>CM077664.1:149778447-150333447 GCA_039707655.1 Elymus sibiricus | reverse complement strand
CTCCATGAGCGGTACGGGCAAACAAAACACATGTTCATTTGAATATTTAGAGATGGCACATGCAAATTTACTTAGAACGGCAGAGTAATACCACATATAGGTAGATATAGTGGACTCATCTGGAATGACTTTGGTTTAAGGGTTTTGATGCACAAGCAGTATTCCCGCTTAGTACAGGCGAAAGCTAGCAAATAGGTTGAGAAGCAACCAGCTAGAGAGCGAAAACGGTCATAATCATGCATTATGAATAATCAACATTGAATACTAGCATGAGTAGGATATAAGCACCATGAACATAAATGTCGTGGAGGCTATGTTGGTTTTGAATCAACTCCATGCGTGAACATGTGCCAAGTCAAGCCACTCAAAACATTCAGAGGAGGATACCATATCATCATACTACATCATGAACATTTTAATGCATGTTGACACCCAAGATAAATCATTATCCACTCCTAGCTACTTAAGCATGGAATGAGCAACTATAATCTCTAATTGTCATCATAAACATGTTTAATCATAATATGCTGAATCATGGATACTGAGTTAAACATATTTACAAAAACAAAGAACAAGTTGAGTTCATACCCGCTTTTCCTTGCCACAGTCACTTCATCAAATCATCGTCATTATTGCCTTTCACTTGCACGACCGAATTATATGAAAATAAAAATAGTGCAAGTGTGCCATGGACTAAGCTGGAATCTGCAAGCATTTTATTTAAATGAGAAGTCAAGGTAATATAGGCTCTTTGTTAGATCAACAATAATGCATATGAGAGCCACTCAACATTTTCATTGTGGTCTTCTCCTTACAATGACTAAACAAGAGAAAAGAATTTTAGAGAAACACACTGAAATATTTTTGGAGTTTTTAGTTTTCTGAAGAAACAAAATAAAGAAGAAAAATGAAAAACGAGAAAAACTATTTACACGGGAGAGCTCCCAACAAGCAAAAGAAGAAATGGGAAATCTTTTTGGGTTTTCTTTTAATTCTACAACTAATTAAGCTAGAAAGAAAAACCGAAAAGAAGCGAGAAATGTTTTTGGATTTTCTCAAAGTTTTTCAAACACACAAGAAGAAAGCGAGAAAATAAAACTAACATGGATTATACACTGAAAAGTATGAACACCGACAATTGAAATGAAATGTGTGATCATGAATAAAATGTCGGTGGGAAATACGTACTCCCTCAAGCTTACGCTTTTGTCCTAGCTTGGTCATCGCCATCCTTGGTCTGGGTAATAATCAAAGTGGTAGCTCGTAGAGGCATTCTGAGCCGCCTCCTCAGCCAGATGGGCAGCCTCGACCACTGCCTTGTACTTGTGCACCTCGCTCTCCAATAGATAATATCTCTGTTTGTTCTGAAAATCAAAGAGGGCAGGAGCAGGCAAAGCAACATACACAGATTGATATTTATTAAAAACTAAGTTATATTCATATCCCTGTGCATTGCGTTTTAAAAAACTTATGTTCTCGCATTGTTTCAAAATTTAAATATTTATCACGTAAGAGGGGATCATTGGAATTGGGCGAGACCCCTAACTTTGCAGCTACGCGGGAGGCATAAATTCCTCCATACAAATCACCATTACCCGCGTTACACTGCAGCCTACATGTGACAATAGCCCCAAGGTTATAATACTTGCTGCTAGTCAAAGCCGTATGAATAAGACTCAGATCAGGGGCGCAAAGCGTACTGCAGTCTTGCTTACCAACAATGCATTTACCATTAAAGAGTGCAAAATATCGAATAGCAGGAATGTGGATGCTAACTATTCTGGCTTGCGTGACTCCCCTATCCTCACCATTGGAAAGGCTATTAAGAAATGACACATAATCAGATTTTTGTGGTTCATCTAATGAACCCCAATATGGAATTTTGCATGCATACAGAATTCTTCTAGAGACATACTATAAAATTTGTCATAGAGGTGAAATAAAACTCTAGAAGTGCGCGGTTGATATTCAAAGTTTTGAGTGAATGAATGAGTAAGGTAGTAATGTTGTGGTGGCTTATCGGTGATGAAGGCGGAGAGCTCGGTGTTGTGAATATATTGATCAAATTCTTCCTTGATGCCTGCACCTAGCATGAACTCGTTGCACGGCCATCTACATGATTTTTCTTCGGCACCTCGCACCAAACTTGCCCTTGGTTCAACGTAAGATTGACGTGCAGGGTCTTCGCTAGATGATACCTCGGTGGACCTCCTCCTCGAAGAACTCCTCTGGAAGATATTCATTTCCCTAAGAACAATTTTCTGAAAATTTGGGGTCACAAAATGATATCAATAAAACTTCACAAGATTGATAGCAACTACTCATATGGATGTCTAGAGGCTATATCAAGCATTCAAACTACTTGGAACTCAAAGAATTCAACATGCAAGCTCATTTTCAGTAGCACCAAGAGTAGCTAATTATGCAAAATGTAATCTACTAGAACAAAAACTAATTGGAGCAATGGAGGAGTCACATACCAAGGAGTAATCTCCCAAAACAGTTTCGGAAACGGAGCACTGAGCAAAGAGATCGAAAATTTCAGGTTTGGGAGCAAGAACACGAGAGAGAGAGAGCTACCAGGAATTTTTGCTAGAGGTAAGAGACGAAGTGAGCTGAGGGAATAAGTGAGGGGCTCCCTGTGGGGCCCACAAGCCTCCAGGGCACGCCAGGGGGGTGGCGCGCCCTGGTGCCTCATGGGCACCTGGGGCACCCCCCCCGGTATGTTCTTAGTGCCAGAAATTCTTAAATATTCTATAAAAATTCATATCAAAATTTTATTACATTCTGAGCACTTTTATTTTTGGGCATTTTTTATTGCACGGATAATTCAACGGGGATATGCATCTCCCCAATACTAGGTTACCTCAACGGGGATATGCATCTCCCCAATAATAAGAGTTTCATATTTCTTTTTAACAGTAGGAAGAGGGAGTTGAAAACTTCCAATAGTAATTGTCGGAGTCTTTCCAATAACACGAATACCATTTACTTGAAATTGTTTCTTCGGAAAGTGCACCGTATGTTCATTACCATTGATATGAAAAGTGACCTTGCTTTTGTTGCAATCAATAACAGCCCCTGCAGTATTCAAAAAGGGTCAACCAAGGATAATCGACATGTTGTCATCCTCGGGCATATCAAGTATAACAAAGTCTGTTAGAATAGTAACATTTGCAACTACAACGGGCACATCCTCACAAACACCGATAGGTATGGCAGTTGATTTGTCAGCCATTTGCAATGATATTTCAGTGGGAGTGAGTTTATTCAAATCAAGTCTTTTATATAAAGAGAAAGGCATAACACTAACACCGGCTCCTAAATCACACAAAGCAGTTTTGACATAATTTTGTTTAATGGAGCATGGTATAGTTGGTATTCCTGGATCTCCTAGTTTCTTAGGTACTCCATCCTTAAAAGAATAATTTGTAAGCATGGTAGAAATCTCAGCTTCAGGTATCTTTCTTTTGTTTGTGACAATGTCTTTCATATATTTAGCATAAGGGACCATCTTTAAAATATCAGTCAAACGAGTATGCAAAAAAGACTGGCCTAAGCATTTCAGCAAAGCGTTCAAATTCATCCTCATCTTTTTTCTTAGATGTTTTAGGAGGAAAGGGCATGGGTTTTTGAACCCATGGTTCTCTTTCTTTACCATGTTTTCTAGCAACGAAGTCTCCTTTATCATAACGTTTAGTTTTAGGAGGTGGGTTATCAAGATCAACAGCAGGTTCTATTTCAACATCATTATCAGGTTCTTTATCATTATCTGGTTGGGTATCCACATGAGCATCATCATTATTATTATCATCATCAGGTGAATGTTCATTACCAGATTGGGTTTTAGCATCAGAAATAGAAACATCATTACTATCCTCCAAGGGTTTTTCTACCTCGGGTTCACTAGAAGTATGCAAAGTCTTATCATTTTTCTTTTTCTTTTTCTTTTTAGATGGACTAGGTGCATCAACATTAATTCTTTGAGAGTCTTGTTCAATTCTTTTAGGGTGACCTTTAGGATAAAGTGGCTCCTGAGTCATTCTACCTCCTCTAGTCATTACTCTAACAGCATGATCATTCATATTGTTGTTCATTTCATTGAGCAATTCACCTTGAGATTTAGCAACTTGTTCTAATTGGGTTTGAACCATAGATGCATGTTTACTTACACATTTAACATCATTAGCAATTCTAAATAACAAGTCACTCAAGCGATCAATCATGTAGGCATTTGGTTTCAATTGTTTCATAACATTTGCATTGAAGTGATCTTGCTTAATAATATAATTGTCAAATTCATACAAGCATTGACTAGGAGGTTTGTTATAAGGAATATCACTTTCATCAAACTTTATAAGACAATTTACCTCTACTACCTATGGCGGTGTGTCAAGACCATGTATTTCTTCAATAGGTGGTAAATTCTTAACATCTTCAGCTTTAATACCTTTTTCCTTCATACATTTCTTTGCTTCTTGCATATCTTCAGGACTGAGAAATAAAATACCCCTCTTCTACGGAGTGGGTTTAGGCGGTGGTTCAGGAATTGCCCAATCATTATCATTCTTCAATATATTATTCAATAATTCCTCAGCTTGTTCAATAGTTCGTTCCCTGAAAACACAACCAGCACAACTATCTAGGTAGTCCCTAGAAGCATCGGTTAGTCCATTGTAAAAGATATCAAGTATTTCATTCTTCTTAAGAGGATGATCAGGCAAAGCATTAAGTAATTGGAGAAGCCTCCCCCAAGCTCGAGGGAGATTCTCTTCTTCAATTTGCACAAAGTTAAATATTTCCTGTAAAGCAGCTTGTTTCTTATGAGCAGGAAAATATTTTTCAGAGAAGTAATAAATCATACCCTGGGGACTACGCACACATGCAGGAGCAAGAGTATTATACCATTCCTTAGCATCACCCTTTAATGAGAAAGGAAATAACTTAAGAATATAGTAATAGCGATTTTTTTCCTCATGAGCAAATAGGGTGGCTATATCATTTAATTTAGTAAGATGAGCCACAACGGTTTCAATTTCATAGCCATGGAAAGGATTAGATTCAACCAAAGTAATCAACTCAGGATCTATAGAGAAGTCATAATCCTTAGCAGTAACAAATATAGGAGAGGTAGCAAACAGGAGGTGGCGGCGGCTCCATATCGTGAAACGCAATAAAACTTCCTCTCCTATTTTTTTCTCTGGAATTGCGAATTTGTAGGCCTGAGATTAGGGTTAGCGGAGCCACGTGGGCCCCACAAGCCACCAGGGCGTGCCAGGGGGGGGGGTGGCGTGCCCTGGTGCCTCATGGGCAGCAGGTGGCCCCCCTCCAGTAGGTTTTGGCTCCAGTATTTTTTATATATTCCATAAAAAATCTCCAAAAAGTTTCCTCCAATTCCAAGAACTTTTATTTCTGCACAAAAAACAACACCATAGTAGTTCTGCTGAAAACAGCGTCAGTCTGGGTTAGTTTCATTCAAATCATGCAAATTAGAGTCCAAAACAAGAGCAAAAGTGTTTGGAAATGTAGATACGACGGAGACGTATCAACTCCCCCAAGCTTAACTCATTGCTTGTCCTCAAGCAATTCAGTTGACAAACTGAAAGTGATAAAGAAAAACTTTTACAAACTCTTTTGTTCTTGTATCTATATATATATATATATCTATACATATATATATATATATATATATGCTTAAATAGTACCCAAGTTTTCAGCAAAGATCATGAACTAACCATGCAAATGATAACTCTTAGAAATTATATTCACTCATATCAATGACGTAATCAACTAGCGAGAAATAATAAGATATCTCAAATGCCAACACTTTGTCAAAACAATCATGATATAATATGACAACATGGTATCTCGCTAGCCCTTTCTGAGACCGCAAAACATAAATGCAGAACACCTCCAAAGTTTGAGTAGTGACTAAACATTGTAATTCATGGTAGAAGAGATCCAGTCTTGATGCACACAACATTAACTATTCACAATGCATGAGAATGACAATAGTGCTCTCAGGACTGGTGCTTATTTGAGAAGGTGATGACTCAACAATAAAAGTAAAATAACATAAAAGTAAATAGATAGGCCCTTCGTAGAGGGAAGCATGGATTTGCAGAGGTAGCAGAGCTCGAAGCTTAAATCAGAGATAAATAAAATTTTGGGAGGTATGCCTTTCCTGTCAACGTCACGACCGAGAGTTTTCAATATCTTCCATGCTAAACACATTACCGGCGGTTACCAAGCGGTAAAGTAAAGTTTACTCCCCCTCCACCAATAGACACAAGCCATGGCTAGCCGAATCCTCGGGTGCCCTCCATAGCAACAACTTTCTGGGGAGTTAGTTTTATTATTTGCAGTTTTAATGATGGGACTGGGCATCCCGATTACCAGCCCCTCTCATGCAAGGACAAGTGAATAATCACTCATCATGAGAATAACCCGCTTAGCATGGAAGATACTGACCGCCCCCTGTCGCTCCATGAGCGGTACGGGCACACAAAACAGATGTTCATTTGAATATTTAGAGGTGGCACATGCAAATTTACTTAGAACGGCAGAGTAATACCGCATATAGGTAGTTATAGTGGACTCATCTGGAATGACTTTGGTTTAAGGGTTTTGATGCACAAGCAGTATTCCCGCTTAGTACAGGCGAAAGCTAGCAAATAGGTTGAGAAGCAACCAGCTAGAGAGCGGAAACAGTCATAATCATGCATTATGAATAATCAACATTGAATACTAGCATGAGTAGGATATAAGCACCATGAACATAAATATCGTGGAGGCTATGTTGGTTTTGAATCAACTCCATGCGTGACCATGTGCCAAGTCAAGCCACTCGAAACATTCAGAGGAGGATACCATATCATCATACTACATCATGAACATTTTAATGCATGTTGACACCCAAGATAAATCATTATCCACTCCTAGCTACTTAAGCATGGCATGAGCAACTATAATCTCTAATTGTCATCATAAACATGTTTAATCATAATATGCTGAATCATGGATACTGAGTTAAACATATTTACAAAAACAAAGAACAAGTTAAGTTCATACCCGCTTTTCCTTGCCACAGTCACTTCATCAAATCATCGTCATTATTGCCTTTCACTTGCACGACCGAATGAAATGAAAATAAAAATAGTGCAAGTGTGCCATGGACTAAGCTGGAATCTGCAAGCATTTTATTTAAAGGAGAAGTCAAAGTAATATGGGCTCTTTGTTAGATCAACAATAATGCATATGAGAGCCACTCAACATTTTCATCGTGGTCTTCTCCTTACAATGACTAAACAAGAGAAAAGAATTTTAGAGAAACACACTGAAATATTTTTGGAGTTTTTAGTTTTCTGAAGAAAGCAAAATAAAGAAGAAAAATGAAAAACGAGAAAAACTATTTACACGGGAGAGCTCCCAGGAAGCAAAAGAAGAAACGGGAAATATTTTTGGGTTTTCTTTTAATTCTACAACTAATTAAGCTAGAAAGAAAAACCCGAAAAGAAGCGAGAAATGTTTTTGGATTTTCTCAAAGTTTTTCAAACACACAAGAAGAAAGCGAGAAAATAAAACTAACATGGATTATACAATGAAAAGTATGAACACCGACAACTGAAATGAAATGTGTGATCATGAATAAAATGTCGGTGGGAAATACGTACTCCCCCAAGCTTACGCTTTTGGCCCTAGCTTGGTCATCGCCATCCTTGGTCTGGGTAATAATCAAAGTGCTAGCTCGTAGAGGCGTTCTGAGCCGCCTCCTCAGCCAGATGGGCAGCCTCGACCGCTGCCTCGTACTTGTGCAGCTCGCTCTCCAATAGATAATATCTCTGTTTGTTCTGAAAATCAAAGAGGGCAGGAGCAGGCAAAGCAACATACACAGATTGATATTTATTAAAAACTAAGTTATATTCATATCCCTGTGCATTGCGTTTTAAAAAACTTATGTTCTCGCATTGTTTCAAAATTTAAATATTTATCAGGTAAGAGGGGATCATTGGAATTGGGCGAGACCCCTAACTTTGCAGCTACGCGGGAGGCATAAATTCCTCCATACAAATCACCATTACCCGCGTTACACTGCAGCCTACGTGTGACAATAGCCCCAAGGTTATAATACTTGCTGCCAGTCAAAGCCGTATGAATAAGACTCAGATCAGGGGCGCAAAGCGTACATCAGTCTTGCTTACCAACAATGCATTTACCATTAAAGTGTGCAAAATATCGAATAGCAGGAATGTGGATGCTAACTATTCTGGCTTCCGTGATTCCCCTATCCTCACCATTGCAAAGGCTATTAAGAAATGACACATAATCAGATTTTTGTGGTTCATCTAATGAACCCCAATATGGAATTTTGCATGCATACAGAATTCTTCTAGAGACATACTATAGGATTTGTCATAGAGGTGAAATAAAAATCTAGAAGTGCGCGGATGATATTCAAAGTTTTGAGCGAATGAATGAGTAAGGTAGTAATGTTGTGGTGGCTTATCGGTGATGAAGGCCGAGAGCTCGGTGTTGTGAATATATTGATCAAATTCTTCCTTGATGCCTGCACCTAGCATGAACTCGTTGCACGGCCATCTACATGATTTTGCTTTGGCACCTCGCACCGAACTTGCCCTTGGTTCAACGTAAGATTGACGTGCAGGGTCTTCGCTAGATGATGCCTAGGTGGACCTCCTCCTCGAAGAACTCCTCCGGAAGATATTCATTTCCCTAAGAACAATTTTCTGAAAATTTTGGGTCACAAAATGATATCAATAAAACTTCACAAGATTGATAGCAACTACTCATATGGATGTCTAGAGGCTATATCAAGCATTCAAACTACTTGGAACTCAAAGAATTCAACATGCAAGCTCATTTTCAGTAGCACCAAGAGTAGCTAATTATGCAAAATGTAATCTACTAGAACAAAAACTAATTGTAGCAATGGAGGAGTCACATACCAAGGAGTAATCTCCCAAAACAGTTTCGGAAACGGAGCTCTGAGCAAAGAGATGAAAAATTTCAGGTTTGGGAGCAAGAACACGAGAGAGAGAGCTACCAGGAATTTTTGCTAGAGGTAAGAGACGAAGTGAGCTGAGGGAATAAGTGAGGGGGTCCCTGTGGGGCCCACAAGCCACCAGGGCATGCCAGGGGGGTGGCGCGCCCTGGTGCCTCGTGGGCACCTGGGGCACCCCCCCGGTATGATCTTAGTGCCAGAAATTCTTAAATATTCTATAAAAATTCATATCAAAATTTTATTACATTCTGAGCACTTTTATTTTTGGGCATTTTTTATTGCACGGATAATTCAGAAAACAGGGTAATCATGGCATTTTATTGCATTTAACTAAAAATAACAGAAAACAAAAAGTGGGTACAGAAGGTTGTGCTTACTAAATTCATCGACCACATGCCTCTCAAAAAGAACCCATTCATAAGGTTGATCAAGTCTTATTAACAAACCATTTCCGAGTGACATGAAACTTAAGAATTTTCGTATAACACTAGGTTACCTCAACGGGGATATGCATCTCCCCAATAATAAGAGTTTCATATTTCTTTTTAACAGTAGGAATAGGGAGTTGAAAACTTCCAATAGTAATTGTCGGAGTCATTCCAATAACACGAATACCATTTACTTGAAATTGTTTCTTCGGAAAGTGAACCGTATGTTCATTACCATTGATATGAAAAGTGACCTTGCTTTTGTTGCAATCAATAACAGTCCCTGCAGTATTCAAAAAGGGTCAACCAAGGATAATCGGCATGTTGTCATCCTCGGGCATATCAAGTATAACAAAGTCTGTTAGAATAGTAACATTTGCAAGTACAACGGGCACATCCTCACAAACACCGATAGGTATGGCAGTTGATTTGTCAGCCATTTGCAATGATATTTCAGTGGGAGTGAGTTTATTCAAATCAAGTCTTTTATATAAAGAGAAAGGCATAACACTAACACCGGCTCCTAAATCACACAAAGCAGTTTTGACATAATTTTGTTTAATGGAGCATGGTATAGTTGGTATTCCTTGATCTCCTAGTTTCTTAGGTACTCCATCCTTAAAAGAATAATTTGTAAGCATGGTAGAAATCTGAGCTTCAGGTATCTTTCTTTTGTTTGTGACAATGTCTTTCATATATTTAGCATAAGGGGCCATCTTTAAAATATCAGTCAAACGAGTATGCAAAAATACTGGCCTAAGCATTTCAGCAAAGCGTTCAAATTCATCCTCATCTTTTTTATTAGATGGTTTAGGAGGAAAGGGCATGGGTTTTTGAACCCATGGTTCTCTTTCTTTACCATGTTTTCTAGCAACGAAGTCTCCTTTATCATAACGTTTAGTTTTAGGAGGTGGGTTATCAAGATCAACAACAGGTTCTATTTCAACATCATTATCAGGTTCTTTATCATTATCTGGTTGGGTATCCACATGAGCATCATCATTATTATTATCATCATCAGGTGAATGTTCATTACCAGATTGGGTTTTAGCATCAGAAATAGAAACATCATTACTATCCTCCAAGGGTTTTTCTACCTCGGGTTCACTAGAAGTATGCAAAGTCTTATCATTTTTCTTTTTATTTTTCTTTTTAGATGGACTAGGTGCATCAACATTAATTCTTTGAGAGTCTTGTTCAATTCTTTTAGGGTGACCTTCAGGATAAAGTGGCTCCTGAGTCATTCTACCTCCTCTAGTCATTACTCTAACAGCATGATCATTCATATTGTTGTTCATTTCATTGAGCAATTCACCTTGAGATTTAGCAACTTGTTCTAATTGGGTTTGAACCATAGATGCATGTTTACTTACACATTTAACATCATTAGCAATTCTAAATAACAAGTCACTCAAGCGATCAATCATGTAGGCATTTGGTTTCAATTGTTTCATAACATTTGCATTGAAGTGATCTTGCTTAATAATATAATTGTCAAATTCATACAAGCATTGACTAGGAGGTTTGTTATAAGGAATATCACTTTCATCAAACTTTATAATACAATTTACCTCTACTACCTATGGCAGTGTGTCAAGACCATGTATTTCTTCAATAGGTGGTAAATTCTTAACATCTTCAGCTTTAATACCTTTTTCCTTCATACATTTCTTTGCTTCTTGCATATCTTCAGGACTGAGAAATAAAATACCCCTCTTCTTCGGAGTGGGTTTAGGCGGTGGTTCAGGAAGTGCCCAATCATTATCATTCTTCAATATATTATTCAATAATTCCTCAGCTTGTTCAATAGTTCGTTCCCTGAAAACACAACCAGCACAACTATCTAGGTAGTCCCTAGAAGCATCAGTTAGTCCATTGTAAAAGATATCAAGTATTTCATTCTTCTTAAGAGGATGATCAGGCAAAGCATTAAGTAATTGGAGAAGCCTCCCCCAAGCTTGAGGGAGATTCTCTTCTTCAATTTGCACAAAGTTAAATATTTCCTATAAAGCAGCTTGTTTGTTATGAGCAGGAAAATATTTTTCAGAGAAGTAATAAATCATACCCTGGGGACTACGCACACATCCAGGAGCAAGAGTATTATACCATTCCTTAGCATCACGCTTTAATGAGAAAGGAAATAACTTAAGAATATAGTAATAACGAATTTTTTCCTCATGAGCAAATAGGGTGGCTATATCATTTAATTTAGTAAGATGTGCCACAACGGTTTCAGTTTCATAGCCATGGAAAGGATTAGATTCAACCAAAGTAATCAACTCAGGATCTATAGAGAAGTCATAATCCTTAGCAGTAACAAATATAGGAGAGGTAGCAAACTTAGGATCATATTTAATTCTCTCCCTCATAGATTTTTCTTTCATTTCAGCAAGCAATTTTATAACTTCATTTCTATCATTACAAGCAAGAATGGCTCTAGCCGTCTCCCTATCAAAGCAATGTTCATCAGGTGTTTCGACTCTAGTAGGAGAGCTAGGCATAATAGGTGAATCATAATTCTCAAGAGTTTCAACATTTTCAATTTCTTTAGCTTTAGCAAGTTATTCACTAAGAAATTCACCAAGTGGCACAGCATTATCAAGCATAGTACTAGCATCATTATGAGTATCATTCATAGCAGAAGTGGTATCATCAATAACTTGCAACATATCAGAATTAATGGCAAGTGGTGGTGTTGCAAGTTTACTCAAAACAGCAGGTGAATCAAGTGCAGAGCTAGATGGCAGTTCCTTACCTCCCCTCGTCTTAGAGGGAACGATCTTGGTCTTAGCGTCTTTCAGATTCTTCATAGTGATCAACAGATATAAATCCCAAGTGACTCAACAAATAGAGCTATGCTCCCTGGCAACGGCGCCAGAAAAAGGTCTTGATAACCCACAAGTATAGGGGATTGCAACAGTTTTCGAGGGTAGAGTATTCAACCCAAATTTATTGATTCGACACAAGGGGAGCCAAAGAATATTTGCAAGTATTAACAGTTGAGTTGTCAATTCAACCACACCTGAGACTAAATATCTGCAGCAAAGTGATCAGTAGCATAGTAGTATGGTAGTTTGATAGCAGTAGCAATAAGAGTAACGATAACAGTAGCAGCAATAGTAGTAGCAATTGTAACAGCAGTAGCAACAGTAGTAACTTAGCAAGAACAATATGTGAAAAACACGTAGGCATAGGATCGATGATAATGTTGGATAACATTCATCATGTAATAGTTATAACCTAGGGCGACACAGAACTAGCTCCAATTCATCAATGTAATGTAGGCATGTATTCCGTATATAGTCATACGTGCTTGCGATAAGAACTTGCATGACATCTTTTGTCCTACCCTCCCGTGGCAGCGGGGTCCATAAGGAAACTAAGGGATATTAAGGCCTCCTTTTAATAGAGAACCGGAACAAAGCATTAGCACTTAGTGAATACATGAACTCCTCAAACTACGGCAATCACCGGAAAGAATCCCAATTATTGTCACCTTGGGGTATGCGGATCATAACACGTAGCAGGTGCGTATAACTTGCAAGATCAGATCAAGAACACAAATATATTCATGAAAACATAAAGGGTTCAGATCTGAAATCATGGCACTCGGGCCCTAGTGACAAGCATTAAGCATAGCAAAGTCATAGCAACATCAATCTCAGAACATTGTGGATACTAGGGATCAAGCCCTAACAAAACTAACTCGATTACATGATAAATCTCATCCAACTCATCACCGTCCAGCAAGCCTACGAAGGAATTACTCACTCCCGGTGGTGAGCATCATGAAATTGGTGATGAAGGATGGTTGATGATGACGATGCCGGAAGATCCCCTTCTCCGGAGCCCCAAACGAACTCCAGATCTGGCCTCCCGATGAAGAACCGGAGGTGGCGGCGGTTCCATATCGTGAAACGCAATAAAACTTCCTCTCCTTTTTTTTTCTCTGGAATTGCGAATTTATAGGCCTGAGATTAGGGTTAGCGGAGCCACGTGGGCCCCAGAAGCCACCAGGGCGTGCCAAGGGGGGTGGCGCGCCCTTGTGCCTCATGGGCAGCAGGTGGCCCCCCTCCAGTAGGTTTTGGCTCCAGTATTTTTTATATATTCCATAAAAAATCTCCAAAAAGTTTCCTCCAATTCCAAGAACTTTTATTTCTGCACAAAAAACAACACCATAGTAGTTCTGCTGAAAACAGCGTCGGTCCGGGTTAGTTTCATTCAAATCATGCAAATTAGAGTCCAAAACAAGAGCAAAAGTGTTTGGAAAAGTAGATACGACGGAGACGTATCAACTCCCCCAAGCTTAACTCATTGCTGGTCCTCAAGCAATTCAGTTGACAAACTGAAAGTGATATATATGCTTAAATAGTACCCAAGTTTTCAGCAAAGATCATGAACTAACCATGCAAATGATAACTCTTAGAAATTATATTCACTCATATCAATGACATAATCAACTAGCGAGCAATAATAAGATATCTCAAATGCCAACACTTTGTCAAAACAATCATGATGTAATATGACAACATGGTATCTCGCTAGCCCTTTCTGAGACCGCAAAACATAAATCCAGTGCACCTCCAAACTTCGAGCGGTGACTAAACATTGTAATTCATGGTAGAAGAGATCCAGTCATGATGCACAGAACATTAACTATTCACAATGCATGAGAATGACAATAGTGCTCTCAGGACTGGTGCTTATTTGAGAAGGTGATGACTCAACAATAAAAGTAAAATAACATAAAAGTAAATAGATAGGCCCTTCGTAGAGGGAAGCATGGATTTGCAGAGGTGCCAGAGCTCGAAGCTTAAATCAGAGATAAATAAAATTTTGGGAGGTATGCCTTTCCTGTCAACGTCACGACCGAGAGTTTTCAATATCTTCCATGCTAAACACATTAGCGGCGGTTCCCAACCGGTAAAGTAAAGTTTACTCCCCCTCCACCAACAGACACAAGCCATGGCTAGCCGAATCCTCGGGTGCCCTCCATAGCAACAACATTCCGGGGGAGTTAGTTTTATTATTTGCAGTTTTAATGATGGGACTGGGCATCCCGATTACCAGCCCCTCTCGTGCAAGGACAAGTGAATAAACACTCATCATGAGAATAACCCGCTTAGCATGGAAGATACTGACCGCCCCTTGTCGCTCCATGAGCAGTCCGGGCACACAAAACAGATGTTCATTTGAATATTTAGAGGTGGCACATGCAAATTTACTTAGAACGGCAGAGTAATACCACATATAGGTAGATATAGTGGACTCATCTGGAATGACTTTGGTTTAAGGGTTTTGATGCACAAGCAGTATTCCCGCTTAGTACAGGCGAAAGCTAGCAAATAGGTTGAGAAGCAACCAGCTAGAGAGCGAAAACGGTCATAATCATGCATTATGAATAATCAACATTGAATACTAGCATGAGTAGGATATAAGCACCATGAACATAAATATCGTGGAGGCTATGTTGGTTTTGAATCAACTCCATGCGTGAACATGTGCCAAGTCAAGCCACTCGAAACATTCAGAGGAGGATACCATATCATCATACTACATCATGAACATTTTGATGCATGTTGACACCCAAGATAAATCATTATCCACTCCTAGCTACTTAAGCATGGCATGAGCAACTATAATCTCTAATTGTCATCATAAACATGTTTAATCATAATATGCTGAATCATGGATACTGAGTTAAACATATTTACAAAAACAAAGAACAAGTTGAGTTCATACCCGCTTTTCCTTGCCACGGTCACTTCATCAAATCATCGTCATTATTGCCTTTCACTTGCACGACCGAATGATATGAAAATAAAAATAGTGCAAGTGTGCCATGGACTAAGCTGGAATATGCAAGCATTTTATTTAAAGGAGAAGTCAAAGTAATATGGGCTCTTTGTTAGATCAACAATAATGCTTATGAGAGCCACTCAACATTTTCATCGTGGTCTTCTCCTTACAATGACTAAACAAGAGAAAAGAATTTTAGAGAAACACTCTGAAATATTTTTGGAGTTTTTAGTTTTCTAAAGAAAGCAAAATAAAGAAGAAAAATGAAAAACGAGAAAAACTATTTACACGTGAGAGCTCCCAACAAGCAAAAGAAGAAACGGGAAATCTTTTTGGGTTTTCTTTTAATTCTACAACTAATTAAGCTAGAAAGAAAAACCGAAAAGAAGCGAGAAATGTTTTTGGATGTTCTCAAAGTTTTTCAAACACACAAGAAGAAAGCGAGAAAATAAAACTAACATGGATTATAAAATGAAAAGTATGAACACCGACAACTGAAATGAAATGTGTGATCATGAATAAAATGTCGGTGGGAAATACGTACTCCCCCAAGCTTACGCTTTTGGCCTAGCTTGGTCATCGCCATCCTTGGTCTGGGTAATAATCAAAGTGGTAGGTCGTAGAGGCGTTCTGAGCCGCCTCCTCTGGGCAGCCTCGACCGCTGCCTTGTACTTGTGCACCTCGCTCTCCAATAGATAATGTCTCTGTTTGTTCTGAAAATCAAAGAGGGCAGGAGCAGGCAAAGCAACATACACAGATTGATATTTATTAAAAACTAAGTTATATTCATATCCCTGTGCATTGCATTTTAAAAAACTTATGTTCTCGCATTGTTTCAAAATTTAAATATTTATCACGTAAGAGGGGATCATTGGAATTGGGCGAGACCCCTAACTTTGCAGCTACGCGGGAGGCATAAATTCCTCCATACAAATCACCATTACCCACGTTACACTGCAGCCTACGTGTGACAATAGCCCAAGGTTATAATACTTGCTGCCAGTCAAAGCCGTATGAATAAGACTCAGATCAGGGGCGCAAAGCGTACTGCAGTCTTGCTTACCAACAATGCATTTACCATTAAAGAGTGCAAAATATCGAATAGCAGGAAAGTGGATGCTAACTATTCTGGCTTGCGTGACTCCCCTATCCTCACCATTGCAAAGGCTATTAAGAAATGACACATAATCAGATTTTTGTGGTTCATCTAATGAACCCCAATATGGAATTTTGCATGCATACAGAATTCTTCTAGAGACATACTATAGGATTTGTCATAGAGGTGAAATAAAACTCTAGAAGTGCGCGGATGATATTCAAAGTTTTGAGTGAATGAATGAGTAAGGTAGTAATGTTGTGGTGGCTTATCGGTGATGAAGGCGGAGAGCTCGGTGTTGTGAATATATTGATCAAATTCTTCCTTGATGCCTGCACCTAGCATGAACTCGTTGCATGGCCATCTACATGATTTTGCTTTGGCACCACGCACCGAACTTGCCCTTGGTTCAACGTAAGATTGACGTGCAGGGTTTTCGCTAGATGATGCCTCGGTGGACCTCCTCCTCGAAGAACTCCTCCGGAAGATATTCATTTCCCTAAGAACAATTTTCTGAAAATTTTGGGTCACAAAATGATATCAATAAAACTTCACAAGATTGATAGCAACTACTCATATGGATGTCTAGAGGCTATATCAAGCATTCAAACTACTTGGAACTCAAAGAATTCAACATGCAAGCTCATTTTCAGTAGCACCAAGAGTAGCTAATTATGCAAAATGTAATCTACTAGAACAAAAATTAATTGGAGCAATGGAGGAGTCACATACCAAGGAGTAATCTCCCAAAACAGTTTCGGAAACGGAGCTCTGAGCAAAGAGATCGAAAATTTCAGGTTTGGGAGCAAGAACACGAGAGAGAGAGCTACCAGGAATTTTTGCTAGAGGTAAGAGACGAAGTGAGCTGAGGGAATAAGTGAGGGGGTCCCTATGGGGCCCACAAGCCACCAGGGCACGCCAGGGGGGTGGCGCGCCTTGGTGCCTCGTGGGCACCTGGGGCACCCCCCGGTATGTTCTTAGTGCCAGAAATTCTTAAATATTCTATAAAAATTCATATCAAAATTTTATTACATTCTGAGCACTTTTATTTTTGGGCATTTTTTATTGCACGGATAATTCAGAAAATAGGGTAATCATGGAATTTTATTGCTTTTAACTAAAAATAACAGAAAACAAAAATTGGGTACAGAAGGTTGTGCTTACTAAATTCATCGACCACATGCCTCTCAAAAAGAACCCATTCATAAGGTTGATCAAGTCTTATTAACAAACCATTTCCGAGTGACATGAAACTAAAGAATTTTCGTATAACACTAGGTTACCTCAACGGGGATATGCATCTCCCCAATAATAAGAGTTTCATATTTCTTTTTAACAGTAGGAAGAGGGAGTTGAAAACTTCCAATAGTAATTGTCGGAGTCTTTCCAATAACACGAATACCATTTACTTGAAATTGTTTCTTCGGAAAGTGCACCGTATGTTCATTACCATTGATATGAAAAGTGACCTTGCTTTTGTTGCAATCAATAACAGCCCCTGCAGTATTAAAAAGGGTCAACCAAGGATAATCGACATATTGTCATCCTCGGGCATATCAAGTAGAACAAAGTCTGTTAGAATAGTAACATTTGGAACTACAACGGGCACATCCACACAAACACCAATAGGTATGGCAGTTGATTTGCCAGCCATTTGCAATGATATTTCAGTGGGAGTGAGTTTATTCAAATCAAGTCTTTTATATAAAGAGAAAGGCATAACACTAACACCGGCTCCTAAATCACACAAAGCAGTTTTGACATAATTTTGTTTAATGGAGCATGGTATAGTTGGTATTCCTGGATCTCCTAGTTTCTTAGGTACTCCATCCTTAAAAGAATAATTTGTAAGCATGGTAGAAATCTCAGCTTCAGGTATCTTTCTTTTGTTTGTGACAATGTCTTTCATATATTTAGCATAAGGGGCCATCTTTAAAATATCAGTCAAACGAGTATGCAAAAAGACTGGCCTAAGCATTTCAGCAAAGCGTTCAAATTCATCCTCATCTTTTTTCTTAGATGGTTTAGGAGGAAAGGGCATGGGTTTTTGAACCCATGGTTCTCTTTCTTTACCATGTTTTCTAGCAACGAAGTCTCCTTTATCATAACGTTTATTTTTAGGAGGTGGGTTATCAAGATCAACAGCAGGTTCTATTTCAACATCATTATCAGGTTCTTTATCATTATCTGGTTGGGTATCCACATGAGCATCATCATTATTATTATCATCATCAGGTGAATGTTCATTACCAGATTGGGTTTTAGCATCAGAAATAGAAACATCATTACTATCCTCCAAGGGTTTTTCTACCTCGGGTTCACTAGAAGTATGCAAAGTCCTATCATTTTTCTTTTTCTTTTTCTTTTTAGATGGACTAGGTGCATCAACGTTAATTCTTTGAGAGTCTTGTTCAATTCTTTTAGGGTGACCTTCAGGATAAAGTGGCTCCTGAGTCATTCTACCTCCTCTAGTCATTACTCTAACAGCATGATCATTCATATTGTTGTTCATTTCATTGAGCAATTCACCTTGAGATTTAGCAACTTGTTCTAATTGGGTTTGAACCATAGATGCATGTTTACTTACACATTTAACATCATTAGCAATTCTAAATAACAAGTCACTCAAGCGATCAATCATGTAGGCATTTGGTTTCAATTGTTTCATAACATTTGCATTGAAGTGATCTTGCTTAATAATATAATTGTCAAATTCATACAAGCATTGACTAGGAGGTTTGTTATAAGGAATATCACTTTCATCAAACTTTATAAGACAATTTACCTCTACTACCTATGGCGGTGTGTCAAGACCATGTATTTCTTCAATAGGTGGTAAATTCTTAACATCTTCAGCTTTAATACCTTTTTCCTTCATACATTTCTTTGCTTCTTGCATATCTTCAGGACTGAGAAATAAAATACCCCTCTTCTTCGGAGTGGGTTTAGGCGGTGGTTCAGGAAGTGCCCAATCATTATCATTTTTCAATATATTATTCAATAATTCCTCAGCTTGTTCAATAGTTTGTTCCCTGAAAACACAACCAGCACAACTATCTAGGTAGTCCCTAGAAGCATCGGTTAGTCCATTGTAAAAGATATCAAGTATTTCATTTTTCTTAAGAGGATGATCAGGCAAAGCATTAAGTAATTGGAGAAGCCTCCCCCAAGCTTGAGGGAGATTCTCTTCTTCAATTTGCACAAAGTTAAATATTTCCTGTAAAGCAGCTTGTTTCTTATGAGCAGGAAAATATTTTTCAGAGAAGTAATAAATCATACCCTGGGGACTACGCACATATCCAGGAGCAAGAGTATTATACCATTCCTTAGCATCACCCTTTAATGAGAAAGGAAATAACTTAAGAATATAGTAATAGCGAATTTTTTCCTCATGAGCAAATAGGGTGGCTATATCATTTAATTTAGTAAGATGTGCCACAACGGTTTCAGTTTCATTGCCATGGAAAGGATTAGATTCAACCAAAGTAATCAACTCAGGATCTATAGAGAAGTCATAATCCTTAGCAGTAACAAATATAGGAGAGGTAGCAAACTTAGGATCATATTTAATTCTCTCCCTCATAGATTTTTCTTTCATTTCAGCAAACAATTTTATAACTTCATTTCTATCATTACAAGCAAGAATGGCTCTAGCCGTCTCCCTATCAAAGCAATGTTCATCAGGTGTTTCGACTCTAGTAGGGGAGCTAGGCATAATAGGTGAATCATAATTCTCAAGAGTTTCAACATTTTCAATTTCTTTAGCTTTAGCAAGTTATTCACTAAGAAATTCACCAAGTGGCACAGCATTATCAAGCATAGTACTAGCATCATTATGAGTATCATTCATAGCAGAAGTGGTATCATCAATAACTTGCAACATATCAGAATTAATGGCAAGTGGTGGTGTTGCAAGTTTACTCAAAACAGAAGGTGAATCAAGTGCAGAGCTAGATGGCAGTTCCTTACCTCCCCTCGTCTTAGAGTGAACGATCTTGGTCTTAGCGTCTTTCAGATTCTTCATAGTGATCAACAGATATAAATCCCAAGTGACTCAACAAATAGAGCTATGCTCCCCGGCAACGGCGCCAGAAAAAGGTCTTGATAACCCACAAGTATAGGGGATCGCAACAGTTTTCGAGGGTAGAGTATTCAACCCAAATTTATTGATTCGACACAAGGGGAGCCAAAGAATACTTGCAAGTATTATCAGTTGAGTTGTCAATTCAACCACACCTGAGACTAAGTATCTGCAGCAAAGTGATCAGTAGCATAGTAGTATGGTAGTTTGATAGCAGTAGCAATAAGAGTAACGATAACAGTAGCAGCAATAGTAGTAGCAATTGTAACAGCAGTAGCAACAGTAGTAACTTAGCAAGAACAATATGTGAAAAACTCGTAGGCATAGGATTGGTGATTATGTTGGATAACATTCATCATGTAACAGTTATAACCTAGGGCGACACAGAACTAGCTCCAATTCATCAATGTAATGTAGGCATGTATTCCGTATATAGTCATACGTGCTTGCGATAAGAACTTGCATGACATCTTTTGTCCTACCCTCCCGTGGCAGCAGGGTCCATAAGGAAACTAAGGGATATTAAGGCCTCCTTTTAATAGAGAACCGGAACAAAGCAATAGCACTTAGTGAATATATGAACTCCTCAAACTACGACAATCACCGGAAAGAATCACAATTATTGTCACCTTGGGGTATGCGGATCATAACACATAGCAGGTGCGTATAACTTGCAAGATCGGATAAAGAACACAAATATATTCATGAAAACATAAAGGGTTCAGATCTGAAATCATGGCACTCGGGCCCTAGTGACAAGCATTAAGCATAGCAAAGTCATAGCAACATCAATCTCAGAACATTGTGGATACTAGGGATCAAGCCCTAACAAAACTAACTCGATTACATGATAAATCTCATCCAACTCATCACCGTCCAGCAAGCCTACGAAGGAATTACTCACTCCCGGTGGTGAGCATCATGAAATTGGTGATGAAGGATGGTTGATGATGACGATGCCGGAAGATCCCCCTCTCCGGAGCCCCAAACGGACTCCAGATCTGGCCTCCCGATGAAGAACAGGAGGTGGCGGCGGCTCCGTATCGTGAAACGCAATAAAACTTCCTCTCCTATTTTTTTCTCTGGAATTATGAATTTATAGTCCTGAGATTAGGGTCAGCGGAGCCACGTGGGCCCCACAAGCCACCAGGGCGCGCCAGGGGGGTGGCGCGCCCTGGTGCCTCGTGGGCAGCAGGTGGCCCCCCTCCAGTAGGTTTTGGCTCCGGTATTTTTTTTATATTCCATAAAAAATCTCCAAAAAGTTTCGTCCAAATCCAAGAACTTTTATTTCTGCACAAAAAACAACACCATAGTAGTTCTGCTGAAAACAGCGTCAGTCCGGGTTAGTTTCATTCAAATCATGCAAATTAGAGTCCAAAACAAGAGCAAAAGTGTTTGGAAAAGTAGATACGATGGAGACGTATCAGATCGTGATTGGATCGCGAAGAGTACGACTACATCAACCATGTTACATACGCTAACGCTTTCGGTCTACATGGGTACGTAGACGCACTCCCCTCTCTTTGCTATGCATCTCCTAGATTAGATCTTGGGTGTGATGCGGAGCATCCTACGGTCATCCCCATGTACACTACATCTACTCCCCAAGCCCCAAGTGGACCTACGACTAGAGCTCGAGCACATGCCATTGAACATAAGGTGAACTTGCTCCTAAATGCTCCCCCTATCCATTCTTGTAAGGCATGGTTGCTACCTAAGACAAAGACACTGCGTGTGCTTAGGAATCGAGGAGACAACCATGTAGGAGCTTGAGGCGTAGGACAAGTCCATACGGAACCGGAGCGAGAAGTGCCTCTAGTGGAGTCGCCACGGAGCTATAGCGGCCGGACATCCGGCAGGACCCCGGACATCCAGCATCACTAAGCAGACCAGCAGAAGACAGGCGTCAGGCGACTCTACAACGGCCGGACATCCGGCCGACCCCCGAACATCCGGCGCCCAGCGACGGGCCGGACATCTGGCTCCTCCCCGGAAATCCGGCCGAGTAGTACAGCAATTGACGGTGTCCTGGATTAGGGGGGTGCTAACCGGGCCGACCTGTCTCCTCGGTTGGGCCGATGTACCCCCGTACGTGGCCAAGATGGACTCCGGAGACTATACATGGGAGGCGTGATCGGCGCTGTCTCTGCCGAAGACTTGCAGTACACTTCAAGATTTGTCTAGCCGCCTTATTCCTAGATACTGACATTGTAATCCTAGGTGCCCTCTCTGGCGTGTATATAAGCCATGGGGTTTAGTCCGTAAGGGGGACATCAATGCAACATTGCTCACCTAGCCATAGAAGTTAGACTCATATTACGATCTCGAGGTAGATCAACTCTGTACTCGATACATCTTTATCAATATAACAGAAGCAGGACGTAGGGTTTTACCTCCATTAAGAGGGCCCGAACCTGGGTAAACATTGTCTCCATTGTCTCTGTTACCATCGATCCGAGATCCGCAGCTCGGGACCCCCTACCCCGAGGTCTGCCGGTTTTTACACCGACACTGGTGCTTTCATTGAGAGTTCTGCTGCGTGATCACCGTAAGGGTCGATGGCTCACCTACGGATCAATCATGCTAACAGCTGGAGGGACGTCAATGTCCCCGGACAGCTTTTCGTCTTCGGCAGCATGATGTTCTGCGCCGATTCGACGGGACACCTAACTTCCGTCGAGAACTATACCCCAGGACGGGTCATAACCTTCGGTGGCCTCGAGTACACTGCAGATTCCCGCGGCAAACTCGTCCTATCGGGACGGACGCCCGGCCTGATCGAAAGCTCGGCTGGTTCTGGAGGCTCGACCCCGGAACCGAACTCTGTCATGACATCTTTTGAGACTACCGACGCCGCCACTCCGGCTGATCTCCCCTCGACCACTAGTTCGGAGAGAGATCCGGCTCCCACTCCCGAAGCGGTGCCTGAGGTGATTTTGAATCAAAACTCCGAATTACGTTCAGACTCCCTTTGTTCCGAAGACGCGCCTGGTCACACACCGGATGTGCTTCGAATCAGCCCTGCCTACGGCGCATCCATGGATCCCGAAGAGTTATCTCACCTTGATGAGATGCTTTGCCGCATCCAGAGCATGTCCATCTCGAACGGCAAGACTTCGGTTTACGATCAGATCAGACTTAAAGCATGATAGGGAAATTTACATCCCACCCACCACCCACCTAGTTGCCACGATCGATGATTTAACCGACGTGTTAGACTACGGCGAACCCTCAGATATGGAGGAGGACGCCGATGGCCCCATCGAGAACACCTTGCCCTCGGTCAACACGGGCAGGTGGACCGCCACATCCACCTACAATGTCTATATGGTGGACACCCCCAACTCCCCTCCAAGATGCCGGCGACGGGGCCGAAGGGGCAATAATGAGGAACCCAGTGGCAACGACACAACAGCCAATAACGGCAACGAGGAGGACGGCGACGCTGATAACCCTGAGGAGGACATTCAAGCCTCCCCAGTAAGGAACGACACACCAGACAGACCTCTTGTGGACTCTGATCCCGATGACCTCTTCAAAGGGGCCAACGACAATTACATGCCGGAGTCTGAGGAAGACGACAGCCTCGGTACCGAGGACTTCATCGTCCCCGAGGACCCCTTCAAACAAGAATGCTTCCGGCGACGCCTCGTCGCGACGGCCCGAAGCTTAAAACGCAAGCACCAGCTGCAGGAAAATACCGACGCGCTAAATGACAAGTGGGTTGAAGTGCTTTTCGCCGAACAGGATATGGAGAACCGACGCCATAATGCGCCGAAGTCTTACCCCCGCAGGCGCCTCCTACCAGAATTTGATGAAGAGCTTGCTGACGACCTCGATCGGCCCCCTAGAGGTCGGGACAGGCCAAGACGAGAAGACCATGGTGAAAGGCCACCTCCACGCCGTCATGGTAAAGACCCCGTGGACTACCTGGATCCTCGCGATGCTAGACATCGTGTTGAAGAAAATAGGGCTCCTCCTCGGTCCATCTATGGATCAAGGGGACGTGCCCTCGCTGGGCCCAACGGCTACGATGCCTGGATGGACAGGAACGACCGCGCCCGAGATCAAACTTACTCACGGCTCTCTCCCGAGACCCGACGACATCCTCCTCGGCCCCGAGGCCCGGCTCACCCAATCTGCTTCACAGACAGGGTGATGGAGCATCAGTTCCCGGAAGGGTTTAAACCCATTAACATAGAATCATACGACGGTACCACTGACCCAGCAGTCTGGATCGAGGATTTTCTCCTACACATACATATGGCCAATGGAGATGACCTCCATGCCATCAAATATCTGCCGCTCAAGTTAAAGGGGCCGGCGAGACACTGGCTTAATAGCCTCCCTCCTCACTCTATCGGCAGCTGGGAGGCCCTAGAAGACGCTTTTCAGGAAAACTTCCAGGGCACGTATGTCCGACCTCCGGACGTTGATGACCTCAGCCGTGTTACCCAGCAGCCAGGCGAATCAGCCCAGAAATTCTGGAACAGGTTCCTCACCAAGAAGAACCAGATTATAGACTGCTCCGATGCCGAGGCCATCGCCGCCTTCAAAAATAATATTCGGGATGAATGGCTAGTCTGACAACTCGGCCAGGATAAGCCGAGGACTATGGCCGCCCTGACATCTCTGATGACCCGCTTTTGCACGGGAGAGGATAGCTGGCTCGCCCGAAGTACTCACAACGGCGAGGCAGACACCTCGGAAACCCACGACGCCAATGGAAAACCGAAGCGCAATAAAAATAAGCACAGGTATAAAAACGGCGGAAGCGACACTGAAGACGCCGCGGTCAATGCTGGATTCGCCGGACCTAAATTCGGGTAGAAAAGAAAACCCTATAAGGGGAACAAAGACGGACCTAGCCAGCTTGACAGGCTCCTGGACCGCCCATGTGGGATTCATGGTACTCAGGACAAACCAGCAACACACTCTAAAAGGAATTGCTGGGTCTTCAAACAAGCTGGCAAGATAGCGGGAGAGGGTCAGAATAAAACCCAACACCGCAGCGATGACGAGGATGAACCTCGGCAGCCCAATAATGGAGGGCAAGAGAAATTTCCCAACGAGGTAACAGAGGTCAATATAATCTATGTCACCCATATCCCTAAACGGGAGAGAAAGCGTGTGCTTCGGGACATATATGCGTTGGAGCCAGTCGCCCCGAAGTATAACCCATGGTCGGCTTACCCGATCACTTTCGACAAGCACGATCATCCGACCAGCATCAGGCATGGCGGATCTGCGGCGCTCGTTCTGGACCCTATTGTTGATGGTTATCATCTAACACGCGTCCTGATGGACGGGGGAAGCAGTCTTAACCTCATCTAGGAGGACACGGTTCGGAAGATGGGCATTGACTCATCTCGGATAAAGCCGAGCTCTACCACCTTTAAAGGTGTCATTCCGGGCATCAAGGCCCGTTGTACCGGGACAGTCACCCTCGAGGTAGTCTTCGGTTTGCCCGAGAACTTCAGAAGCGAGGAGTTAATATTCGACATTGTACCCTTTCGGAGTGGATACCACACGCTCTTAGGACGCACGGCCTTTGCACGCTTCAACGCAGTCCCCCATTACGCCTACCTCAAGCTCAAAATGCCGGGACCCAACAGTGTTATCACAGTCAATGGTAACACCGAATGTTCACTCCAAACAGAGGAACAGACCGCGGCTTTTGCAGCCGAGGTCCAAGCATCCGAGGAGGCAGCCCACAGCGATAAACGCGCCGCTCGCTCTTTGAAGCGAGCTTGGGCTGCACAAGTCGACCTCGGCCAGCTACCCCCGCACCCGAAATAGGGATGCAGGCTCCTTGCGTGCCCTAGCTGCGGGCACTACGTCCCTAGGGTACACAACTTCGCCCTCAAAATTCCCTAGGACAACGAGGAGCCAATACAACTACCCACGCGTGAGGCGCGGATTAACCACGCGAAGACAAGGCTTAGAGCCCCTACACAAGCAGGTATCTGTAAAAGAAGTAGCCGAGCGTCACTACGTCTCTGTGGCCTTAACCACAGAACGATTCCGGCAAATACCTCCCTTTGAGGAACTCGGTGATTCAAACACCTAGAGTGTATAAAGGGTCGGTCAGGCATCGGCCTTCGCAAATCCGTCATCATCAATCAGGAGCGATCTGGTCAACAGTTCGGAAACGCAGACGTGCGGCAGGCTTCGGTCCGGATCCTTTAAAATCCGTCAGTAATTATCCGACCTGTTTTTTCCTCTCCCATCCTTACTATTCATGTTGTATTCTTTCGATTACTCTCATCACAACTGGGCATGTACATGATTGACACTATGAAATAAAGAAACCGTGCCCTTTCAAGGCCTTTATTGTATTTCTTTTTCAGCATGGCTCTGGGACGATGAAGTATTTAAAAAGAAGAAGATGCAATTGTATAGGATAGTCCGATGTATTCGGCGTCCCGGATTTTTGGCCTTATATGCATCAGTTTCGAACCTAGATTTCGGTCAATAGTTGGGTTGCCCGGCTCCTATGTGTACCCCTTATGTTCCTGATGTATTCGGCTAAGGGCGTAACGGGAGAAGCACTGCGATTGCGCTGCCAGGTTAATTGGCATGGCGCCTCAGTGGAGAAAGCCAAAAACTGACTATCTAGGTAAGCGCAAACTGGTCTGCCATCCGAAGACCGCGTCAAGCGATGTGACGATAGAGATCACCCGTGTCAAACGAAGGGCTTTTATTTCTAGCCGAAGTGTGCCATGGCCTAGACCTCGGCCGCGTTGGCCGCACACTTCCTATGCCGGGGGCTGATCCTCAGCCCCCACAGTCAAGCTCCTACGACTAAATGAAAGATGTCAAGCCACTATAGTCCGATTGCCTAGTTCCTTTAAGTCATTGACCGCCTCCGGGTACCGAGACGTCGGCCAAGGGTCAAGTATGCCTTAAGGAACACCCTCTGTATAACCTACACTGGGGCTGAAGCCGACCACTGGCCACTCTCATTTTAAACAGTCATATTGGAGGAATAATCGCATGCCACAATAAAAACACATGGAATCTCAAGCCATCTTCATTTAAACACGAGATAAAGTTTTTACATTATAACACTCCGGCATTCCGGAGCATCACTTAAAATACAGAGTGTCCTTGGGGCACATGGCCTCGGTGGTCCGAGCTCCCGCCTCAACTTCGGTGAAAAACTGCTCCGTGGTCCATGGCTTGTCGGCAGGAGGGCCAGCGGCACACGTCTTCGCATCAACCTTGCGTTAGTGAGTCTTCACGCAAGCGTATGCCCTCCGCGCCCCTTCGAAGCACGTGGACCTCTTCCAGCGCTCAACGCAGGGCACGACATTCTGGAGACAGGCCGTCAGGCCGAATAAACTCTTCGGCATGGCTTCGGCAGGCCATAAAGCGACGCAGAGGTCCTGGAGCACCGGCTTTGCCATGCAGAACAGCTCGACCAGCTACTTCACTCGATGATTCAGCAGCTGCACAGACGACGACCCCGGGAATTGACCCCAGAAGGCTTTCTCTGCCTCATGGCCCGCCAGCTGGCCGAAATATGCCACCGCATCCTCCGCGCTCTACGGGAGATCCTCGAAGACCTCTGTGGAACGCCATAATTGGGTGAGCTTGACACACCCTTTGCTGCCAAATGCACACTGCAGCAAGAATTTCTTACCCGAGGCGATCTGCTCCACTTGCTGGAGCACCTCGCGGTCCGCTCGGGCCTAGGTCTTGAGCTCGGAGTAGGCATGCTGCAGCTTCTCGAGCTCCTCCTTCATCCGCTACCCCTCCTCCTGAAGTTTGTCGCGTGCTTCGAACATGCCCTTCGGGGTCTCCTCGACCTCTAGCACCCTTGCCTGGTGCTTCTCTCCGGCCGCCTTCTCGGCAGCCCGCGCCTTCTCGGCCACGGCGGCAGCAGTCTCCTGCTGCCGCACCTCTTTCCGGGCTCTGTCTAGCTCGGCCTTGAGCATCTCTAGCTCTGCTGTTAACACAGTTCGGCCTTAGTTGTTTTCTTTCACACACATTACACATATGTAGTAAAAATGCACGGCAAGTTTCAACTTGCTTACCTTGAGATTGCTCAAGTTTCCGGTTCATCTCCGCCATCTCTTTGGAGACAGAGTCCGGAACCGAGGTTGCACACTGGAACAGGATGGATTCTCATTATAAAGGGAACAATTACGATCATTCATCAGCTCCTACTACTTCACACGACCCTGATGCCGGTTTCTTGAAACCGCCTTCGGGCTTGGGGGCTACTCACTCACTAAGCCGTTTAGTAGGCTGTACTTCTATGTCCTCGGACAAAATTCCTAAAACAAACAGCTAAAAACAAAAAAATTGAATACGCATAGGTGTACCTCGAAACCTGCTACGAGGTTCTTAAAAACCTCATGCAGGCCGGCCCCTGCGGACCGGTAGCCTTGCAGCGCCGTGCCTATCAAGGCACGGTGCTCCTCCTTAATGGAAGAGCCCTTCAGGGCGTCCTCCATCTCCTCGGTCCACCCTGCGCTGGCCCGTCCTTGGACAGTGGGCTTTGGTGGAGGGAGGACCTCGGGTGCCTCCACCCGAGCAGCCTCCGCCTGGGGTGGTGGTGGCGAGGTAGATGCCGGCTGGGCTAGTGATTGGCCCAGCCCTTCTTCGATGACCTCGGGGTGTTCCGTCCCCGGGTCTTGTCGAGCCGAGGAATTGACCTCGGCCGTGATCGCCACCTCGTCGGCCCCCGTCAAGTTGACGTCGGGGACCAGGTGAAAGGATCGAGATGGACCTAGAGGGGGGGTGAATAGGTACAATTACAAATTTTTATTGTTACTTAGCAATTTTAGGCAATAGTGCGGAATATGAAAGTGAGCCTAACAATTGCTAAGGTGATTCTAGTGCTAAGCAAGGTGACAAAATACAACAAGTAATGGATACGCAAGCACAATATAATGCAAGTAAAGACTAAGAGACAAATGACCACAAGTAGGAAGTTAGGGTTAGGGATAACCGCAACTCCGAGAGACGAGGATGTTGATGTTCACTTCCTTGGAGGGAAGCTACGTCACCGTTTAGAGAGGTGGATGTTACCACGAAGGCACATCAACGCCACGAAGGCTCACCCTATTCTCTCTTTGAGATATCACCACAAAGGCGATTCTCAACCACTAGTGGTAGACCTTGAGGTGGTCTCCAAACCTTCACAAACTTTCCGGGGGTAATCACAATGAAACGATTCCTCACCGAAGAACTCCTACCGCCTAGGAGTCTACAACCTCCAAGAGTAACAAGAACGATGGGGAAAACTCAAGACTTGCTCAAATCACTAATGCCTTTGGTCAAGAGAAGGGGAAGGAGTGGATCTATCACTTGATTGGACAACTTCTTGCGGATTCTCTCAAATCCCTTTGGGATCTAGGATTTGGTGTATGAGGTTGAGAGAGAGAGTGAAATGTGTTCTAGGGTTAGCTCAAAGTGAATGGTCTACCATATCCCATGGTGGGGAAAGGCTATATATAGTGATAGTGCTAATATGACCGTTGATGTGTAAGTGACAGCGTCGGGCCGGACATCCGGGCCAAGGGCCGGACATCCGGCCATTTGAAATGAACACACAGACGTACACAGAGCAGAGCAAAACCAGAGGACCCGGACATCCGGACCAGGACCCGGACATCCGGCAGCCCACGAGGTGCCGGACATCCGGCGGAGGGGCCGGACATCCGGCGAGTGGACACCGAAAACACACCAACTACTGGATAGGCTGAGTCGGATTTCTGGGGGAGGCCCGGATATCCGGCAGGGGGGTCCCGGACATCCGGCCGCTGGGGACAGGGAGAGACAGCCTTCTCTGTGATGTGTGAGCCGGATTTCCGGCAATTCCCCAGACATCTGGCAGCCCCAGCAAGCCACATATATGAGAGAGAGAGAGGGAAAAACTATGTGAAAGATATTTAAGCCACTTTTGACTAAATAAGATGGTCACTTTTCGGAGATGTGGCTAGAAGGAAAACAACGGAATATGCTATGACTTGAGTATGTCTTTCACTAACCCTATCGATCCCCTCTTAATAGTGCGGGATCCCTATACTCAAGAAAACAACATGGAAACTTGTCAACCTCTTATATCCTCTTTCTTGAGTCCTATCCATCGCATATCCTTGATCCACACACAAGGTCGCATGGAGACTAATCACCTGAGATTCACTTGACAAACATAATTAGTCCCCTACATGTAAATTGTCATCAACATCAAAATTATGATATAAGGGCATGATTGCACTTTCAATCTCCCCCTTTTTGTTTGTTGATGACAATTATACATGTAGTACAACGAAAATTGCAATGTAGTATTTAAGGATATATTTCATATGGTTACTTGATTTAGCTCCCACTTAATGTGTGCATGTGTAGATTATCAATAATTCAATGCACATGTATAAAGTGTTTGCGCAAAGGAGAGTATTTGAACTATTTGAACCATACACAAGCCATAGACAACCAATTAACACAAACCGACAAGATAGAGAGACATGATAGTATATAAGGTAACACATGAGATACATCATACCATAATCTCACAATTAGAGTCTCACAACCAAGTTTAAGCATAACACAAATATTCTCACAACCAAGTTTAAGCATAACACAAATAGATAGTTCAACGATAGAGCCCAACATCTAAGGTACTACTTCTCCCCCTTTGACAGCAACAGGCAAAAAGGGCGAAGAAAAACAAACACGAAATCACTCCTGGCGGATGTCATCATCATCGACCACCCCATCAAAGAACTCGGCATACTCGTCGCGAGACGGGAACCCGAAGGAGGAGGTGGACGGTGCAGGGGGAATGGGATCATCCTCGCTCACCGGACTGCCACGGTCGCGAAGCCGCTGCTTGAGCTGATTCTTGGAGAGGATGAGGCGCTTCTAAACATCATGGTTTTGCTGACAGTTAAAGGTGATAGCTTTCATGATGGCAGACTGAGCTTTGCCCATGAACGAGGCAAAACGTCCACGAGGCTCAGGCCGAGAGGTAGAAGCTGTAGGTGCCCGCTTGGGCTTGTGCTGGGTAGAGGCAGAGACATGGGAAGTGGCAGCCCCACCCATGTGAGTAGGAGGTCTCCACATGGAATGCTCGACCGTCTTGACAACCTCAAAGTCGGCGGTGTGATCAATTAACGCCTGAATGTATGGAGCATGAGGAAATTGGCGCGACTGCAGGAAGCTGGACAAGCGGATCTCATGCCAAATATAATGTGCTGTGTCAAGGGGCTCCATGGGCAGTGTGCATGCGCACCATGAGATCAATGCAATAGTTGCGAGCACGAGAGCGGTCTCCTTTCTTGGGATAAAGAGTGCGAAGCACACACTGAAAGAGCATGAAGAATGGAGACCGAAAGATGGATACCTCGTTGGGTGGATACTCGACCTCCTCCTTGGTGAGCTGACTGGTAGGTTTGACAAGAGGCAGACAAGCATCAATACCCATAGGTTTATGCTCTGGATTATCACTATGGATCCTGTGGCCAGCACCAGAGAAACCCAAAATCTGAACAAACCTATCATAGGTGACACTCAGCTGAACGTCATCGGTCATCCAAGTGAGAGTGTGGTTTGGTCCAAAGAAGCACGTGGCGTAGAACTGAAGGATGGCGCCTTCATTCCAATCACACTTGAAGGTCATTGCCGGAGCAAGATCCATGGCATCAATAATTTGGACAGCATTGTGTGGGAAGAGCTCGGGATGGGAGCGTATGTAGGGCAAATCCACATAGCGATGAGGAGCCAGACCACGACTGCGAACCAAGCTCGTGTAGATGTCCTGCTGCACACGAGTGCGAAACCGACGATCCTCAGCATCAGCCACCATCTCAAACTGATTGACATCCCGCCTGAACTCAAGATATGGACCCGCCCCCATGGTCTTGAAGTTGTGAATGGGGCGATCTCCAGAGTCAGGCACCTCCATGGAAATGTGACGACCATGAGAGGCAGGCATAGCAGAGCCCCGCACTGGAGGCACGGGTGCACTCGGGGCCCGCCGTGTTCCTGGCTTAGACTGACCAATGGGACGCTTGGGAACACGTTCCTCCTCTTCCTCCACAATATAATCCTCATCATCCGGATCAGAGGCATAGGAGGGACGAGCGCGACGCTTCAGATGGCTGCCACTGGGCTTGGTGGTGGTCTTCTTCTTATGGCGGACGAGCTCTTCAGAATCGGTGGAGCCCTGTCGACGAGCGTCTGAAAATGACAGGAAGATGGGACACCGATGAGTGGAATACGAAGATGGCATAGACATGGATAACACAAAATACACATATGAGAATGTTGACATTTTGTCCATGAACATAGGGCAAGCCTAGGGTGAGGGCAAAATTAAAACATGACCAAGTGTATTTCGTGACCACGAACTAAGAGTGAAATTGACAAGGGCCAGCAATGTGGGAGATGGAGATACACATTAGATGAACATATCCCGAGATGCACAAGAGAATCTAGAAAAGTTGAACCTAGGTAAAACCGAGCGACGCCGAGGAAATGTAGATGATGCATACCACGGGAAGAACGTCCACCGCGGGGGTCATTGCTCGCGTGCTTGGTCCTAGCCATCATCGAGCGCCCGGCAAACCGCGAGCACTCCAACACCAAAATGACCGTCCACCCGGGCAAATCCCGCACCAAACCAAAAATGGCTTGGAGGAGATGGTAGATCGGGTGAGGAAGAAGGTATGGGAGAGAGCTCGGGGGTTGGGGGCGAGGAAGATGGCTGGGGCGGCCGGAGCCGAGGTCAGGGCGGCGGTGGCAGCGTAGAAAGAATGGGGGCACGAGGGAAGAGGGGAAAAAATGCCCCGAACCCTTGGCCCCCAGGTTATATAGGAGAGCGACAGTCCGGACATCCGGGGTAAGACCCGGACATCCGGCGGCTGGGAGAGATGCAGCGAGGAGGTTGCCAGAGGATCAAAATGCCAGGGCCCGGATGTCCGGCGTGAGTGCCGGATGTCCGGCCGCTGTGCTGTGGAAAACAGAAAAAGCCCGGAAATCCGGGGGCAACCCGGATGTCCGGCCCCTAGCAGTGAGCAGCAGCCGAGAGAAGTGGATCCAAAGAGAAAAATGGACATCGCTAGGAGATTTACCAAATTACACAGATAAGATCAGGCATTATACGACTTATATGAATAGTATAGGTATATAATATATATATAATGATCACAATACACAAAAAATCTAGATAGATTCATGAATCACGCTAAAACAACTTCATTTTCAAGGAAGACGGTGACCGAGGTCACCATGTGTGAGCATATGTGACATGACACCGCGAAGAATTAATCCTTGGGTCCATAATCACTACTCCATCATTTAAAGCACCGAGGTTGTAAAAACTCATGGCAACTTTGAGAGTGTGTGTTCTATTTATGCATTGTTATAGGGACAAGAAGATTCATGAATTGAATTTCTCCCCCGAAATATATGCCTACATCTAGACAAGACATGAAGTAAAGGTATGCATGGGTACATGATTTCACATAATGTTGTCAAGCTCTAAGATACCAAGTTCACGCCTTAGTTGGCAAAACCTTGCTTCATCCAAAGGTTTGGTGAAAATATCAGCAAGTTGCATATCCGTACCAACATGAGCAATATCAATGTCACCTTTTTGCACATGGTCTCTCAAGAAGTGATACCTAATGTCAATATGCTTGGTGCGAGGGTGATAAACGGGGTTTTCGGCGAGCTTGATGGCACTTTCATTGTCACATAGAAGAGGCACATGTCTATAAGTAATACCATACTCCTTCAAGGTTTGCCTCATCCATAGCAATTGTGTTGCACAACTTGCGGTTGCAATATATTTGGCTTCGGCGGTGGAGAGAGAGACACAATTTTGCTTCTTCGAGGACCAACTTACCAAAGACCGTCCAAGAAATTGGCATGCGCCGGAGGTTGACTTCCGACCCACTTTGTCTCCAGCCCAATCCGCATCCGTGTACCCAATGAGATCAAATTTAGCATCCTTGGGGTACCATAGGCCCAACTTTGGGGTGTGAACAAGGTATCTAAGAATATGCTTAACCGCCTTATAATGACTTTCCCTAGGGGAAGCTTGAAATCTTGCACATATGCCTACACTTAACATGATGTCCGGTCTAGATGCACAAAGATAAAGCAACGAACCAATCATAGAGAGGTAAAGAGATGGGTCGAACGGGATACCGTTTGTGTCTTCATTAAGAACAATTTTGGTTGGCATGGGTGTCTTGCATGGACTTGCATCGGTCATTCCGAACTTCTCAAGTAGGTCCTTGAGGTATTTGGTTTGGGACAGGAAGATACCTTCTTGAAATTGTTGAATTTGAAATCCGAGAAAGAACTTCAAGTCCGCATTAAGTGACATCTCAAACGTCTTTGTCATGGAGTCCGCAAACTTCTTGCACAAATGAATGTTAGGAGAACCAAAAATGATGTCATCTACATAAATTTGGCATAAGATCAAATCACCTTTTTCCCTCTTAGTAAAAAGAGTGGGATCGATCACCCCTCTCACAAAGCAATCATCGAGTAGAAACTTCTTAAGATGATCATACCAAGCACGAGGTGCTTGTTTGAGGCCATACAAAGCCTTGTGCGGTTTATACACATAGTCTTTGTGATCGGGGTCAACGAAACCGGGTGGTTGTGATACATATACTTCCTCTTGTAGAGGACCGTTAAGGAATGCACTCTTCACATCCATTTGATGCAAAGTGAAACCATTGAAAGCGGCATAAGCAAGTAAAATGCGAATAGACTCAAGACGAGCAACGGGAGCAAAGGTCTCATCAAAGTCCAAACCTTCAACTTGTGAGTACCCTTGTGCCACTAACCTTGCCTTGTTTCTGATGATTATCCCATTCTCATCTTGCTTGTTCTTGAAAATCCATTTTGTACCAATGACATTGTGTTCCTTGGTTGGTCTTTTGACTAGAGACCACACTTTGTTGCGTTCAAAACTGTTCAACTCTTCTTGCATAGCAACGAGCCAATCGTTGTCCGTCAACGCATCTTGTACCTTGAGTGGCTCAACACTAGAGACAAACGAGAAGTGAGCACAAAAGTTTGTCAATTGTTTACGAGTGACTCTACCTTCCGATATGCCGGTAAGAATTTGGTCAACGTCAACGCGACCGGCCACTCGAGGCATGATGGAGGTTAAGGTTTCACGAGGTTCAACTTCGTTTCCATCATCAACATCTTCAACATAGGGATCGTTGATGTGTGGTGGAAAATCTTCTTCTTCATGTTGCATTTGTTGAGGATCACCATTGTCATAAGGTTCATCATCATCAATAGTTGCATGTTCTTGTTCTTGCTCTTGATGATGGTCTTTTTCTTGAGCTTGATCATGGTGAGGGTCTTGTTCTTGTGTTTGAACAACGGGCTCCTCTTGAGCAATGGGATCTTGTGATGGTGTGGTTTGATTATGAGTGAAGCTCGCGTCTTCTTCCTCATCATCATGAGGTTCTTGTTCCATTGGAAGAAGAGCACCAACACCCATGGTCAAAATATCTTGAGAAGGATCTTCATCACCTACATCACTTAGATCAACTTGCCCCTCATGGGAGCCATTAAATTTATCAAACACCACATCACAAGTTTCTACAACACATCCATTGGATTTGTTGTAGACTCTATAGGCGTGAGAGTTTGATCCATAACCAACAAATATACCCTCAATTGTTTTGGATTGAAATTTTCCTAACCGTTCTCTCTTGTTGAGAATGAAGCACTTGCATCCGAATACACGGAAGTACTTGACATTGGGCTTGTTTTCGGTTAGGAGCTCATATGGGGTCTTGTCTAAGATGTTGCGGAGGAAGAGCCGGTTTGATGCATGGCATGCGGTGTTGACGGCCTCGGCCCAAAAGCTATGTGGTGACTTGTACTCATCCAACATGGATCTTGCCATTTCCACAAGAGTACGGTTCTTCCTCTCGGCTACACCATTTTGTTGAGGAGTGTAGGGTGCGGAGTATTGATGCTCAATCCCCTCATCACTAAGAAATTCTTCCAAGGTGTAGTTCTTGAACTCGGAGCCATTGTCACTTCTTATTGCCAAGATTTCTTTATCAAATTTGCGTTGGGCTTGCTTGGCAAACTCAATGAAGGTGATCTTCGTCTCGTCCTTGGACTTGAGGAAAAACACCCATGTGTATCTTGAATAGTCATCAACAATAACAAGACCATACTTCTTTCCACCAAGACTATCCCATGAAGGAGACCCAAAAAGATCCACATGAAGGAGCTCCAATGGCCTTGAGGTTGATACGATATTCTTGGGTGGGTGCTTTGATTGATGTTGCTTCCTGGCTATGCATGCACTACACACACGATCTTTCTCAAAAGAGACATTGGTTAGTCCAAGAATGTGATCACCCTTTAAGAGATCTTGAAGATTTCTCATGCCGACATGGGCTAGCCGGCGATGCCATAGCCACCCCTTGTCGGCCTTGGCCATTAGATAAGTTGCATGGAATGTGCTCTATTTCGAGAAATCAACCGTGTAAAGGTTGCCATCCAACTCTCCAACAAAGGCCACTTCGAGAGTATCTCTCTTAAAGACTTTCACATCCGTTAGTCCAAATAGTGTATCATAACCAACGGAAGCCAATTGACGAACGGAAAGCAAATGATATTTAAGGGATTGGACAAGCATGACATTTGCAAGGGACATGTCATTTGTGATAGCCACCTTGCCCAACCCAAGTACCTTTCCTTTTGATACTCCACCAAACATGATGCTCATAAATGGTTGAATAGCTTCCATGAAGTCAAAGAGCAATTTGCTATCTCCGGTCATATGATTGGTGCATCCACTATCGATCACCCATTTGACTCCACCAGAGAAGGCACCCTACACACAATTTATGACTTGGTTAGAGGCACCCATTTTGCAATGGGACCTCTCAAGTTAGTAACAAGGGTCTTACGAACCCAAATAGCATAGAAACGAAAAGCATTACGAGGACCAACAAATTGAGCATAGACCTCTCCATCCTTTGTCTTACGAAGCACATAGGATGGAGGCATGAATTCCTTTGGCTTGTTGGGAGTGGGCATACCCCTAGTGGCCTTCCCACTCACAACCTTGTCAACTTTGCCTCTTCCTTTCTTCTTGTGCCCTTCGCGCACAAATGTCTCCTTGATAGGTGTGGTGCACTTTTGAGAAGACATTTTCTTCTTGCTTGTGCTTGGGTCAAACCCAAGCCCTTCCTTGGCAACCACTTCATTGTGGTGACTCAACACCTCATTAAGGTTCTTTTGTCCTTGGGCACAAGTCATGAGCCCTCTCTCAAGTTGAGCTTTTAGAGAGCGATTCTCCTCAAGAATAGATGTTAGATCACCACTAGAATTAGTAGTACAAGCATCAACATTTATAATAGGTGAGGAGTAAGCCTTTGCAAGAGTTTCAAGATAAGTAAGTTTGAGTTTCTCAAAACTCTTTGTAAGGAGAGTGAGCTCTTCTTCCTTAGTCTTGAGAGACAAGGATAGAAGCTCACAATCCTTAGAAAGAATAGCATGAGACTCTTCTAGCTTACTCTTATCATTCATCAACTCCTTGCAAGAGCTCTTAGCCTTTTCCAAGGCGGCAAGTTCCTTAGCATGCTTATCAAGGTTTGCACCAATTTTTACGCACAATTCATCATTTCGTGCTTCCTCATATTGGACTTTCCGCTCAAGGATCTCACATTTTTCCTTTTTCTCAGTAACGAGGTTTTCGAGTTCCTTAATGGTGACGGTGTGCTTACTCACCATCTCCATAAGCATACGAAACATAATGAGCTTCTTTCCTTTAAGGGAGCACATGAACTTATCAATTTTGACAAACATGGGATCATTCATATCATCATCATTAATGTCCTCCACATCTAGATCCACTTGCCAAACAACAAAATCGCGGATCAAACACAACAAAATCTCACAACAACCAACAAAATGCAAAATTTTTGGTGAGGCTATTTTTGGTGGGGATTTTCGAAATTGGGTAAGAACAAACAAAATTAGGCTAGAAAGAGGGGGGTAGGACTCCAAATTCGTGATCAACGTGGCTCATGATACCAAGATGACGTAGGGTGGAACCCTAATTGACGATCTTTCACGAATTGGAGGAGGTTCCTACGAAGAACACGACGAACACGAGGGGAAAACGGGGAGAAATCACGAGAGGAAACACTCAAGAACAAGTCCAATCACACATCCACTAGACTAACAAACACATGGATCCACAAGGTACAAGAACAACAAAGGGAAATCGGTACAAGATAGAGTTCATCCCAAATCCTATGAAGGAGATGAGGTCTTGAATCCACTAGGGGATCTTCTCACATGCTCACATGGAGGTCTTGATCTCCATGGGAGAGGTCACTCTCTCTCTCTCAAGAGGAGTAGTGGTAGGAGCTAGGCTCAACTAGATGAGTCAATACTTTGCTAACCCTAGAGGGAGGAGGGAGAGGTCCTTATATAGTGCCAGTACAAGTTAGGGCGAGCTGGGGGAGGTTACATGGCCTGAGGGCCAAAAACACGCGGTGTCGGGCCGGATGTCCGGGCTCCAAGCCGGATGTCCGGCGGTTCAGGTGGGTGCCGGATGTCCGGGCCGAAAGGGTCAAACTTCTGTATAGGGGTGCCGGATTTCTGGTAGGGGGGGCCGGATGTCCGGGGTGGATGGGCCGGATGTCCGGGGCCTGGAGACTTGGCAGCGGCTGATCTGGGGGAGATGTTGTAGCCTCCAGGTGCCGGATGTCCGGGCTGCCGGGGCCGGATGTCCGGGTCCTGTAGATGCAGCAGCTCCGTCTTCTTCCGTCTCCGCTTCCATGCTTCCCTCGCGGATGGTGTAGTTGCACCTTGGCGCATGTACTCCTCCTCGTCATCCGTGAAGCTCCGACAATACATATGCATGCACACGGGAGAAGTGTCAAGTAGTATACCATCCTCGAAGGGGTCAAGTGAACACGTGTAAAGGAGATGATTCACCTTTATGTATGTGAAGTAGATGTCACACGGGTCACTTGCCGAACGGACTCTTGACATGGTGATGTCCGTAGGATGCTCCGCATCATCAAGCAAGTTAATGTCCACCCGAATGACCCGAACGCCCAGCCTACCAACATCTCCATGACGTTGGATAGCAAATAGGAAGCCAAGCTCATCCGGTTCCTCCGTGAGAACTGGGACATCTTTGCATGGAAGCCGTCTGACATGCCAGGTGTTCCCAGGGAGCTGGCTGAGCACCGACTCTGTGTTGACCCGAAGGTCAAACCAGTAAAGGAGCACGTACGGTGCTCTTCTACCGAGAAGCGCAAGGCGATTGGCAAGGAAATTGCACGGCTCCTAGCAGCCGAATTCATCCCTGAAGTGTACCACTCTGAGTGGCTCGCCAATGTCGTCATGGTGCCCAAGAAGAATAACTCCCTTAGAATGTGCATTGACTTCAAGCACATCAATCGGGCCTGCCCCAAGGATCACTTTCCTCTCCCCCGCATAGATCAAATAGTCGATTCTACTGCCGGGTGCGAGCGTTTGTGTTTTCTGGATGCGTACTCCAGGTACCACCAGATCCGAATGTTTGGCCCAGATGAAATAAAAACAGCCTTCATCACCCCATTCGGGTGCTTTTGTTATATCACGGTGCCATTCGGACTGAAAAACGCCGGGGCGACTTTCCAGCGCATGATTCAGAAATGCTTGCAAAAGCAGATCAATTGGAATGTGGAGGCCTACATGGATGACATCATGGTCAAGTCTAGGAAAGGTTTTGATCTCCCGACTGACCTCGCCGAGACCTTCGCAAACCTGCGCAGATTTGGAATCAAGCTCAACCCGGGAAAGTGCACTTTCGGGGTTCCAGCCGGCAAGTTACTCTGTTTCCTCGTTTCCGAACGTGGGATCGATGCTAACCCTGAGAAGATCGGCGCTATAGTCCGAATGAAGCAACCAGAGCGTCTCCACGACGTACAGAGACTCATGGGCTGTCTGGCGGCCCTGAGTAAATTCATTTCATGACTCGGTGAAAAAGCCCTGCCGCCTTACCGATTCATGAAAAAGTCAGACAAATTTGAGTGGACAAACGAAGCACAGGCTGCGTTCCAGGAACTCAAACCTCTGCTCTTCACCCAGCCGATGCTTTGTGAGCGTTTGTGCTCTGGGCAATCGAGAGGCTTTGCTCTTGTACATCGCGGCCACGAATCAAGTGGTTATCACAGTGCTCACTGTGGAGCGAGAGGAACAGGGCAAAACCCTCAAGCTGCAGCGCCCAGCCTACTACATAGCAAAAGTCTTGACCCCTTCGAAGCAGAGATACTTGCACTATCAGAAGCTGGTCTACAACATATACCTGACTGCAAAGAAGGTGCTCACTATTTCCAAGAACACTCAGTCACAGTGGTCAGTGCTACTTGTAGAATGCGTTGGTATTTCCCCGAAGAGGAGAGGATGATGCAGTATAGTAGAGATAAGTATTTCCCTCAGTTAAGAACCAAGGTTATCAATCCAGTAGGAGAACCACACAGAACCTCGTTAGCAGCACCCACACACAAAAGCAAACACTTGCACCCAACGCAAATAAGAGGGTTGTCAATCCTCTTAGCGGTTATTTGCAAGGATTAATTCTGATAGTGATAGATAAAAAGTAAATTGCAAAATAAAATAAAAGTAAATAAATTGCAGCAAGGTATTTTTGGATTTTAATATATGATAAAAGTAGACCCAGGGGCCATAGTTTTCACTAGAGACTTCTCTCTCGAACACATAGCATACGGTGGGTAAACAAATCACTGTTGGACAATTGATAGAAAAGCAAATAATTATGACGGATTCATGGCAATGATCATGTATATAGTCATCACGTCCGAGACAAGTAGACCGACTCCTACCTGCATCTACTACTATTACTCCACCCATCGACCGCTATCCAGCATGCATCTAGGGTATTAAGTATAAAACAGAGTAACACCTTAAGCAAGATGACATGATGTAGACAAAGTAAACTCAAGCAATATGATTAAACCCCATCTTTTTATGCTTAATGGCAACAATACAAATACGTGTCATGTCCCTTTCTGTCACATGGATTGAGCACCGCAAGATTGAACCCATCACAAAGCACCTCTCCCATTGCAAGATAAATCAATCTAGTCGGCCAAACCAAATCGATAGATCGGAGAGAAACACAAAGTTATAACAATCATGCATAAAAGAGTTCAGAGAAGACTCAAATATTTCTCATGAATAATCTGATCCTAAACTCAGAATTCATCGGATCCCAACAAACACACCGCAAAAGAAAATTACATCGAATAGAACTCCAAGAACATCGAGGAGAACATGGTATTAAAGATCAAAGAGAGAGAAGAAGACATCTATCTACTAGCTATGGACCCGTAGGTCTGTGGTAAACTACTCACACATCATCGGAAGGGCAGCAAGGTTGATGAAGAAGCCCTCCGTGATCGATTCCCTCTCCAGCAGAGTACTGGAAAAGGCCTCCAGATGGGATCGCAGACGAACAGAGGCTTGCGGCGGCGGAAAGGTTTTCTCTTCTGTCTCTCTGGTATATTAGGAATATTTGGGAATTTATAGCGCTGGAATTAGGTCAGGAGGTGCCACGAGGGTCCCACAAGCCTGGGGGGCGCGCCCTACCCCCAGGGCGCGCCTCCCGAGCTTGTCGCTCCCTCATGACTCTTCTAGTCTTCTCCCGAAGCTTCGTGGGTCCCTTCTAGTCCAGAAAAAATAAATCCAAAGTTTTTTCTCCCTTTGGACTCTTTTTGATAATGATTTTCTGAAAAGGCAAAAACAGGCAAAAAACAGCAACTGGCACTGGGCACTAGGTTAATAGGTTAGTCCCAAAAAATGATATATAATGGCATATAATTTCATATAAAACATCCAAGATTGATACTATAATAGCATGGAACAATAAAAAAATATAGATAAGTTGGAGACATATCAAGCATCCCCAAGATTAATTCCTGCTCGTCCTCGTGTAGGTAAATGATAAAAACAGAATTTTTGATGTGGAATGCTACCTAACATGTTTCATCATGTAATCTCTCTTACGGTATGAATAATAAGATCCGAATGATTCAAGGCAATAGTCTATAATTTGATATAAAGACATCAATACTCAGGCATACTTATAAACAATCAAGTCTTTCAAAATTAAAAATGCTAAAGAAAGTTATCCCTACAAAATCATATAATCCTGTCATGCTCCATATTCTTAACATAAAGTATTTATCATGCACTACCCTGATGACAAGCCGAGCAATTGGTTCATACTTTTTTAACGCGCTTCAGCTTTTTCAACCCCCACGCAATACATGAGCGCAAGGCTTGGATATAGCACTATGGGTGGAATAGAATGTGGTGGTACAGATTAATAAGGGGAAGTCAAAAATAAGAAGATAGTCTCACATCGACGCGGCTAATCAACGGGCTATGGAGATGCCCATCAATCGATGTCAATGCGAGGAGTAGGGATTGCCATGCATGGATGCACTAAGAGCTATAAAGTGTATGAAAGCTCAACATGAAAACAAAGTGGGTGTGCATCCAACTTGCTTGCTCATGAAGACCTCGGGCATTTGAGGAAGCCCATCATCGGAATATACAAGCCAAGTTCTATAATGAAAAATTCCCACTAGTATATGAAAGTGACAAAACAGGAGACTCTATATGAAAAAACATGGTGCTACTTTGAAGCACAAGTATGGAAAAGGATAGTAACACTTCCCCTTCTCTCTTTTTGTCTCATTTTTTTTTCTTTTTCTTTTTCTCTTTTTTTCGTGGGCTCTTTTTGGCCTCTTTTTTTTATTTCCTCACTGGGATAATGCTCTAATAATGATGATCATCATACTTCTATTTACTTGTAACTCAAAAGAAAATTACAACTCGAAACAAGAACAAAAATATGACTCTATATGAATGCCTCTAGCAGTGTACCAGGATGTGCAATGATACTAGCAAAACATGTATAAAAATGATGAACGGTGGCTGAGCCACAAATACTATGTCAGCTATATGATCATGCAAAGCAATATGACAATGACGATGTGTGTCATATAAAAAGAACGGTGGAAGTTGCATGGCAATATATCTCGGAATGGCTATGGAAATGCCATAATAGGTAGGTATGGTGGCTGTTTTGAGGAAGATATAAGGAGGGTTATGTGTGATAGAGCGTATCATATCATGGGGTTTGGATGCACCGGCGAAGTTTGCACTGACTCTCGATGTGAGAAAGGGCAATGCACGGTACCGAAGAGGCTAGCAAATTACGGAAAGGTGAGAGTGCGTATAATCCGTGGACTCACATTAGTCATAAAGAACTCACATACTTATTGCGAAAGTTTATTAGCCCTCGAAGCAAAGTACTACTATGCATGCCCCTAGGGGGATAGATTGGTAGGAAAAGACCATCGCTCGTCCCCGACCACCACTCATGAGGTAGACAATCAATAATAAATCAGGCTCCAACTTCTTAGCATAACGACAGACCATATGTGCATGCTTCGGGAATCACAAACCTTAACACCAATATTCTTACTAAACCACAATTATGTACTAGCACCTGCCACATATTACCATCTTAATATCGCAAAACTATTGCAAGGAAGCAAACTTATCATATTCAGTGATCTACATGAAAGTTTTTATTATATCCCTCTTGAATACCTATCATATTAGGACCAAATTCATAACCCATGCATATTACCATTACTATTTATCAGACTCTCAAAAAGATATAAGTAAAGCATGAGAGTGCAACTATTTCTTTCGAATATATCCACCGCCGTGCTCTAAAAGTTATAAGTGAAGCACTAGAGCAACTACCTAGCTCAAAAGATATAAGTGAAGCACATAGAGTATTCTAACAAATCACGAATAATGTGTGTCCCTCTCAAAAAGGTGTGTTCAGCAAAGATGATTGTGACAAATTAAAAAGAAAACAAAAGCAAACAAACTATAGCACAAGACGCTCCAAGTAAAACACCTATCATGTGATGAATAAAAATATAGCTCCAAATGAGTTACCGATAGATTGTAGACGAAAGAGGGGATGCCATCCGGGGCTTCCTGATGTAGGGTGGAAACCTAACGGTGTCGATCTTTCACGATTGGAGCAGATCCCGCAAAGAACACGAAGAACACGAGGAGAAACACGAGGGAAAACGAGAGGAATCACTCAAATAGACAAGAAACAATCACACATGTGCTAAATCCACATACACATAAGGGATACAAAGGTCCAAATCCAACACAAGAGGGTACAATCGGTAGCTAGTTCATCCCGATCCGGAGAGGAGTCGAGGTCTTGGATATCCCGGAGGATCTTCTCACGTGGAGGTCTTGAACTCCATGGGAGCGTTCTCTCTCTCTTAAGAGTAGAGGTAGGAGCACAGCTCAACTAATGAGCTATCATATTTGCTAACCCTAAAATGTAGGTCGGGGAAGAGTATATATAGTCTAGGTGAGCAAAGGGGTAGATGGGCCTCGTCCCAGATACACTGCGCGCAGGCAGGCCGGAGGTTCCGGGCAGGTCCGGAAGTTCCGGGCAGGGTCCGGGGTAACCCGAGAGTCGGCACGGCGGAAGCTGGGCTGGTTTCCGGGGGCCAGAAGTTCCGGGCAGGCCGGATGTTCCGGGGGCCGGAGGGTCCGGTCAGGTTCCGGGCAGGGTCCGGGCTGGACAAAGAGTTGGCGCGTCCGGGCATCGCCTGGAGTGTCGAGGGCCTGAGGTTCCGGGCTGGCCGGATGGTCCGGGGGCCAGAGGTTCCGGCTGTGGCCGAAAGTTCCGGGCTTGGCAGAAACTCTGCACAAGTCTTGACGCTGGCCGTTCCTCCTTCCTTCGGTCGATCGATGTACCTGATCACACACAGTGTCCATGCTTGAGGTAGCGCCCATATCTCATCCGAATGTAAGGGAAGCTCAAGTAGGAGAGATGTCACCTCGGATTGAGTAGCACGTGCTCTTGTCATGGGTTCACTTGGTACTTGGGGAGTTGGTGTAGCGTACATGGGGATGACCGTAGGATGCTCCGCATCATCTCCCCCCCCTTGGGAAAGATCCGTCCTCGGATCAAAAACCTCATCACCATGGAAGCGGTCGTCGTTGACGAACTTGTAGTTGGACGGAGTGGAAGTCATGGCGCAATCCAAATACTCCAAGGTGTCTCTGGAAAGGTATACATGCAAAAGGAGCAAACACAAGGTACACTTGGAAATACAATGGTTAGCGCACACAAGGTGTCCGTCAAGTAAGCATGAGGTCATCCGACAAGGCACATGATGCTTCACAAAATGATATAGAATGAGATGTAAGCATTCATTGGAGCAAATTCATTTGGTGTGCACACAAAGGTGGTGTGAAAGTGATTAATGCAACCATTGTGCAAAATGATGTCATAAAGTGATGGTTTATCAAGAGCATGAACATGGCAAGGGGAGTTCAAAATGATGATGATGTCATGCAATTGACGGTGGACAATGTGATCATTATGTATGAATATGCCATTAAGGTAGATCACAACAAATTTACTAAGAAAGTGCACAAGCTCATATATCATGGATGACATGGGAATACAAGATGCAACAAGGCAATCATAATGTAAGTCAATCCATGCATAAGGTGCAAACTTGTCATGGTTGTGATGTGTCCAATTAGCATGCTCATCAACAAATATGGAAGTGTCGGTGCGATATGGCAAAAGTTTCATGGCATACCATTGCCCGATGTCGTGGCATGAGTCGTGGTCCGGTGGTGCAACCGCTACTTCTGAGCGCTCCTCAACTCGAAGGTCCATAGGGCCCATCTCCAATGCCGGACCTCCATCCAATAAATGTATCATGTAGACAACAAGGAGCAAACAAGAATGAAAGTGTGGCCCATTCGGTATGTATATGTGAGGGTGGCTCAAAGGGAAGGAGTTCACCTTTATGAGTTTCTCAAAAATGTTGGTGTCACTCATCGTGTACGCCTTCGCATGACCAATATGTCTCATGACGGCACCGCCTTGTGTATCCTTCAAAAGGAAAGAACATGACAAACACTCGAAAAAACAAATGAGGTTAGCATGAATGCAAAACCAATCATTCGTGTGGTAAGATACCCAACAAGAGTCATCATCATTCTTATCATAAGAAGGGACAAGAGAATGTGGCATGGTAAGGAAGCATATGATGCGAGTACAACCAAAGACATTAAGATCATTCAAACAAGCATGCGTCACAAGTAAGATGTCTAAGTCTCCAAGATCAATAAGCATAGCATGGTTGCACTCACTACACGTGAATATGAGAGAGGGAACTAATGGAGACAATTGGCACTGATGAGGACATCCCTAGTCCTTTGCCATCGTTTTCCACTAGTGATGTTGCTACACATGACAAGTCCAATGAAATCAGAATTGGAACAATTACAAGAGCACGTGCAAAACTATTAGAACAACAGGTGAATTCACTCTTAGTTGAATCTGACATTTGTGTTAATGAGAATTTTATACTGCCTAAGTCTTTGCATGTTTGTATGATCAGATTTGAAGAGAAGACAAGCTTGGCACGTGAAGATGAAGAATTGCAACAAGAAGAACGCCTACCGATGTCTAATATCAACAAGTGCGCGAGGGAGGAGAGGGAGGCAGGTGCACAACATAAAAGGAAGGAAAAACAGAACCAGACTCGGATTGACTGCCAGGAGGCCCGAAATTGATATACATGCAGAATCCGTGTCCGTGCTCCAAATAAAGCGTGCAAATACAATTTGGAAAGCTTGAGTCGTGTGCTTTACAAACTGTGTATCCGCAGCCCGCGATTCGCGGTGACCGAGTCGCAATTGTCAAAACAATATGGCGTTTGTTTCTACCAGTTTTCTAGATAGAGTCATTTAAGTTAGGAAAGTTAGAGATATAGTTGATTTCGACCCCAACACTAGGTTGGATGTCTAGGGGTCTTTATATACCTTTGTAATTCGTGGATTTTAGGGTTGGACCACGTTTTTATTAAACTCATACCAGACTGAATTGCTTTAAGCATTCCTCTGTATTCATATTCCTCTTTGCATCGATCAGGAATATTTACCTACACCAAATTCGTTTCGATAGGGTGTATTTGCTACTGAAAGTCAAGTGCTATCTGTCGTTCCATTGGGAATTGGAATTGCAGAACCGCTTCGTGGTCGGCGGCTACGTGCGCAAGTGTGTGGTGTTGTGAATATCCATAGGGTTGAAGATCCATCGCATTGGCAACGGGGGAACAGCCGGAGAGTTCGTGAGCATCTCACAAGTTATCCAACAAGTTTATCATCGACACCATCAGCTCACTGAGAAGATCGGGCCACCCCTTATCATCTTGGTATCAGATTTCCAGCGTTTACTCGGTGAGCATACATCAATCCCTTAGATTCGTTTTGTTTTAGTCCTATACAGAAAAAGCCATACAAAAATATTAGGTTTAGAGTTTGCTACCATAGCCTAGATAGCATCGGTTTCAAGTTTTAGTTGCTGATCGTAGTCTTTTATTTGCGTAACTTATTTTCTGATCTGAGTCATACTAGATTGTCCAGAATTTTTCTTTCACAAGTCGGAGTCGTTTGGTTACTGTCAAGTCTGTTCCTTCTTGTCAGTTTAGTTAGCTTAGATTAACAATCTGAATTAGATTGTGTTTCCGTTTGATAACCATAGACAGCCTTTCTTCTTTTGCGTAACACTTTCCTATTGAGACTAGCATATCCTTTGCTCTACGGGCTGCTCAGATAGGAATTTGGAAAGTGCATCATTTGTTTTGGCAAATTCAGATTGGTTACTAATTGCTCAGGTTTCTGTTGATTAAAAAGAAAAAAAAAGAAAAAAAAGAGAAAGAAAGAAAAAAATAGAGAAAAACAAAGCTCTACGCGAAAGTTTGATACTGTTTTGGAGACGTGTTTCAGTAATTCTGCCACGTTCATTGCACTAGTAGATTGAGCAATCTTGTGCCCATATACTTTGAGCATTTTGCTAGCGTCTCTCCTGTGCAATTGCAACACGAGCATCACTCCGACATACCATAATTTTGAGCTCAATTTCAGAGTTGCATTTGCCCCATTTATCTCCACCGTGTGTGTTTCCGTGGGTCTTTTTGTCATACGATCATCACTAGGATTTGTGAATTGGTGTTGTTAGGTATCCCAACCAAACTCCACCATATACCCTGGTTTGTCGTGTGATAGTTTTCACCCTCGGTATTCGCTACATCACATCCGTGCACGTTCTGCCCATACAAGTTGGTAAGGTTTTCTAATTCACTTTGGAACGGTAAGATACCTTGTTTCTTTCAGTTTTGAGTGAGTTGAGAGTTTTCCACATACACTATATTTTCTGTGAGTACTAATCACCTAATCATGTCTGAAGAGTCTTTTGATGTACAGCAGAAAAAGGATCCCAAATCCGTGGTGCATTGGAATGAATATGAAGCTCTTCGTGATCATCTTCAGCGCCAAATTCAGTGTGCAACCGATCCTATAAATGAGAATGTGCAGAACATGGAGTTGGACCTGAAGGATGCTACTGAAACCATCACAGGAACACAACGACAAGTTACTGAAATTCAGGGGACTCTAGTTACCTTGCAGCAAGCTTTGGCTGCGTTGCAACAGTCCGTTGATCGCCAACAAAATCAGCAGCGTGATGATGATGATGCTGACGCTAGTGTTTATGGTGGTGTCGCAGCTGCTAATGCTGCCAATGTTGAAGGTGCTGCAGCTCGTCGTGCACAATTACAGCAAGCTAATCGCGACCGGCAAGCTCCACACGAGCCCGTTGTTGCTGGCCAAGATGGTGGTCGTGGTAATGGAGGCCGTGGTGGTGGCCGTGCTGGTGCCATACCCGTAGGCCGTGGATTTGCTCCTCTTGGTGCGCGCCGTCGATTTGATGATGATGTTTTTGCACAAGCAGCCAACCGTGATGATGATGGGCTGGCCAAACCAAAGTTCACCGTCCCCAAGTTTGTTGGTTCTACTGATGTTGAAGAGTACCTCAATTGGGAGCTAAAGGTGGAAAAATTATGGCGCATGCATGAGTATACCGAGGACAGAAAAATAAAACTTGCATCTTCTGAATTTGATGACTATGCTTTGCTTTGGTGGGATAATATTGTACAGTCCAGAATTGAAGATGGTGAACGCCCCATTGTTACATGGAGAGCTATGAAGGAAGAGATGCGTGCTCGCTTTGTTCCACGCAATTATATTCGTTCTCTCTATGACAGATTGCAGAATTTGAGGCAAGGTATTTCTTCTGTGGATGAATATTTTCAGGAGATGGAGCTTATTATGCAGCGTGCCAGAGTGCGTGAAGAGCCTGAACAAACAATGCAGCGATTTCTCTCTGGTCTGAACTATAACATTAAGCATATTGTTCGGCTTCACCAATATTATGACATGACAAATTTGTTACACCAAGCCCGTGAGGCTGAATTACAAGTGGCTGAGGATGCTAAGTTTACATCTCGCACAACAGCGAGTAGAGGTCGTTTTACTCCACGAACAGCACCTAGTGTGGAGCCTACTCCTGGTTCCACTTCTGGCTTCCGTGGTAATGCTTCTTCCAAATCAGATTCGGCGATCTCTAATGCGAAGAAACCAGCGCAACCTGCTGCTAGTGCTGCTGGTTCTACTAATTCTACAGCAAGAAACAGGGACATGAACTGTCATACATGTGGTGGAAGGGGTCATTTTAAGAGAGATTGTCCCAATAAAAAGGTTATGTTGATTAATGAGGATACAGCAGAATATGAAACCGGTGATGATGCTGACCCTGATTCTGAAATTTGGGAGGATGATGAAGATGGTTCAATAGATGCTTATGCTACACACTATCCTACAATTGTTTGCTCGCCCAAAGTGCTAAGTGTTACTCCTAGTCCTGCAGAACAGCGGTGCAATTTGTTTCAAACAAAGGCTGTTGTTGGTCCTGGTAAGGCGTGCAAGGTTATAATTGATGGTGGTAGTTGTCACAATTTGGCTAGTAAGGAGTTATGCCAAAAGCTAAAACTGAAATATTTACCGCACCCCAATCCCTATTTTATTCAGTGGCTAAGTTATAGTGGAGAGATTAAGATCAGCCACATGGTGCGTGTGGAATTTCAGATTGGACCATACAAAGACACCACTGAGTGTGATGTGGTTCCTATGGCCGTGTGTCACTTGTTGTTGGGACGCCCATGGCAGTATGATAGAGATGTTCGTCACAACGGGAGAGCCAACACATATCATTTGAATTGGCATGGCAAGAAGATTACTTTGAGGCCTATGACACCGCAGCAAATTGTAAATGAATCTCGTCAAAAAACTGAAGTGAATCTTGAAAAAGAGAGTGAGAGATTAGATAGGCGAGAGACTACACTTCCGGTGAGTGAGAGCCACAAGCCAAATGTGAGCGGTAAAAATAAAAGTGAGGGAGTGAATTCCTTAGTTGTGTTAGCCACCAAATCTGATTTGAGAGAGTTTTGCGAGGATCCCACTGCTGTACCACTTGTACTGATGTGCAAGGGTCAAATTTTGGTTTCTAACGACATGACCCCTCTCTCTATTGGTGTTTCTAATGTGTTGCAGGAATTTAGCGATGTGTTTCCAGAGGAGGTACCCGCTGGTTTACCACCATTGCGAGGTATAGAGCATCAAATTGATTTGATACCAGGAGCATCGCTGCCCAATCGAGCACCATACCGCACCAACCCCGAGGAAACAAAGGAAATTCAGAAACAAGTACAAGAGCTTCTCGACAAAGGTTATATTCGCATGAGCTTAAGTCCTTGTGCTGTTCCTGTAATTTTAGTTCCTAAGAAAGATGGTACATGGCGCATGTGCGTAGATTGTAGAGCTATAAATAACATCACTATTCGATATCGTCATCCTATTCCACGTTTAGAAGATATGTTAGATGAATTGAGTGGTGCTGCTGTTTTCTCTAAAATTGATTTGCGTAGTGGTTATCATCAAATTAGGATGAAAGAAGGGGATGAATGGAAGATAGCCTTTAAAACAAAGTTTGGTCTATATGAGTGGTTAGTCATGCCTTTTGGGTTAACTAATGCACCTAGTACTTTCATGCGATTAATGAACCATGTTTTGAGGCATTTCATTGGTAAATTTGTGGTTGTATATTTTGATGATATACTTATTTACAGCCGCAATGAATCTGAACATAGTGATCATATTCGACAAGTTTTGCAAGTGTTGCGTGATGCTCAGCTTTATGGTAATTTTGATAAGTGCACATTTTGCAAAGATAAGGTCATATTTCTGGGATATGTTGTTTCAAAGCATGGAGTTGAGGTAGACGAATCTAAAATTGAAGCTATTAAAAATTGGCCTACTCCTCTGAATGTTAGTCAAGTACGAAGCTTTCACGGTCTTGCTGGTTTCTATAGACGTTTTGTGAAATATTTCAGTACCATTGCTGCACCTTTGAACGAGCTTACTAAAATGGGTGTTGAGTTTGTGTGGGGCACAGCCCAAGATAATGCATTTGATGAGCTGAAACGTTGTTTGACTGCTGCCCCTTTGCTTGTACTTCCTGATTTCACTAAGCAATTTGAGATTGAATGTGATGCTAGTGGAATTGGTATTGGAGGTGTGTTGATGCAAGAGGGTAAACCGATTGCATATTTTTCTGAAAAACTGAATGGTGCACAATTGAACTATCCTGTTTATGATAAAGAATTGTATGCTCTAGTTCGTGTCCTTGAGGTTTGGCAACATTATTTGTGGCCAAAGGAATTTCTCATACATTCTGATCATGAGGCTCTGAAATATTTGAAAAGCCAATCCAATTTGAATAAACGTCATGCTAAATGGGTTGAATTTATTGAATCTTTCCCATACATCATTAAATATAAAAAGGGTAAAGATAATGTGGTTGCTGATGCTCTTTCTAGGAAAAACATGTTGTTGACACAATTGGATGTTCAAGTTCCTGGTTTAGAGAGTTTGCGTGATTTGTATGCAACTGATCCTGATTTTTTAGCACCATACAAATTGTGTTCTGATGTAAAAGCATGGGAAAAATATCACATACATGATGGCTATTTGTTTAGAGCTAACAAACTATGTGTTCCAGAATCGTCCGTGCGTTTGCTATTGTTGCAGGAATCACATGCCGGTGGTTTGATGGGTCATTTTGGACGTGAGAAGACTTTGCTTATGCTCGCTGATCATTTTTATTGGCCTAAGATGAGGCGTGATGTGGACAGATTTGTGAAGCGTTGCATTACTTGTAATAAGGCGAAGTCCAAGCTGATACCTCACGGTTTGTATACTCCTCTCCCTGCTCCTACTACACCATGGGAAGACATAAGCATGGATTTTGTGTTAGGATTGCCTAGGACCAGGAGAGGACATGATTCAATTTTTGTGGTGGTTGATCGTTTTTCTAAGATGGCACATTTTATTGCCTGCCACAAAAGCGACGATGCGTCTCCCATTGCTAATCTGTTTTTCACGGACATCGTGCGCTTACATGGAGTACCAAAGAAGATTGTTTCTGATCGTGACGTGAAGTTTATGAGCTACTTCTGGAAGACACTTTGGGGAAAGCTGGGGACAAAGTTATTATTCAGCACTACTTGTCATCCCCAAACAGATGGTTAAACGGAGGTGGTAAATCGCACACTCTCCACGTTGTTGCAATCCATGATAAAGAAGAACCTGCGTGTGTGGGAGGAGTGTTTGCCGCATGTGGAGTTTGCATATAACAGGGCGGTACATTCCACAACTCAGTTCTGTCCATTTGAGGTGGTCTATGGTTTTAAACCCATTACACCATTTGATTTGCTACCCCTTCCAATACAAGAGAAAGTGAACATGGAGGCATCCAAGAGAGCAGCTTTTGTGAGGAAGATACACGAGAAGACTAAAGAAGCAATTGAAAAGAAGGGCAAGTACACAGCTGATCGTGTTAATAAGAGGAGAAAGGAGGTGCTGTTTCAGCTAGGCGACATGGTGTGGGTACACTTTCGCAAAGATAGATTTCCTGAACGGTGCAAGTCCAAGTTGAAGCCAAGAGGTGATGGACCATATAAAGTGCTTGCTAGGATTAATGATAATGCATACAAAATTGATCTTCCCACTGAAGAGTTTGGCGTGAGTAATACATTCAACATTGCTGATCTGACGCCATATAATGGAGATGACCATGGCGCGTCGGGGTCGACGCCTCTTCAAGGGGGGGAGGATGATGAGGAAATCCCTAGTCCTTTGCCATCGTTTTCCAGTAGTGATGTTGCTACACATGACAAGTCCAATGAAATCAGAATTGGACCAATTACATGAGCATGTGGAAAACTATTAGAACAACAGGTGAATTCACTCTTAGTTGAATCTGACATTTGTGTTAATATGAATTTTATACTGCCTAAGTCTTTGCATGTTTGTATGATCAGATTTGAAGAGAAGACAAGCTTGGCACGTGAAGATGAAGAATTGCAACAAGAAGAATGCCTACCGATGTCTAATATCAGCAAGTGCGCGAGGGAGGAGAGGGAGGCAGGTGCACAACATAAAAGGAAGGAAAAACAGAACCAGACTCGGATTGACTGCCAGGAGGCCCGAAATTGATATGCATGCAGAATCCGTGTCCGTGCTCCAAATAAAGCGTGCAAATACAATTTGGAAAGCTTGAGTCGTGTGTTTTCTAAACTGTCTATCCGCAGCCCGCGTTTCGCGGTGACCGAGTCGCAGTCGTCAAAACAATATGGCGTTTGTTTCTGCCAGTTTTCCAGATAGAGTCATTTAAGTTAGGAAAGTTAGAGATATAGTTGATTTCGACCCCAACACTAGGTTGGACGTCCAGGGGTCTTTATATACCTTTGTAAGTCGTGGATTTTAGGGTTGGACCACGTTTTGATTAAACTCATACCAGACTGAATTGCTTTAAGCATTCCTCTGTATTCATATTTCTCTTTGCATCGATCAGGAATATTTACCTACACCAAATTCGTTTCGATAGGGTGTATTTGCTACTGAAAGTCAAGTGCTATCTGTCATTCCATTGGGAATTGGGAGATTGCAGAACCGCTTCGTAGTCGGCGGCTACGTGCGCAAGTGTGTGGTGTTGCGAATATCCATAGGGTTGAAGATCCGTCGCATTGGCAACGGGGGAACAACCGGAGAGTTCGTGAGCGTCTCACAAGTTATCCAACAAGTTCATCATCGACACCATCAACTCACTGAGAAGATCGGGCCACCCCTTATCAGGCACTGAGCAAGATAAATCAGGTGAGAGGCATGAACATATATGCCATCAACCCAATGAAACGAGCAAGAATGGATCATGGGTGATGCAACGAAGCAAGTAATCATAGTGATCAAGTTATGCAAGCTAGTAGTGCGAAGATGCAGCATACTAGAGGTCATCATAGAAATCATGTCATGTGTGCAAATAGTAGGCATACATAATGCACATGGTATATCACGAGCATGAGAAAATGATATGAGCAAAGTAGTATCATTGTATTGGCAATAGCAACAAGGATCTCCACCAAGCATGCAAGTACATATAGAAATAGTAGAATGGTGAATCATGAGTAAATGCAAGCAAGGGTCACAATTGCATGGCAAAGGCATTGAAGGAGGCATAACATGCAAAGTGAACATGGTAAAATGAGCATAAGGTGACAAGTGGTAAATAGCCCATAGCCATGTGAGAGCCAAGTAAAAGTAATGTGCGTAGTCCTTGCACGAGGGAAATGGTCGGAAAAGTATTCCAAGGAATCCCAAAGCATCGTTGCTCTCAAGAGCTCGTTTTGTCAACTCATGGGATTGAGAAGTTGACAAGTATTCGTGAGTACCTACACAAAACAAAGACAAAGGGAAAATTGTGTGTGCGTGGTATATGTACACATCATCCATTATGATGCGCACGTGCATGTGTTGGTTAGCACAAAATATCCAATGCTCAAATAAATGAGATGCATGATATAGAAACATGTCATCCATCATGATTGGTTTGTTGTTATGTATATCATATTGGAGACTCAAGGTGTGTAATGCATCACGTGAATGAATGGTATGCATATGGTGCACACAAAGGATGGAATCATGCGATCTACAAGTAATTTCATGGCATGGCATAGTAGATGAATTGCACAAATTGCTCAAGGGAAGCATAGCAATATCATCGCAAGAGAAACAAACTCCAATAACCATGATCTTGTCATCTATGCCATTAGTGCAAATGGGATTGATTTTAATTGGATATGCATAGTTACTACGGTGAGCTTGTAATGATGCAATGTGGGAAATCTCACGCATAGCATATGACAAGTTTAAAGGATTGTCAAACATGACGTGACTAATAGAATTTTCACAAGATATCCTATGGAACATAGCATCACAACTAGGTAATTCGACATGCTCATCATCATATTCATCATAAATGGGTGTCACATCTAAGCATGTAGAAGACATAGCATGTGGTGAATCCATAGGGTGATCAACATCATGGAAGCAATCATTGTAAGGATAATCCACTAGCGGGACAAGCGAAGCACCATCACCTATGTTACCTTTGGAGCTCCACTCATGTGGTGTAGGTGCGGTGGCAAAAATCAAAGCGTGATCAACATTGTCGTCTTGATGGAACCATGTGGGGGGTGCATCATCGTCTACAATGGCCATCGTATTGCCCATTGGAGGTATGGACTCGTCGAGGATTGGCACTTCGTCTTGTAGGAGATCTAGCACCAAAGAAAACACACTTGGAGTAGAGGGTAAGTCGTTAGAAATCATAGTGGCCTCACATGCCCTATCAACTACCTCACTCACTAAGTGTTGTGGCTCACTCACTCCCGCTATGATGCGCTCACTCATATGGTTGGTTGAATCACTCAAAGGGTGGTGATGGCTCTCAACCTCACATAGGATATGCGGCATGTACTCATGTGTGGGGCTAGTGGTGGTCACTCTCATCCTCTCATAGGAAATGCACTCAATGTCATCTATGGTGGAGTCACTCATCTCACTCATGTGTTGGTGGCTCTCCTCACATGGGAATTGGGTTATCTCATCATATGTGGGTGTCGGAGAGATGTAGGTGCAAATGTCTCCATACTCAACTTCTTTCGCCGCCGTGGTTGAAGGAATTGTCCCCTGCTCAATCTCCTCATCCATAACGCCTCCAAAGATGAATGCCATAGGATGTGGCAAATCATCGCTCTCCTCCGAGACCAAAGAGAGGGTCTCATTTGCGGTCGCGTAGCTTGAGTCCGAGAAGGAGTCCCATGTGGGCGTCGTCTTCATGTCGTCTAAGAGGTTCGTTCTCGTCGCCGTGGTCGAAGGGGATGGCCCATGCTCGACCGTCTTGTCGCCGTCTTGTAGGAGGCCCAATTGATGTGGCACCTCGTTGCTCGTCTCCATGACCGAAGGGAATTTCCCATGCTCGGCCATCTTCCTTGAGGGTCTTCCGAAGATGGAAGTGTCGCCCTCGCTTGTAGGTGGTCGCCTTGGACTTGATGATGTCGATGTAGGCGTACTCGTGGGAAGTAGGCAAAGATGTCGTACGTCCAAAGGCGAAGATGCCTTGATAACACTTGGCAAAGATGCCGAAGTGGTGGTGGTAGCCGTAGCTTCCTCTTGGTGTTGCTTGTCTCGCGGTCTTCTCTTGTGCTCATGAAGGTTGGTCGTAGCGTGATGTAGAGCTTGTTGGGACTTGTAGGTTTGCGCGTCTCGAGCATCTTCATCTTGATGGTGTCGTTGTCGTGCTTGATCTTGTAGTCGATGGCGTTCGTCGTCGTCGCGCACATGTTGCTTGGAGTTGACTTGCCCTTCATGACGATGTGGATCACGAGCATGATGGTGCTCGTCACGAAGATGAGGACGTGGACGAATTGCGCTTGCCTCGCATGAGCGCTCCGAAGATGTTCGACTTGCTCGCCGCCGTCTTGAAGATGATGAAGGGGAAGAATACTTGTAGTCGGCCAACATGTCTCGTAGTTGATCCTTTAGCTCGTCCACCTTGTTGTCGATGTAGTTCCTTTTCCTTGCTTCGGATTGTCGTATGTCAGTGGCGATGTTCTTGATGCGTTGCGCAAGGTAGATTGTGCGCCTTGCATTTGTCGTTGTAGTTCGACTGTGTGAGTCTTGGTGACGTAGTTGTTCGCGCCGTCGTTGTTGTCGAAGACCGGAGATGATGTGCTTTTCCTATCCATCACAAGACTCGAGCAAAAGTGAGTGGAAGAAAGGGAAGAACTAGACCAAATGTACCTTTCCAATGTTGAAGATGGATCAATGATCACCCAATATGGTATTATGGAAATAGCACAATCGGTACCGGATCTTGTCAATTCTCACACCTACACAAGTAAAGCTTTTGGTGGAGCTTGGTGAAGATAGTGGCACAAAACTTTGATGCAATTGTTAGTAAGAGTCAATAATGTTGAAAGAGATTCACAAAGTCGCAAGTGAAACAAGTAGACCAATAGCAAAGAATGGCACATGGAAACACACACACGGATAGATAAATGGGGTCGTGCAACCAAGGAACGAGCTCAAAATGTGGAATCCACGAAAAATGCTCTTGTTGCACAACTCTAGAGAGATGCTAGCACGATTGCTCAATAGGCGGATACGAAACTTGAGCACACCCTAGGAAAGACAAAATGTATCGACTTTCTATCCCAAGTATGCTATGTATGTATTGTTCCCGGTGTTTCTCACATGATGATCCAAGATGATCAATGATGGTAATTTGATATGCAATGTGGTATCATGCTATGGCTCTTGCTTACAAGCTCTTTGTTTTCTCTTTCTTTTTGCTTAAAAGCTTTTTTTTATATGGCCACTATGTGAAAAATCTTGTGACACAAGAGATGATATGATGATACCAAGATGAGGTATGTATGCAATGGAAGGGCGGATCGATGATCACTAATGTGCACAAGTAACGTTGCCGACAATACTCAAAGGCTAGTCTCGATAGGCAAGTGACGCAAAATGGGCTAGGGGTTAACAATGCAATGGCAAGGGGAATATACAATGGTGTCGTCGAAGTTACCGTCCCTTGCTTATGGTTGATGGTGTCAAAATGGTGAAGTGGCAATGTCGATGACGACCTTGAGGTGATGATGAGTGGTGGTGTTCTTGATGTCAAACCGTTCCTAATTAGCCGAAACACCTTAGGAAACGGAAAAACCGCGAACTCAAAATCTCAAACGCAATTGTCAAATGGTGGTAGCGGATTAGCTGTGGTGGTTGCGGAAGTATTGGTGGAAACCCGGTCAAATGGGTTAAGGTGGCGGAAGAGGATGGTGGGCGGGCATGCGGAAGTTATGGTGGAGGAAGTAGTAACTGTCCCTTAGTAGCCGAAACACCTTGGGAGACACAAGCCACAACTCAAACAAACTCAAATGCAATGGGGATCAAAATGAGTTAGGTTGCGGAAGGCTATGGTGGTATTGCGGATGATATGCGGGAGGCCCTAGGCAAAGATGCCAAATTTCCAAAAATTTGATGGAGTCAAATGGTGGTGAAACCAAGGTGAGGACCTCGGGCACGTCGATAGCTTCAAAACGAGCCAAAGAACACTCAAATTGGAGTTCGGAGCGAAAAGTTGTGATGAAAATGGTGAAGAAGGGCGATGCTGAAATTTCGGGGAATGTTTCTCGTTAGGCCGGAAGTTCCGGGGTTAGGGCCGGACGTTCCGGGCTCCGGAAGTTCCGGGGGTTTGCCGGAAGTTCCGGGGGTCGCGGGAGACGTGTGGGGGAAACTGGGGTATTTTGGGGTAAACTTTCGGTTTAGCCCGGATGTTCCGGGGTGAGGACGGAAGTTCCGGGGGGCGAAAGTTCCGGGGAATGCCGGAAGTTCCGTGGGTCGTGGAATTTCTTCCGGGACGAACCCTAAATTCCAGATCTGAGAACGGGGGCGGAAAAACACGATTTCCCGGGGCAAAATTGATAAGATTTCGTGGATGGAAATGGGGGAAAAGATGGGGAAAGCTTGATCCACTTGAAACACAACGAATCCATGGATCAAAATCAACAAAACATCATCCAACCAACAAATCACAAAAGAAATTTGGGGCTATTTTTGGTGAGGATTTTTGAATTAGGACAAAAACAACAAAATCAAGCTAGAAAACGGTGGGGGAGACTCCAAAATCGTGATCAACGCGGCTCATGATACCAAGATAATGTAGGGTGGAACCCTAACGGTCTCGATCTTTCACGATTGGAGCGGATCCCGCAAAGAACACGAAGAACACGAGGGAAAACGAGAGGAATCACTCAAATAGACAAGAAACAATCACACATGTGCTAAATCCACATACACATAAGGGATACAAAGGTCCAAATCCAACACAAGAGGGTACAATCGGTAGCTAGTTCATCGCGATCCGGAGAGGAGTCGAGGTCTTGGATATCCCGGAGGATCTTCTCACATGGAGGTCTTGAACTCCATGGGAGTGTTCTCTCTCTCTCTCAAGAGTAGAGGTAGGAGCACAGCTCAACTAATGAGCTATCATATTTACTAACCCTAAAACGTAGGTCGGGGAAGAGTATATATAGTCTAGGTGAGCGAAGGGGTAGATGGGCCTCGGCCCAGATACACTGCGCGCAGGCAGGCCGGAGGTTCCGGGCAGGTCCGAAAGTTCCGGTGCCCGGAACTTCCGGGCAGGGTCCGGGGTAACCCGAGAGTCGGCACGGCGGAAGCTTGGCTGGTTTTCGGGGGCCGGAAGTTCCGGGCAGGTCGGATGTTCCGTGGGCCGGAGGGTCCGGTCAGGTTCCGGGCGGGGTCCGGGCTGGACAGAGAGTTGGCGCATCCGGGCGTCGCCTGGAGTGTCGAGGGCCGGAGGTTCCGGCTGTGGTCGGAAGTTCCGGGCTTGGCAGAAACTCTGCACAAGTCTTGACGCTGGCCGTTCCTCCTTCCTTGGGTCGATCGATGTACCTGATCACACACGGTGTCCATGCTTGAGGTAGCGCCCATGTCTCATCCGAATGTAAGGGAAGCTCAAGTAGGAGAGATGTCACCTCGGATTGAGTAGCACGTGCTCTTGTCATGGGTTCACTTGGTACTTGGGGAGTTGGTGTAGCGTACATGGGGATGACCGTAGGATGCTCCGCATCACTTCCCCAAGCTTAGACGCTTGAGTATTCCTTGAATATTACCTTGGGGTGCCTTGGGCATCCCCAAGCTTAGGCTATTGCCGCTCCTTATTCCTTTCTCCATTGTAGTCTCACCAAAAACTTGAAAACTTCAGCACACTGAACTCAACAGAAATCTCGTGAGATCCGTTAGTATAACAAATAAATCTTAAACTTTAGGAACTGTTGTAAATTGATTCATATTTAATATTGGCATAATGCTAGTGTACTCCAACTTGTCCATGACTCATACCCCTGATACGATCCATAGATTCATCAAAATAAGCAAACTATGTAACAAAAACAGAATCTGTCTAAAACAGAACAGTCTATAAAGATCTGAATTAACGTCATACTTCTGTAACTCCAAAACTTCTGATAACTTTGGACAACGTGGGCAATTCATATTCAAATACTGTGTAAAACTTTCAGAAGTTTCTGATGCTCCAGCCAAAAATCAAAATTCCAGCACTGGACGCAAAAGTTTCTGTTTTCAAACAGCATCAATTATACTATCTTCCAAATCACCCCAAAGGCATTACTTGGCACAAACACTAATTAAAAAATAAAAACACAGTCATAACAGGGGCTATAATTTTTTAAACACGCAAAAACAGAAAGTAAAAGAAAACATTTATTTTATTCATTGGGTTGCCTCCTAACAAGCGCTGTTGTTTTATGCCCCTAGCTAGGCATAATGCATAGTTTCAAGTGTTGTCATCCTTAGTTTCCAAATCCTTTTTAGTCAAATCTTCCAAAACCTTTCTATCGTGCGAAACGACTATCTACGGGACCGAACGGGCCCCTTTGCGATTTGGCTCAGGGGACGTGCACGGGACAAAGAGCAGGTTTTTAGTAAGTGCAAGAACACATGGGGGGATTTATCCAGGTTCGGGCCGCTATGAGCGTAAAACCCTACTCCTTCTCTGTGGTTGATCGACTATGAATTTTGGTTACAGGGAGGGCAGTTTGGCAAGGTGCTCGGGAAAATGTAGCTGCAGCGTGTAATTGAACTGGGTGTCAACCGTTCTACCTGTAGCTGTGGGCCTCCTTTTATAGGCCAAGGGGTTACCACAATGGCTAATACGGTCATTACAGAGTGTGAACCGTGACTTGCACCGTCATCACGTTTATCTTCCAACGGGGTAAGACAAACGCATTTAATGCACCGTAAGGTGCTACGTCGGGGAGGTGAGGCCTTGGGCAAAAGATCTGTACCACCGGTCCTGGCGCCCTCCTGTAATCTCGACACGTCCCAGGGACGGGTGTCACTAAAGTTAATCTCGGCGCAGCGTGCTAACACGTGCCTTGGCTAGCCATGTTGACTGCCTGCCCGCTTGACACCTACCCTACGAGCCTATCTGGTTGATGGTGACGTGGAGCGGTAACGTGGCAGAACACTCCTGCTGTCACGAAGCTTGCCGGGCCTTGCTTGCCGGCAACCATAGCCTTGGTCTTCACCTTGCCGGGGCGAAGCTTGCTGGCAGGAACAGCGTCGATCTTTAGTACGAGAATAGTACTTCTCGACGACCTGCCTTGAGGTCTTCTTCACGGTCTTGGTATTGAGTCTTGAGTCGTAGTTTTCCTCTATCAAGCTCTTGCCAGAAGGGAGACTACAACTGCCTGTGCACAAGTCTGGGTACGAGGGCACCCATGTCTTAGTACACCGACAGGAGCCCCTGGGCCTGGGCCAAGCGCGCATGCGAGGCGTCGTTGGGCTAGCCCAAACAGTGCACAGGCGGCGCGTGGCAGAGGATAACTGTCATAATCTTCTCTTTTACCACACCCGCCCATGGTGCACATTAAATGCGGGCGTGGGAGAGGTGGAGGGGAATGACATCAGGAGGTGGAGCATCTCAAAAGCATAGCCACGTAGGATGAAAAAGAGCCAGTCTCACGCCTTCCCCATAAAAAGGAAAAACGTGGAGGGCGCTGCTCATTTCGCCTGACTTCTCGCATCTCGTTCCTCGATTTCCGCCATTAAGGGAGGCGAGGCGGCAGGGAGAGTAATCCCCCTAGGGCGCTATAAGAGAGGGCGGGGGGAGTGGCAATCTTCCCCACCCATCTTCTGCCTTCGCCATTTTCCTCCTCCAACCTTTCATTCGTCCTTGCATCCCTTGAGGCCTACCGCTGCGATGGTGAGGGGTGGAGGTCGAGCCCGCGCGTCTGCTTCCGCCTCGAGGGTTCCCTCTCGGGGCCGGACGCGTTCCTCAGTGGTCGTCGTGAGCGCTAGCCCTAGTGCCCAAGCAAAGCTGCCTCCCGCGGCCGCGGAGGGCGTGGCTCCCGTGGACGAGGCGGGCGTGGCGGACGTGGTGGAGCGGCTGCTCCCTCCCCTCAGGCGGAGGCCCGCATGGCGGCGGCGGCGCAGGAGTCCCACACGGTGGTGGCAGCGCACGAGTTTGTCATGGGATTACGCCGCCGGCTTCGCAGTTGGCTCCGGCTCCTGGATCCCTTCGTGAGGGTGATGGAGAGCAGCAGGCCCTTGGGCCTATGGCTACAGGCGGATGGCTGCTGCAACGGCCCCTCCTAGGTGGCGGCAGAGTTCTCCACCGTCGGCTCTCTGTTCTTGACGTGGGGGTGGAAGTCGTTCGCCCGCTCCCGTGGTCTAGGGCTGGGGCAGCTTCTCCAGTTCAGGTACGATGGGGCTGCCACACTCTTCGTGAAGTTCTTCGGGGCCTCCGACGGCCGCATCGAAGGCTGCGCGGAAAGTGAGAGCAGCAACGGCACTGACTCCAGCAGCGAGAGCGAGAGCGACGAAAGCTCCTCGTGTATCAAGAGTGAAGGCGATGATTCTGACTAGGCGCATAGTATTGCCCTAGTCGGGCCTTGAAGACGAGCCGTGCTCCGCCTAGGCTTCTCCGTTTAGCTTCCTATATCAAAACCAATGTAGCCCCGTGGGGGCATGGAAGATAACTTTTGTATCTAAATGTTTAGCAGTTGCTGTAATTCATACTTTGAATGGACGTATGCATGTTGCTCTCCTTATTCCATTCTGTCTTTGCATGATTTTCCGTACCCTACGCTTACCGGACACTTGCCGGTGTGCACACCCTTACCGCAAGTACCCGAGGAACAAGTCCTCAGCAGCTTGCCGGGGATGCCGCTGCCGGCAAGATCACGCTTGCCGATCATAATGCAGCTACTTAGGTTGCCGAGCGGACTCAAAGCAAACTAAGAGCGCAATCGATTTCGGCAAGGTTCCTTAGCGTGCAGGTTTCTCATACAAAGGCCAGAATGGGTCAAGGAGAGCCACAACTACAGCTAAGACTTTATTTTAAAGTTTTGCAACTTAGCTCATTTCTTTGCTGTACTCCTTGCCGTAGGGTGATATCTTGAACGCGTCCTTTGGTATCCATGATCGTCACTCTCCCCGGGAAGCTTGTACGCGAGGAATCCTTCCTTCCTTTAGGAAAAAGAAAGAAGAGAAAAGAGGGGACTGGAACCTTGATGGTTCGTTAACTACCTTATGCAAGGCAAAGACTGTAACACAAGACTACATGCAACACATAAATAAATATGCATTTGGACAAATAGTTGTGAAACACTTAGTTTTATTGTGCACGGGATCTGTGCCCGGCTTTGTACAAAGGTTTACATGCCTTGACGGCAAACTTGTACAAAACAGGTTGCCGGGCAGCCCGGCAACCACGCCTTATGGGTAGAACTTATGAACATGCTCAAAATTCCATGAGTTAAGCACCGGAGTGCCATCTTCGGTCTCTAGGCAGACTGCGCCGGGCCTAGAGACTCGTACTACCTGGTAAGGGCCTTCCCACTTCGGCATTAACTTGTTTTTAACCTTCGTGGATTGAATCCGACGAAGAATAAGGTCGCCTTCCTCAAGGTTCCTGGCATTCACTGTGCGGCTATGGTAGCGACGCAAAGCTTGCTGGTACCGTGCAGCATGGACAGCAGCCCGGAAACGATCTTCCTCAAGGAGCGTGGCATCGTCATGCTGCAGCTCATCTTTGTCCTCCTCATCGAAGGCCACGACTCGAGGTGACCCGTATTTGAGTTCTATGGGGAGTACCGCTTCTGCACCATACACAAGGGAGAAGGGTGTCTGTCCAGTGGCTCGATTTGGTGTCGTTCTGATTGACCAAAGAACCACCGGCAATTCTTCCACCCAGTGCCTTCCACACTAGTGCAGCTTGTCGAAAGTCCTAGTCTTTAGACCACGCAGCACTTCTGCATTTGCCCTCTCTACTTGCCCATTGCTTCTTGGATGAGCAACGGAGGCATAGCAGATCTTATTTCCAAGTTCCTGGCAATATGCTGTGAAGGCGCGGCTCATGAATTAGGTGCCGTTGTCAGTGATGATCGGGCAACCAATCCTTTGAGGAACTTGATAGCTGACTGTGCTGTCACCTTTCTCACTGGCTCTACTTCAGGCCACTTTGTAAACTTGTCGATTGCAACGTACAAGAATTCAAAGCCGCCCCCGGTAGCACGGGGGGAGGGGCCCACGATATCGAGCCCCCAGACCGAGAAGGGCCAGGAAAGAGGGATGGTTTGGAGGGCATGAGCTGGTTGGTGGATGTCCTTGGAGTGGAACTGGCATGCTTCGCACCTGATAACCACCGCCAAGGTGTCTTGAAGGGCTGTCGGCCAGTAGAATCCTTGACGGAATGCCTTGCCGACAAGTGCGCGTGACCCAATATGAGATCGGCACATCCCTTCATGTATCTCTTCCAACAACCTTTGTCCATCTTCCCGGGAGATGCACTTCAATTTTACCTCGTTAGGTCTCTTCCTGTACAAGGTGTTGTTAATGAACTTATACATCCTTGATTGACGGGCCACTCTTTCTGCATCTTCTTGCTCATCGGGAAGGTCTCCTGTCTAGAGGAATTGGACAATCGGCTGCGCCCATGCCAGAGCTTGTGGCTCGACGACAAGGACTAAAGGCATTTCTTCCTCTGCGGGAGCACTTGCCTCGACGACAAGGATCTGGCTTGCTGGATGCTGTGGCTCACTGGCAAAGGGCGGCTTGTCGGTGGTATCTGCTTTCTTGGCGGCTACAGGTAGCTCTGCCGGAAAGTAACCATCAACATCTTGTTTTCTTTTCTTCGCCAGCTTCGATGGTGTAACGAACGGCTGAGTGAGTTGGAGCACAAAAGTTCCTGGTTCCACAGGCATTTTTTGGGCTGCAAGCTTTGACAGGTCGTCGGCAATCTCATTTCGGGCACGAGGAATGTGCTCTGCTTGCAGACCGTCAAAGTGCTCTTCCAACTTTCTTACTTCATCGACATATGCCTCCATCAAAGGGCTTTGGTAATCCTTGTTGACCTACCTCACCACAAGCTGCGAGTCACCTCTGATAATTAGTTTCCGGATACCGAGGTCGATTGCAATGCGTAGGCCGGCAAGCAACCCCTCATACTCAGAGTGTTGTTGGTGGCCTGCTCCCAGGGGAAGTGCATCTAGACTACATACTTGAGGTGCTCTCCGGTGGGCGCGATAAGCAGCACACCAGCACCGGCGCCTTTCAGCGTGAAAGCACCGTCAAAGTACATGACCCAATCGTCAACTGTTTCCTTGCCGGGGAGAGAGGTCTCTGGTTTTTCTTCATCTGGCATTGGAGTCCATTCTGCAATGAACTCCGCCAAGGCTCTACTCTGGATCGTCGAGGTGCTCTCGAATTTCAGATCAAAACTTGATAACTCCAGCGCCCACTCCACAATCCTTTCGGTTGCTTCTGGATTTCTCAAGATGCGTTGCAACGGAAAGCGAGTGACAACGGTGACTGGGTGTGCTTGAAAATAATGGCGCAGCTTCCTTGAGCCCATGAGAAGGCAAAAAAGCAACTTTTGCACACCAGAGTACCTTGACCTAGCCCCTTGTAGAAGGGAACTGACAAAGTAGAGTGGGCGCTGCACCATCTTCTTCTTCACGACTTGCTAATCCAGCTAGCTGGTTTGCATAACCTCTGTCTTGTCAGCACCTGTCCTTGCCAGAGAAGATTCCGGCTCGTCAAGTCGTGGCTCTGTGGTTGCTACCTCTTCCTCATCGGCCTCTCTTTCAGCCACAAGTGCAGCACTAACCACTTGATTCGTAGCTGCTAAATATAGCAGCAACGTCTTTTGCGGCCTAGGCGCGACTAGGACTGGCGGAGAGGACAGGTACTCCTTCAAATCTTGGAATGTGGCCTCCTCTTCCGGAGTCCAGTTTACTGGACCTGCCTTTTTCAAAATCTTGAAGAACAGCAAGGCGCGCTCTGCTGACTTGGAGATGAACCTGCTGAGGGCGGCAACGCAGCCGGCAAGACGCCTGACATCCTTGACGCGTCTCGGTGCTTCCATCTGCTCAATTGCCCTGATTTTGTCAGGGTTGGCTTCAATCCCCCTCTGAGACACGAAGAAACCAAGAAGCTTGCCGGACGGAACACCGAACACACACTTCTCGGGGTTGAGCTTCAAGTTAAGCTTGCGCAAGTTGGCAAAAGTTTCCTCGAGATCCTGGATCAATGTTGACTTGTCTCTGGTTTTGACCACAATGTCATCCATATAGGCCTCCGCATTTCTATGCAGCTGTGGTTCAAAACCAATCTGGACCGCTCTGGCAAAGGTCGCTCCGGCACTCTTCAGTCCGAAAGGCATACGCAAAAAGCATTATGTGCCACATGGAGTGATGAACGCGGTCTTCTCCTCATCTTCCTTGGCCATAAAAATCTGATGATAACCAGAATAGGCGTCAAGGAAAGAGAGTAGGTCACAGCCAGCAGTGGAGTCTACAATCTGGTCAATGCGCGACAAAGGGAAAGGGTCCTTGGGACAGGCTTTATTTATATCGGTGAAGTCGATACAAAGCCTCCACTTCCCGTTCGCCTTGCGCACCACCACCGGATTAGCTAACCACATAGGGTGTAGCACTCCTCTAACCAGGCCTGCTGCTTCTAACTTCTTAATCTCCTCGGTAATAAACTCGTGTCGCTCCAAGGCTTGCTTCCTAATCTTCTGCTTGACGGGCCTCGCATGAAGGCAGACAGCAAGGTGGTGCTCAATTACCTCCCTAGGAACACCAGGGATGTGATGCGTAGCATCCTACGGTCATCTCCATGTACACCTCAACATCTCCCCAAGACCCAAGTGGACCTAGCATGAGAGCTCACACATATGCCATCGGACATAAGGTGAACTCACTCCTCTTTGAGCTCGACATGAATATCCATTGGACTTCGTTACTACCTCACCATCGAACCTCGTGTGTCATTAGGTACGTGGACGACCCTCGCCAAGGAGCTAAGGAACCTCGCCAAGTCCAAGAAGAGGAGCGAGGACCGCACGAAAGAAGGAGACCAGCAGCTGGAAGAAGAAGAAGAAGTGCCAGACGACCCCGTGCGCACGGCCTCCCCGGACCCCGTGCGCATGAGCTATCCAGAAACTTTCTGGACACCCCGTGCGCACGGGCCCCTTGGACCCCGTGCACACGGGCCCTCACTGGAGCTGCTGTCTATCCCGTGCGCACGGGCGTGTACCGTGCACACAGGAACCCCGTGCCCACGGGGTCCACTTAGCCCGTGCGCACGGGCCCTACAGGAGGCTGGCCGTGGATTGCCTGTTTCGCCCCTCCACTCGTCCCCCACCTCCAGCTACCTATATATTTCGTACCTAGGCCATTTGTTAGGGTTAGCAAAGGATATGATATGATCTAGAGAGTACTTTGCTCATCTACCCTCTCCCATGGAGATCAAGACCTCCTAGGAGAAGATCCCAAGTGGATATCAAGACCCCCTTTGCGGGAAGGATCTATCTAGATCATCAAGACCTCATCTCCTCTTGGATTTGGGATGAACTTTACCATGTATCTTTCCCTTTGTTGTTCTTGTACCTTGTGGATCTTATGTGTTGCTAGTCTAGTGGATGTGTGATTGGACTTGTTCTTGAGTGTTTCTCTTGTGTTTTCCCCCGTATTCTTCGTGCTCTACGTGTTCCTCTTCGTAGCCACCTCCAATTCGTGAACATCGGGACAAATCGGGGCACTTTGGCCCGTGCCCTACATCATCTTGGTATCATGAGCCACGTTGACACGAATTTGGAGCCCTACCCCCCCATGTTCTAGCCTAATTTTGCATGTTTTTCTCCAATTTCAAAAATTCCCCACAAAAAGAGCCATACCAAATTTTTTGTGATTTGTTGTTCCTTGTGAGTTTTTGTTGATTTTGATCCGTGGATCTGGTGTTTAGCAAGTAGATCCATCTCCTATTGCGTCCCCATAGCCCAATTTTTCTTCCCCCCCTTCGAATTTGGAGTTGAAATCGCGAAATTTCCGCCACCCCCGTGTCCACGGACCCCCGACCCCGTGCGCACGGGCCCCCGCGAAGTTTCTGGACACCCCGTGTCCACGGGCTTGTACCGTGTGCACGGGACCCCGTGTCCACGGGCCCTAGACCCTGTGCGCACGACCCCCTATAGACCAGCTAGCACCGCTTCACCTTTTCGGTCATATCTCCCACTTTCAAACTCCGATTTGGGTGTTCTTTGGCTCGTTGAAAAGCTAGCGACGTGCCCGAGCTCCTCATCTTGGTTTTACCACCATTTGACTCCAACAAATTTTGTGCATTTTTGCATAGGCCCTCCGCCATAACTTTCGCACCACCACCATAAACTTCCGCAACCTAACCCATTTTGGTTCCCATTGCATTTGTGGTTGTTTGAGTTGTGATTTGAGTCTCCTAAGGTGTTTCGGCTACTTAGGGACGGTTACATCTTCATCACCACCGGCGACTTGTATCGTTACATCAACTACATCCACCACGACATCTCGCATCGACGACGACCATCCATCCTTTGAGACCATCTTCAACCGGAAGCAAGGCCGGTTACCCCCGACTTCGTGAAAGGTTAAGTGTGACGAAGGTATCCATTCCGACATAAAATTTTCCTTCCGTGCCATTACATCTTGATAGCCCCACCATCTTTGCGAATACCTTCATACCTATTGAGACTAGCTATCCGAGTATTGCCGGGCTTCGCGAAAACTTGTGCACCATAGTGATACGATATCATATTGTTGCATCATTTGATATATCATATAGTGCAATTGCTTGCTCCCGTGCATATCTTGTGATACTTATCTCATGTGTTTGGTTGAGGCTCAATAAGCATAGTGGAAAGGAAGAGAAAAGAGCAAAAAAGAAGAAGCTTTTAAGCAAGAAACAGAAAGATCAAAAAGCTTATAAGCAAAAGAGTGTTGAGCATGAAAAGAGATACTTGTGCATGAGGATACATGGAATAGGAAACGTTTTGCTTGCATACATATAGGTTGGTGCCAAGTGGTGAATCGTGCCCAAACGTGCAATCAAGCTAGCGTCTCTCCTTGTGTTTGTGCAACATGAGCTTAGTCTTCGTTAGGCAATTTTGTATTGCTCATCCCTATAGTTGCACGAGCCCCATTATCCCACCGTGTGTGTTTCTTTATTGCCCTCCTCTATATTGTGATCACTTGCTTTGCATTTTGAGTCCTTTGGCTTGATTTCAACATTTACATATCTGGGACTTCAATTTGCATGAATTTGTGCCACTTGTCCTAACCAAGCCACTCGATAAGCTTTACCTTGTAGGTGTGAGTGAACAAGTCCGGTACCAATTCCACTATTCTTTCATTTCACATTGAGTGAAATGGGATACATTCTCAACTTTGTGAAAAGGTAGCTTGGTATTGTTTATCTCATATCCTACTCACCTTTGCTCGAGTCTTGTGATGGATAGGCGAAGCACATCATCTCCGGTCTACAACCACAACGACGAGTTCGATGCCATGAAGAACTTCATTGACACCAAGATGGACAAGTACATGGAGGAGCTCAAGGCCCTCATCAACACCGACAAGAGGTCTTCATCATCTTCGAGAAGATGCTTAAGTCCAAAGACTCCCGAGCTACCATCTTCGGCAAGGACACACCGGCATCGACACCGACAAGACCAGGACGCTTAAGTTCATCAAGGGCGCACCTCAAGAACGGCAGAGCAGACTTCCGGGAGCATGTTGGCTTCTCTACCAACCCCGTGCACACGGGCCAACGACCCCCGTGCACACGGGACCCCGTGCACACGGCCTCCTACACCCCCGTGCGCACGGGCCATACAGAACATCGACAGCGACCCCAAGACTGCGACTTCATCAGCTACATTGGCTTCTTCCCCTTCGTCATCTTCAAGGCGGCGGCGACCAAGTAGCACATCTTCAAAGCGCCCAACCGACGCACGCGCACTTCAACCACGTCCTCAACTTCAAGACATCGCACACCATCGACATCAAGGTCAAGCGAGGCAACGTCACCATCAACACGAAGACGCTCAAGAGGCGAACACCAACAAGTTCCAACAAGCTCTACATCAAGCTACGAGAAGACCGCGAGACGAGCGCCACCAAGAAGAAGTTTCGGCACCAAGTCCAAGGCGACCAAGTACAAGCGAGGGTGACCCTTCCATCTTCGGAAGCCCCTCAAGGAAAATGGCCGAGCACGGGAAATTCCCTTCGGTCATGGAGACGAACAACGAGGTGCCACATCATATGGGCCTCCTACAAGATGGCGACAAGACGGTCGAGCATGGGCCATCCCCTTCAACCACGGCGACGAGAACGGACCTCTTCGACAACATGAAGATGACGCCCACATGGGACTCATACTCCGAGTCAAGCTACGAGACCGCACATGAGACCCTCTCTTTGGTCTCGGAGGAGAGCGATGATTTGCCACATCCTATGGCATTCATCTTTGGATGCGTTATGGATGAGGAGGTTGACAATGGGACTACTCCCACAACCGAGGCGACGAAAGAAGTTGCGTATGGAGACTCTTGCACCTACATCTCTCCGACACCCACATATGATGAGATGACCCAATTCCCATGTGAGGAGAGCCACCACCACATGAGTGAGATGAGTGACTCCACCATATGTGACATTGAGTGCATTTCCTATGAGAGGATGAGAGTGACCACCACTAGCCCCACACATGAGTACATGCCGCATATCCTATGTGAGGTTGAGAGCCATCAGCACCCTTTGAGTGATTCGACCAACCATACGAGTGAGCTCATCATAGCGGGGGTGAGTGAGACACAACACTTAGTGAGTGAGGTAGTTGATAGGGCATGTGAGGCCGCTATGATTTCTAACGACTTACCCTCTACTCCAAGTGTGTTTTCTTTGGTGCTAGATCTCCTACAAGACGAAGTGTCAATCCTCGACGAGTCCATACCTCCAATGGGCAATACGATGGCCATGGTGGACGATGATGCACCCTCCACATGGTTCCATCAAGACGACAATGTTGATAATGCTTCGATTTTTGCCACCTCACCTACACCACATGAGTGGAGCTCCAAAGGTAACATAGGTGAAGGTGCTTCGCTTGTCCCACTAGTGGACCATCTTGACATCGATTGCTTGCATGATGTTGATCACCCTATGGATTCACCACATGCTATGTCTTCTACATGCTTAGATATGCCACCCATTTATGATGAGCATGTCGAATTACCTAGTTGTGATGCTATGCTCCATAGGATATCTTGTGACAATTCTATTGGTCACGTCATGTTTGACAATCCATTAAACTTGTCATATGCTATGAGTGAGATTTCCCATATGGCATCATTACAAACTCACCGTAGTGACTATGCATATCCAATTAAAATCAATCCCATTTGTACTTATGGCATAGATGACAAGATCATGGTTATTGGTATGTGTTTCTCTTGCGATGATATTGCTATGCTTCCCTTAAGCAATGTGTGCAATTCATCTAATATGCCATGCCATGAAAATGATTGTAGATCACATGATTCCATCCTTTGTGTGAACCATCCGCATATCATGAATAACAATGCTCTAGATGTTTCATGTGATGCATTACACACTTTGAGTCTCCATTATGCTATACATAACAACAAACCAATCATGATGGATGACATGTTTCTATATCATGCATCTCATTTATTTGAGCATTGGATATTTTGTGCTAACCAACACATGCACGTGCGCAATATAATGGATGATGTGTACATATACCACGCACACACAATTTTCCCTTTGTCTTTGTTTTGTGTAGGTACTCACGACTACTTGTTAACTTCTCAATCCCATGAGTTGACAAAACGAGCTCTTGAGAGCAACGATGCTTTGGGTTTCCTTGGAATACTTATCCGACCATTTCCCTCGTGCAAGGACTACGCATATTACTTTCACTTGGCTCTCACACGGCTATGGGCTATTTACCACTTGTCACCTTATGCTCATTTTACTGTGTTCACTTTGCATGATATGCCTCGTTCTATGCCTTTGCCATGCAATTGTGACCCTTGCTTGCATTTACTCATGATTCACCATTCTACTATTTCTATGTGTACTTGCATGCTTGGTGGAGATCATTGTTGCTATTGCCATGTTTACCTTGTGCCCCATGCTATTGTTGATTCTTGTGTTGGGAGAGTCATGATGTTCCTTTGCTATTTACATAGGACTTCTTGCCAACATAATGATGATACTTTACTCATATCTTGTTTTCATGCTCGTGATATGTCATGTGCCTTATGCATGCCCACTATTTCCACATATGACATGATTGCCATGATGACCTCTAGTATGTTGCATCTTCGCACTACTAGCTTGCATAACTTGATCACTATGATTGCTTGCTTTGTTGCATCACCCATGATTCATACTTGCTCGTTTCATTGGATTGATGGCATATATGTTCTTGCCTCATGATCATTGTCCCTTGTATCCCTTAGTTGCATCTCTCATATCCACTTGTAGTGAGTGCAACCACGATATGCTTATTAATCTTGGAGACTTGGACATCTCACTTGTGATGGATGCTTGTTTGATTGAGCTTAATGTCTTTGGTTGTACTCGCATCATATGCTTCCATACCATGCCACATTATCTTGTTCCTTCTTATGATACGAATGATGACGACACTTGTTGGGTCTCTCACCACATGAATGATTGGTTTTGCATTCACGCTAACCTCATTTGTTTTTCCGAGTGTTTGTCATATTCTTTCGTTTTGAAGGATTCACAAGGCGGTGCCGTCATGAGACATCTTGGTCATGAGAAGGCATACACGATGCACGACTCCAACATTTTTGAGTACGGGCCTTCCAGTACCTCGACATCGACTCCAAGGCTACGGCTTCATCCACTACATAGGCATCTTCGCCTTCGGATGTACGGCATCTTCGCCTACCACATGAGATCAAGTCCGCGACTTCCACAAGCTCCTACAACCTCGACACCGGACCTCAGTTCATCCCACAACATGGAGAACTGCAAGTCCATCCATGCCTACCGGTTACATGGTGATGCGGTTTCCGATCCGAGGACGGATCTCTCCCAAGGGGGAGGAGATGATGCGGAGCATCCTACGGTCATCTCCATGTACACCTCAACATCTCCCCAAGACCCAAGTGGACCTAGCATGAGAGCTCACACATATGCCATCGGACATAAGGTGAACTCACTCCTCTTTGAGCTCGACATGAATATCCATTGGACTTGGTTACTACCTCACCGTCGAACCTCGTGTGTCATTAGGTACGTGGACGACCCTCGCACAGGAGCTAAGGAACCTCACCAAGTCCAAGAAGAGGAGCGAGAAGAACCGCACGGAAGAAGGAGACCAGCAGCTGGAAGAAGAAGAAGTGCCAGACGACCCCGTGCGCACGAGCTATCCAGAAACTTTCTGGACACCCCGTGCGCACGGGCCCCTTGGACCCTGTGCACACGGGCCCTCGCTGGAGCTGTTGTCTACCCCATGTGCATGGGCGTGTACCATGCACACGGGACCCCCGTGCCCACGGGGTCCACTTAGCCCGTGCGCACGGGCCCTACAGGAGGCTGGCCGTGGATTGCCTGTTTCGCCCCTCCACTCGTCCCCCACCTACAGCTACCTATCTATTTCATACCTAGGCCATTTGTTAGGGTTAGGAAAGGATATGATATGATCTAGAGAGTACTTTGCTCATCTACCCTCTCTCATGGAGATCAAGACCTCCTAGGAGAAGATCCCAAGTGGATATCAAGACCCCCTTTGCGGGAAGGATCTATCTAGATCATCCAGACCTCATTTCCTCTTGGATTTGGGATGAACTTTACCATGTATCTTTCGCTTTGTTGTTCTTGTACCTTGTGCATCTTATGTGTTGCTAGTCTAGTGGATGTGTGATTGGACCTGTTCTTGAGTGTTTCTCTTGTGTTTCCCCCCGTATTCTTCGTGCTCTACGTGTTCCTCTTCGTAGCCACCTCCAATTCATGAACATCGGGACAAATCGGGGCACTTTGGCCCGTGCCCTACATCAGGATGTCAGATGCTTGCCAAGCAAATATATCAACATTCGCCCGTAGGAAGGCAACAAGCTCCCTTTCCTGCTCATCGTCGAGAGTGGCACTTATACAGAAAGTGCCACTCGTCCCACTTTCTTTCGTAGAGACTCGCTTGGTCGCCGGCGCGGAGGCCTTGGATCTCTTGCTCTTGCCAGTAGAGCTCTCTGGTACGTCCTCGACAGGCATGCTGCACTCTGAAGTGCGCTTCCCGGAGTCCTTCCCAGAGGTCTTGCCGGTCTTAATCTTTCCTTCCCCGGGAGCTCTGGCGGCAAGGGCAAGTGCCTCGATGGCAGCTGCTGCCGCTGCCTCCCGGTAGAGCTTGTGGGCGCAGATGATTGCATCCTTGTGGTTCGACTTGATGGTGAGGACCCCCATCGGCCCCGGCATCTTGATGACGTTGTACGCATAATGCGACGCGGCCATAAACTTTGCCAGGGATGGGCGGCCTAGGATCCCATTGTACGGCAGCGGCATCTTGATGACGTCGAAGGTAATCTTCTCCGTCCGATAATTGAGCTCGCCACCGAACGTGACCGGCAATGTGACTTGGCCCTTCGGCTTGTTCCTCCCTGGACTGATCCCTTGGAAACTGCCTGTTTCCTCGAGATCTTTGTCGGGGATCTGCAGCCTCTTGATCACGTCTGGAGAAATCAAGTTCAAGCCAGCCCCACCGTCAACCAGCATCTTTGTCACCTTGAGGTTGCGAATTGTTAGTGAGACCAACAACGGCAAACACCTGACCGCTATGGTGCGATCAGGGTGGTCCTCGGCGTCAAAGATGATGGGCGAGTGCGACCACTTGAGTGGCTTCTGTGCCTCCATCACTGGTTTTGCTGCATTGACTTCGTGGATCCACTGCTTTAGTTGCCGGTGCGAGGAGTGCAAAGATGCGCCTCCGTCAACACACATGGCATCCACCGCATTTTGGAACTCCTTGCCGGACCCGCTTACGTCCTCATCACTATCACCCTCTTCTTGCTGGCCTTGAGCAGCCTTCTCTTTTGGCTGCTTGGCCTTACCGCGGCGGCCTCCGCGGCCACCATGGTCTTGCTTGCCGGACCCACCAGCACCATCTTGGGCCTTCTCCTTGTCTTGCTTCTCGTACTCTTGCTTCTGCTTTTCGGCAAGTTGCTCTACTTGCCGGCATTATTGGAGATCGTGGCCCTTGGTGCGGTGGATCTTGCAGTACGGCCCGCTGGTCTTGTCGGCCTTCTCGCCTGCCGCAGCCTCCCGGCAAGCATCGCATCCGGCAACCTCCTTGCCGGGGATGTCTGCCTTCGGCTTCTTGGTGGCGTTGGTGTCGCCGGAGCTCTCGACGGCCAGTACTGTCTTGTTCTTGTGCTTTCTATTGCGCTTTCTTCTCTTCTTCTGTGGGGTTGATGCGTCGTCATCCTCGGAGTCGATGTCTGCGCCCACATCTTCCCCGGGGTGTCGCCTCCCTTCCTCAGCACGTGCACACCTATCCGCCAAGGCGTACAGATCACTGATGGTCTTGACCTGCTCGACATTCATCTCTGACCGCATCCTGCGGTTGCACACGTTCGTGTGGAACACGGCAACAACAGCCGCGGGATGGATGTCGGGGATGTTGTGGTGCACACGGCTGAACCGTTGTATGTACTTGCGGAGGTTCTCTCCATCCCTTTGGGGGATCACCTGCAAATCGCTAGGCTGACCGGGGAGCTTGTGGCCACCCTGGTAAGCGCCGACGAAATGATGGCACAGATCCGCCCAAGAAGAGATGGAGCCCTCAGGCAGGTTCATCAACCACGACCTGACGTTGGGCCGAAGCGCCAACGGGAAGTAGTTGGCAAGCACTTTCTCGTCCCGTCCCCCGGCAGCCTCCACCGCGGTGGTGTAGATGCCAAGGAACTCGCCTGGGTTGAGCGTGCCGTCGTACTTGTCGGGCAGCTCTGGCTTGAAGGCCTGGGTGGACGGCCAGCGAACTTGCCGCAGCTCACGAGTAAACGCTGGGCACCCCACATCATATGGCAAGTACCCAGCGGCTGCCGGAGCGAGCACGTTCACTGCCGGCCTGGCATGGTCATCAGATTGACGACGTGCTTCCCGGCGCTGCTCGATCTTCGTGCGGGCGTCTTCGTCACACCGCTCGCGGAGCACTTGGCGCTGATCTTGGCGGCACCGCGGATCTGATGAAGCCATGGACAGCACGTCATGGTCATCTGACCGGCGGGCTGGCCGCTGCATCGGTGGGGGGTGCCGAGGTGACTGCACCGTTTGTGCGGCGTCCCCGGCAAGGTAGCCGGAGGGTCCCGCCAACACGGTGGGTGGTCGCCGCGAGGGCCCCACGTCTTGTGTTTTGCCGGGATCGTCAAAACTGATGAGACTCGGAATGGTGGTTCTCCATTCGTCCATCTTGTCTGGGCATGGCGGGAAGTTCAAAAGTATTCGAACCCGCGCCATGGCCTCGGCCGCCGTGGTCGGCATGGCTGGGAGCACAGAACGAGGCGTCGCTCAACTCCTGGCAAAGCCAGAAGGAGCTTCGTTACATCCGTGCTACCGCGGCTCATGCTCGCCAACAGGCGGGCGTGGTGGTGGCGGCGGCGCTCCGTGAGCAATCGGAAGTTGCTGCACGGGGATCCCGCCTTGCGGTCATCTGGAACCGCCAGCAACGTGGGGGAGCGTGTCGTGCCCATCTTGCGATGGTCGCGGTGTACGCCTTCCCGCACCGTTGTTGGACGTCGCCGCCATGTTCTGAGACGTTGCGGCGGCTGGGTTCTGGGTGGCAGCATTATGAACTATATTACTATGATGATTGCGCTCACGAGAATGTCTTGGATGTTGACCGTCTGCGACGACGCCGGTCCTGTGGCTAGGCTCAGCATCGTGGCGGGGGTGCTGGGCACCCGCACCACATGTGCGTCCTACGCCGCTCGTCCCAACCGTAGCGCCCGCGCCAGCTGCACCACCTGCGGCCGCCCGGGAAGGTGGCTTGGACGCGGTAGGAGCCTTCGTGGCTCCACTCTTCTTCTTCGGCGCCATCGGCGAAGATGGTGAAGTTGGTACTCACACTACCAAAAAACTGATTTGTGACACACACAGCCCCTGCCTGGCGCACCAAAGATGTGCGAAACGACTATCTACGGGACCGAACGGGTCCCTTTGCGATTCGGCTCAGGGGACGTGCACGGGACAAAGAGCAGGTTTTTAGTAAGTGCAAGAACACACGGGGGATTCATCCAGGTTCGGGCTGCTATGAGCGTAAAACCCTTCTCCTGCTCTGTGGTTGATCGACTATGAACTTTGGTTACAGGGAGCGCAGTTTTCCGGCAAGGTGCTCGGGAAAATGCAGCTGCAGCGTGTAATTGAACTGGGTGTCGACCGTTCTACCTATAGTTGTGGGCCTCCTTTTATAGGCCAAGGGGTTACCACAATGGCTAATACGGTCATTACAGAGTGTGAATGGTGACTTGCACTATCATCACGTTTATCTTCCAACATGGTAAGAAAAATGCATTTAATGCACCGTAAGGTGCTACGTCGGGGAGGTGAGGCCTTGGGCAAAAGATCTGTACCACCGGTCCTGGCGCCCTCCTGTAATCTCAACACGTCCCAGGGGCGGGTGTCACTAAAGTTAATCTCAGCGCGGCGTGCCGACACGTGCCTTGGCTGGCCATGTTGACTGCCTGTCCGCTTGACACCTACCCTATGAGCCTATCTGGTCGATGGTGAGGTGGAGCGGTAAGGGGGCAGAACACTCCTGCTGGCACGGAGCTTGCCGGGCCTTGCTTGCCGGCATGGGAGCTTGCCGGCAACCATAGCCTTGGTCTTCACCTTGCCGGGGCGAATCTTGCTGGCAGGAATAGCGGCGATCTTTAGTACGAGAATAGTACTTCTCGACGACCTGAATTGAGGTCTTCTTCACAGTCTTGGTATTGAGTCTTGAGTCGTAGTTATCGTCTGTCAAGCCATTGCCGAAAGGGAGGCTACAACTGCCTGTGCACAAGTCTGGGTACGAGGGCACCCATGTCTTAGTACACCGACACTTTCTCATTAATTCCCTATTTTTATGCTCTTCTTTTCTAGTAGGGGAGCTTAAATATTTGAAGGGACTCTGATTGGTGACTTTAACATTCATAACTTCAAACTCAAAATCATCACCATAACCATCCTCATAAAAGACATGTATCTCATCATCAATAGGGTCTCTAGCCGTACCCTCAAACCATTCTTCACTAAATCCCTCATCAATTCCTTTAGTAACCCACTCAAATTTATCACAAGCATGGTGGTACAAAGTTTTAATTATTTCGGCATATGGAACTCTCCTTCTAAAATTCTCACCTTAAGCAAAGTAGTCTTTAGATTCCAACCTACGGATAGTATCTTTATCATGAAGAATTTCCTTATGGGAGGACGCTCAAAATTAATTTTATAAAAGGAAAAGATATCCCTAGCTTCTCGGATTATGTAATCAAATTCATGCATAAGGATGATAGTGGCAATTTTCTTAGCCCTAGGATCTTGGATGTTGGGAAGTTCATAGAATATCTTTTGTAAGGCGGGGTGAATATGCAAAAAAATTATTTCTAACTTAACCACAAGCATAGCAATATCATCCACATAGCAATTTGTTTTATCAAGAATAGATCCCTTAATTATTGGTATAACTCCCGCGCAATTAAAGATTTCTTGAATAATGTTCTTCCTGATAATATTACCACTTCCCACATGATAGATTTTAGTCTTGAAATTAGTGGGGGGATCAATCTCAGGAGGGTCATGATTAAGATCAAAAGGGTGAGTTTTCTCCTCCAGAGATTCATTAGCACTATCCTCGCTAGCACTTTCAATAACAACTTTCTCAAGTTCAGACATGATAACGACTTCAAACAAGCAAATAAAAATATTTTTGTGTTTTTGTAAAATTGTTTTAGAAGTGGGGGAGATGAAAACGAGAGGCAAATGCAAATAAAAGGCGAATAAAGTAAATGCAAGTGGATGATAGTTTGTGCGAAGGTACTTGATAAATTTTGGTGATGTCTCCCTGGCAACGGCTCCAGAAATTATTCCTGCTACTTGTAGACAGCGTTGGTATTTCCCCGAAGAGGAGAGGATGATGCAGTATAGTAGAGATAAGTATTTCCCTCAGTTAAGAACCAAGGTTATCAATCCAGTAGGAGAACCACACAGAACCTCGTTAGCAGCACCTACACACACAAAAGCAAACACTTGCACCCAACGCAAATAAGAGGGTTGTCAATCCTCTTAGCGGTTATTTGCAAGGATTAATTCTGATAGTGATAGATAAAAAGTAAATTGCAAAATAAAATAAAAGTAAATAAATTGCAGCAAGGTATTTTTGGATTTTAATATATGATAAAAGTAGACCCGGGGGCCATAGTTTTCACTAGAGGCTTCTCTCTCGAACACATAGCATACGGTGGGTAAACAAATTAATGTTGGGCAATTGATAGAAAAGCAAATAATTATGATGGAATCATGTATATAGGCATCACGTTCGAGACAAGTAGACTGACACCTGCCTACATCTACTATTATTACTCCACCCATCGACCGCTATCCAGCATGCATCTAGGGTATTAAGTATAAAACAGAGTAACGCCTTAAGCAAGATGACATGATGTAGACAAAGTAAACTCAAGCAATATGATTAAACCCCATCTTTTTATCCTTAATGGTAACAATACAAATACATGTCATGTCCCTTTCTATCACTGGGATTGAGCACCGCAAGATTGAACCCATCACAAAGCACCTCTCCCATTGCAAGATAAACCAATCTAGTCGGCCAAACCAAATCGATAGATCGGAGAGAAATACAAAGCTCTAACAATCATGCATAAAAGAGTTTAGAGAGGACTCAAATATTTCTCATGAATAATCTGATCATAAACTCACAATTCATTGGATCCCAACAAACACACCACAAAAGAAGATTACATCGGATAGAACTCCAAGAACATCGAGGAGAACATGGTATTGAAGATCAAAGAGAGAGAAGAAGTCATCTAGCTACTAGCTATGGACCCATAGGTCTGTGGTAAACTACTCACACATCATCAGAAGGGCAGCAAGGTTGATGAAGAAGCCCTCCGTGATCGATTCCCCCTCCGGCAGAGTACCGGAAAAGGCCTCCAGATGGGATCGTGAAAGAACAGAGGCTTGCGGCGGAGGAAAGGTTTTCTCTTCTGTCTCTCTGGTATATTGGGAATTTATAGCGCTGGAATTAGGTCAGGAAGTGCCACGAGGGGCCCACAAGCCTGGGGGGCGCGCCCTACCCCCCAGGGCGTGCCTCCCAAGCTTGTCGCTCCCTCGTGACTCTTCTGGTCTTCTCCCTAAGCTTCGTGGGTCCCTTCTGGTCCAGAAAAAATTAATCCAAAGTTTTTTCTCCGTTTGGACTCTTTTTGATAATGATTTTCTGAAAAGGCAAAAACAGGCAAAAAACAGCAACTGGCACTGGGTAATAGGTTAATAGGTTAGTCCCAAAAAATGATATATAATGGCATATAATTATGTATAAAACATCCAAGATTGATACTATAATAGCATGGAACAATAAAAAATTATAGATACGTTGGAGACGTATCAGTCAGCGATGCTCCGCGGTCTGAAATTATGAATAACAGAGATGCAACAGGCCGATTGGCCAAATGGGCTATTGAACTCCTCCCTCTGGACATCAAGTTTGAAGCCAAGAAAGTTATCAAGTCCCAAGCACTGGTGGATTTTCTGGCCGAGTGGACAGAACAACAGCAGCCGGCCCTGAGCCTCCCCGATCACTAGACCATGTTCTGTGATGGCTCTAAGATGCTTCACGGCTCGGGGGCTGGAGTAGTCCTAATCTCTCCTAAGGGAGACCGACTCAGCTATGTGCTGCAGATTCACTTTGATTGTTCCAACAACGAGGCCAAGTACGAGGCCCTCCTATATGGATTGCGAATGGCAATCTCACTCTGCATCCGTCGACTGATGGTTTATGGCGACTCGGATCTTGTGGTGTGCCAAGTGATGAAGGAGTGGGACATTCGTAGCCTAGCCAAGACAGGATACTGCAACGCAGTCAGAAAACTGGAGAAGAACTTCGAAGGGTTGGAGTTGCATCACGTGCCTCATCTCAAGAATCAAGATGCTGATGACTTGGCCAAGATCAGCTCCACCCGGAGAAAAGTACCGAAAGATGTGTTCCTCGAACACTTGCACTCCCCGAAGATCAAAGAAGATCCCTTTGTGGAGGAGCCCCCACAACCAGTCGAACTGTCCAATCCAACTGAAGTTGACATTCCAGCGGTGATCGACTTAGTGCATGAAGTACTGGTGATCATACCCGAGTGGACTGAGCCGTACATAGCATACCTGCTCAGGCAGGAACTCCCTGAAGACAAAGTGGAAGCCCGTCAGATCATTCATTGATCAAAGGCCTTCACCGTCATGGGAAACCAGTTGTACAAGAAGAGTACCTCCGGAGTCACTCAGTGCTGTATTTCACCTGAAGAAGGGCAGCAGATCTTGCAGGAGATTCACTCGGGAACCTGCGGGCACCATGCGTCCTCTCGGACGCTGGTCGCTAAAGCATTTTGGGCAGGTTTCTACTGGCCCCGTGCCAATGAGGCAGCCAGAGACATAGTTGAGCAGTGTGTTGGATGCCAGTTCTATGCAAATCAGTCGCACAAACCAGCGTCCACGCTGAAGACGATTCCGCTCACATTGCCATTCGCCGTCTGGGGGCTGGACATGGTCGGCCCCCTACGGACCAGCACTAGCGGGTTCACTCATTTGTTGGTGGCAGTGGACAAATTCACCAAGTGGATCGAAGCAAAGCCCATCAAGAAGCTGGACTCGACCACTGCCATCAAGTTCATCAAAGAGATAGTCTTCAGGTTTGGAGTCCCCCACAGCATCATCACCGACAACGGGTCAAATTTCGACTCGGACGAATTCCGTGAGTTCTGCTTCTCACAAGGCACTCAGATGGACTATGCCTCCGTGGCTCATCCATAGTCGAACGGCCAGGTAGAACGGGCGAGCGGGATGATTCTCCAAGATTTGAAGCCGCGCCTCATGCGCGATCTGAAACATGCTACCAGAGCTTGGGTCACCGAGTTGCCGTCAGTCCTATGGGGCCTGCGCACGACCCCGAACCGATCAACAAACCGTACTCCCTTCTTCATGGTGTATGGCTCGGAAGCTGTCCTTCCGTGTGATTTACTTCACAATTCCCCTCGAGTGGAATTATATTCGGAAGCAGAAGTGGAAGCGGAAGAGGCGTGTCAAGATGGCCTCAACCTCCTTGAGGAAGAGCGCGAGCTGGCACCCATTAGGTCGACTGCTTACCAGCAAGATTTGCGCTGCTACCACGAGAGGCAAGTCAGAGGGCGTTCCTTTCAAGAAGGTGATCTGGTCCTCTGACTGGATCAGCAAAAGCCTCATAAGCTGGCTCCTTCATGGCAAGGACCCTTTGCAGTTTCAAAGGTTCTGAACAATGGAGCATATCGACTCTACAACTTCAGTAAAGGCATAGAAGAGCCTAGAGCTTGGAATGCGGACCTGCTCTGCAAGTTCTTCACTTAGAATAAAATAAGCATTGTAATAGTTTTCCGAGTGGCGTTTGATGAATAAAATCCTTACTTTTCCTGTGTAACATCGAATTTGCCTACACGCTACAACTCACTCCGGTGACGTTAGCACTCGGAATCTAGAACACCCCCAGTGGGTATACTTAGCCGTAAATCCAGAATTCTCTTAAGTTAAAAAACATCTCCGACTGAGAGCTTCCTCTTCACTCGAGGGCTTAGCTGCGAGCCAGAATTCTCCTAAGTTAAAAACATCTCCGAGTGAGAGCTTCCTCTTCACATGGGGGCTTAGCTGCGAACCAGAATTCGCGTAAGTTAAAAACCATCTCCGAGTGAGAGCTTCCTCTCCACTCGGGGGCTTAGCTGCGAACCAGAATTCGCCCAAGTTAAAAAACATCTCCGAGTGAGAGCTTCCTCTCCACTCGGGGGCTTAGCTGCGAACCAGAATTCGCCTAATTTAAAAAACATATCCGAGTGAGAGATTCCTCTCCACTCGGGGGCTTAGCTGCGAACCAGAATTCGCCTAATTTAAAAAACATCTCCGAGTGAGAGCTTCCTCTTCACTCGGGGGCTTAGCTGCGAACCAGAATTCGCCTAAGTCGAAAAATTGCATCAGCAATATAAACAAAGCAAGGATTCAAATATCCGATAGAAACTTTGATCCGTTCAAAATAAAAATAAAGTGCATGAGCCCCAGGCTCATTAAAATTTAACGATTACATCAACCACTCGGCATACCGATGCAAATCCATTTGGAATTTAAAAGTTTTCTAGTCACGCATCTGGCGGGGCTCACCGGGTCAACGAAGGTATCCAGATTAATGCCATCTGCGATCCGGGTGGCGGCCTTGATGAACGTCTCCATGAAGTCCTCGAACTTGAGCTTCTTCGTGTTGGCGACCTTGAGAGACTTCAGTTTTTCTTCATTCACATCCTTGCAATGGATGCGGACGAGTAACAACGCCACATCAACTCCGCACCGAGCCGCAGATTTCTTCCATGATTGCACTCGGTTGAGGATGGCCTTCAGTCTGGACATCAGCGACTCAAGATCCTTCGCGAGTGTTTCCTCCGGGAATAGTTCCGTGTCGATTTTCTCCATGACGATCTTTAGGCAGTCAATGTAGGCGACAGTATTGTCCATACGCTCATCCAGTCGGAGGATTACCAGCGCTGCACTGTCCTTGAGAAGTAGCCTCGAGGATTCCGCTCTTTCTCAATCTGGTCGGTCTCCAGCTCGACGTCAATGCAGAAATCTGTACACAGGAACAGACGGAAATTTAATATCTCCCGAGACCTTAAATCAAGCTAGAACCACTCGGTCAGGACGGCATACCTTCAAGCTTCTTGCACATCTCCTTGTCGAACTCCTCAACATACTGCTCGAGCTCAATTTTCTTCTTGAGGAGCTCGGCGGTCTGGTCAGTCAGCTTCTTCTTTTCTTCCTCGAAGGCACTCACCTGGGTATTGCATTTGGCCTCCCACTCGGCATAATGCTTCTTCAGCTCTGCAATCTCACCCTTTGCCATCTCACGGTGACCTTCAAGGTCTTGTTCTCCTCCTCAAGTTTCCCGATTGACTTCAGCTTGTCTTCGGCTGCCTTGGTCTTGGCGCTCGCATTCTTTCACGCCTCCACCAGCTTGGTGTCCTTGTCCTCCAGGGCCTGCTTCATGGTTTCTTAAGAAACAGAAGTCCTGAGCCTCTTTACAAGTTCCGCATTCTCAGTACGAACATCTGTTGAAGCAAGTTTAGTCGGATCAAAGGAAAAACAAGTTTTCATTGAGCAGTCGGATAGCAAGACTAACCTCCTAAGGTGCGCTTCTCCTGAGCAAGGCACTCTCTCTTGTGCTTCTCGACGTCTAGGTCCAGTCGGAGCTGCAGCACCTCCTTCTCCAGAGTGGCATAATGAGCCCCGAGCTCGCAGGCCCTCTGTTACAAGACCACAAGACAGTCAATCAGATAAAGGGCGAAACAAACACATGACTATCTGTGCTGCTGAGACCCAAACTCTGATTCATGAGTAGTTCATAGTCAGAAGTTTTTCGCACTTGAACCTACAAAGACACCCACTCGGTCTGCCGAGTGGGGAATCGCAGTCTGAGTGCAAATGTATTAGTTCTGTAAAGACTCCCACCGATTGCCAGCAATCGACGGCAGTCTCGGGGACTACATCCAATGGGTGCACTCAGCGTGACCCCACTAAAAAGATGTCCACTTGGACGGACCAAAAAAAGGCGATTGGCAATCATGCTCAGATAAAAAAAGCCAAGAGTTCTAAAGACTCCCGCGGTCTGTTTCTAGTCAATGGGAGCCTCGGGGACTACAGCCAGTGGGTGCACTCAGCGTGCCCCCATTGGAACGAAAAACGACTCGGACCGATCCGATCGGATTCGAGTGGATAAACATTCGAAAAGCAAACCTAAGACTCCCGCCGACTGATTCCAGTCAACGGGAGCCTCGAGGACTACACCCAGTGGGTGCACTCAGTGTGCCCCCATTGGAACGAGAAACACCTAGTCGGTGTGCTCTGTGCAAACAAACTGAAAAACCCACGAAGAAACTTCGAAACTTTGACTGAAGATAATACTTACGATGGCACTTACTCGAACATTGGTCTTCAAAGCCTTGCTGGCGTCATACGCTTCCTTTAGCCGGTTGTTCATCAACTCGACCTAGATCAGAACCTCCTTGTTCGCTCCCACTTGGTCCTCAGGGACCCTTTGCAGCGAGAACAGGGTCGCCGGATCGGGGCTTGGAGTCGGTGCTGGTGGAGGCATGGAAGCTGTCTTGGCAGTACCTTTCGCTGGAGAAGCAGTCCTGGTGAAGACCTTCACTGGCGAGACCCGATCCACTTGGCTACCGGCGGCCTCTTGCATGATAATATCACCCCCAGGCTGGGACTTCTCGCTGGCCTCTGGGTTTGGCGGGTCGGCCTTATCATCATCATCAAGATGGATAACTTCACTCGGAGCTGCAACCGTCCAGAAGCAAGCATATGAGTCAAACAGACACTCGAAAAAAAAAGTCAAGTAAATTGGTCGGTACCTTTGGAGGTGGCGGTGTCGGCAGCTTCGGCCTCAGGTTGGCCCTTCTCAGGGGCATTCGGGTCCGGTGAAGTGGTCGACGTCTCGTTGCTGCGTTCACAAAGTCACTCGGTTGTCAGTCGGCATAGATTTACATGACAAGGAAGATCAATTTCTACCACTTACGTCGAAGCCACGGGCACCACCATCTTGATATTGGGTAGAGCAACTTTCCAGGGTTTGGTGGTGGTGAGCTTGGGCAGCTTGAGCTGCTTCTCAGTCGGCTCCGCTGACCCGGCTCACCCGCGCGTAACAGGAGCCGTAGCAGTCGGCCGTGAACCACTCGGTGCTTGAGCGCCATCCGTGCGAGCACTCGGATCATGGTGGGCCCTGGTGCGGGGCTCCCTGGGATCTCCTTCGGACGAAGAAGATTCTGCCTCTTCGCCCTCCTCGGTCTCCGAGTCATCCTCGCCGTCGTCCTCCTCCCCCTCCTCTTCGGCATCCTCGCGGTGTTGGCGCTCAGTGTCGCTCGTCACGTCCTCTAGGGCATGGTCGACACTCGGAATCTGCGAGATCATCTTCTGGAAGCTCTGCTGAAAGAAAAGCACACATCAAGATCAGAACCAAGCACAAAGAAGTCATCGCAAAAATCACTCGGCTGAGAACTTACGTCAGCGGGCTGGTGGTCCAAATCATGCGCAGGCACCTTCCTGGCTCCGCACGGATTATCACACGCAGAAGTGATCCCCTTGATCTTCTCCTCAACGTCCTTCTCTGGCAAAGTGTCAGGGTGCACTCAAGTGGGGTCACTCGGCCCCTGGTACATCCACATTGGATGTTCCCTATCCTGTAGTGGCTGGATTCGCCAACTAAGGAATGACTCCAGCAGGTCCATACCATCCACGCCGACTCTCACTACCCCCACCAGGGCATCCACCAGGATCCCTACATCTACCTTCTCCCCCTTGGCTACTGTGAGGGACGGTGGAGCGGCGACCCTTGCCACCGAGTACAGTGGAAGACCAGTCGGAAGCCCCTCACTCGGAACGTCTCTGCAGTAGAACTAGCTGTCCTGCCAACCCTTGACAGAGTCGGGGAAACTCATCTTGGGGAAGGCGCTGTGCCCCCTGAGCTGGATGCCCAGACCGCCGCACTGCTGGGCCACGTTGGTCTTTGCCCAATCCAGCGAATCCTTCTTCACAGTCATCGATCGACAGGTGAAGACGTGCTTGAACAACCCCAGTGGGGATAGCAGCCGATGAAGTTCTCACACAGCGAGATAAACGTAGACAAGTACACTACCGCATTCGGCGGGAGGTGGTGGAGTTGTGCCCTGAAGAAACCCAAAAATGTGCCAAAGAAGGGCTGCTGAGGCATCGAGAAACCTCGTTCGATGTGGGTGACGAGGAGGACGCGACGTCTCCTTGCGGCGCGGGCTCCAGCTCGTCCGCCTCAGGCAGCCTCTAGCCGCCCGCCAGGATCAGTCCCTCGGCCTCCAGCTCCTTCAGCCGCTCCTCCGTCACCCGTGATGGAATCCAGTCTTCCAAGATACGGCCCATCGGCGGGCCACCGCTCGATGACGCGCCCTTCCCTGCCTTCTTCGCCTTCTTGACCTTGGCCGTGGTGTCCTTCCCCATGGTCTCGAGTGCTCGGGCATGCAGAGTGAAGGGACGGGTGGAGAAGGGAAGCGGAAAGAGCGAGGAGAAAAGGGGATTTGAGCAGTTACCCTAGCTAGCCCGAATTTTATACCGCGGGTAAAATCACCTCGCGAAATCACAACCACAGATCCCTGGATCGGACGGTGTCCGCGACGGTCGCGCGCACAGGAATTACAGGGCACGTGGCGATTTTTGGGGCGGAGATCGAGGCATCGTGCCCCACTTCCCCCATTAGCCACGACGTAACCGCTTCCGCGCGTGCACGCGCGATTTCGAATCCCGGAATTGTAGCCGCAAATCAATCCGATTGATTCCTCTCTGTTCCTTTCCTAAAGGACACTCGTCGATCCGACCGACCGCCTTCCGTGCGTCACCGTGCACTCGGACACGTAAAACGCCTAACTGAAGTCACCTTCAGGATTGCTACGGGATGAGCTCGACGCCCCTCCGCGGGTGAACTTGGCCCTTCTTCTAGGCTCCAAGGCGCGGGTCTCGTGAATTTGGACTCGGAGATGGCCAGTGTTGGCGTTCCCCCGGGATAATGTGTGACATCTCTTCGGAGAATCAGTCCACGCGCCGGCGTCGCCACTCGGGTTACATGGCATGTCCTAAATCGGACCCCTAGTCTATCTCTCCCGAGAGACACACGAATGCCACAAAATTTTACCCGGCAGTCACCATAATCCGATCAGTCGGAAATCCTTTTAGTCCAGAATCCGCTATGGTTACGTTCAGGCAACGACAGGTTAACGGTTGACGAAGGACCTAGAGTGCCTCAGGAGCACTCAGACCGAAACAAGAGTCCATCCTGTTCGTCGCACAAAGCCTCAACCGATTCAGGGGCTAATGATGGGGTCACCTACTAAGGGTAGGGTCATAGACCTGACATATAGGGACCACCTAGGGCCCCACACCATCATTGGTGGGTCTCCGGAGCACGGGCGCATTCGGATGCGCAATATTGATTATCCACTTGGATGCGTCAACGGCACTCGGACGCCTCCCACCAGTCGGCCAAACCAGAGTCACTTGGACAAGAGAAGACGTACAAACGACGTGGGAGCCATAACGGTAGAGTAGCTTTACGTTGGTATTTAAGTGTAGTTATAGCTGTCGTTACCAGTAACTGCTGCAGTTATGTACATTCAACTCCCTTGTAACGTGGCATTGATGGGCCGAGGCACACTCTATATAAGCCTCCCCTCAGCTCCATGGCAAGGGTTCAACACTCATTGTAATCCTATACCTCAAGATAAAACACAAGCCTCCGGGCACGAGACGTAGGGTATTACCTCTCCGAGAGGGGCCCGAACTCGCTAAATCTGAGTGATACACTTGCGCCGTAGCTAGGCTCTGCCCACTGTTCGTACCCCTAGTACTCATTGTCAGGTTCGTTGCCTCGACAGTAGGCATGCCCCCTGAGCTTGTGGGCCCCACGCAGCTCCGTTTGACCTAATTTCAAGCCTATAAATTCACATATATTCCCAAACCAACAGAGAGCCAGACGATATAACTTTTCCGCCACCACAAGCTTCTGTTCTTCCGCAATCCCATCTGGAGGCCTTTTCCGATAATCTACCGGAGGGGGAATCGATCACGGAGGGCTTCTAAATCAACCTTGCTGCCCTTCCGATGATGTGTGAGTAGTTCACCACAGACCTACGGGTCCATAGCTAGTAGCTAGATGGCTTCTTCTCTCTCTTTTATCTTCAATACAATGTTCTCCTTGATCTCTTTGGAGTTCTATCCGATGTAATCTTCTGTTGCGGTGTGTTTGTTGGGATCCGATGTATTGTGGGTTTATGATCAGATTATTCATTGAAAGTAATTGAGTCTTTTCTGAACTTTATTATGCATGATTGTTATAGCTTTGTATTTCTCTCCAATCTATCCGTTTGGTTTGGCCAACTAGATTGATTTATCTTCATCGGGAGAGGTGCTTTGTAATGGGTTCAATCTTGCGGTGCTCTATATCCCAGTGACATAGTAGGGGACAAGACACGTATTTTTATTGTTGCCACTAAGGATAAAATGATGGCGTTTACTCATATTGATTGATTTACTTTGTCTACATCATGTCATCTTGCTTAAAGCGTTACTCTGTTTGTCGTGAACTTAATACCATAGATGCATGCTGGATAGCGGTCATTGGTGGAGTAATTGTAGGGGAACGCGACAGAAAACAAAAAAATTCGGTACAGCGAGCACGCCCAGGATCACTATGGAGATGCATACAAGGTTTGATCTTTTCGTTACCGACTCGTAGCGCAGCGGAAGTAGAGTCAATGACGATCGGCGGTGCAGATCCCCGCAGCTAGGATTTACAACCTCCCAACTGCGAGGATGTACTCCCTCATCTGCCCCTCGGACAGTCCCTCGGACAGCCCTCCGGGAGGCGGTCGGACAGTCCCTCGGACGGTGTCACGGACAGCCCTTCGGGAGGCACTCTCGAACTCGGACGGTGTCACGGACAGCCCTTCGGGAGGCACTCTCGAACTCGGACGGTAACTCGGACAGCCCTTCGGAAGGCACTCTTGAACAACCCCTCGGGCAAAAAGATCGAACCTACGACCTCTCTACGGGGTTGCACACATACGGTGTCATCTATCCGGCAGGGCTTCGCCGTCCAGAACTTGTTCCCACCGGAACCCAGACAGCCTTTCGGCTCTACGAAACTATTTCGCGGGGAGGGAGAGAAGAAGCCAGATCATTGCAATGGCATGTGTATGTGAGAAAGAGTGAGTGTGGAGAGTGCCGCCTCTCCACCTCTATTTATAGGAAAACCCAAGGGGTAGGGTGGCTCTCAAAATACCAAAATGCCATCAGATATTGTCACACTATTCATAATAGTGTTTCCACTATTCATAATAGTGTTTCCACTATTCAAGAGATATTTTCTCCCAATAGTGTTTGCACTATTCATAACAGTGTTTCCGCTATTCGTGAGATATTTTCTCCCAATAGTGTTTCCACTATTCATGAAATATTTTCCGCGACCGTTAAAGCCAAAAATATTTTTGTAGGTCTTAGAACATTTCCAGTACCCACTAAAATAATTTTGGACGCGTTCCGAAACAATTCTGGATTAGTGATTTTCATCTGCGAAAAGCAACCAAAGCGGTTCCGGCTGCTCCGGAACATTTCCGGGTTTTTTCTCTGGAAAAATCCCAGAAGTTTCCAGAACAATTCTGGCACCCTCCAAGAATTTCCAGGCGTGTGCCAAAACCAATTTGACCTAATGGTATACCCTGAAACAACTTTTCAGTTTTACCGAAACTATTCCGGTGTTCTCTCTCCGGAACTTTTCCGTTGTCTCTGAAACTTTTCCGGTGACTTTCTCTCAGACTCCCTGTCTAGAATTCAGCAGATAGATGACCCTTAAGTGTGTGAACCTATAGGTTCGGTGAAGTATAGACATGACCGGAACATTTTCCGATCAATGATCAACATCGGAGCTGTGGACACCCATATTGACCCCTATACCCACACGAATAAATATTCGAGTGAACCTCCAGTTGCTGTGTGCTATTCCTATTGCTTCGCGATATGCTACAAATACCCGAGGTGAGATTTATCGGCATCCCCGTGGATCAACACTTGTCCACAATGCCAGTTACCTCGTTACCGGGTTTGTTCTCTTTTCTCGTTCCCATGTTCCGGCATCCCTGTGATCAAATCACATTGTGTCTGGCCAGACGATGATGGGTACCGTAACACCGAGAGGGCCCAGAGATATCTCTCTAGCGTCGGAGGAGCAAATCCCAATCTTGAGCGATCAAGTTACTTGACATACTTTTCCATGAACCAGTAAGCCGCCGTAATAGCCACCCATTTACGGATGACGTTTAACAAACCCCAAAGTCCATGAAGCAAGCATGAAGAAACTCGATACTCTCATGGTCTAAGGAATTATGCAAACGTTAACTTTCTCTGTGTTATTAACCATAAACTTGTGACGAATGTATCTCATAGCATAACATCAATCGGGTCGATTCAACACAAGTGTTCTCCTAACATTGTGCCCTCAAAGTTGCCGGCATAGTCATGCCCATGATCAGGAAAACATAACTATCATGCAACACTTGAGCTAGTCTTAGAGGCCAGACTAGGAATACATTTTACCGTTTATTATTCCACACGTGCATATGAGTTTCCCTCCGAGCCTCGTGGTTATTGTAGACTCGAGAACAATAGCAGTTATAGCACGGAATATAAACTTAATTACGAACATGGGGATAAATAATAACATTTATTATTGCCTCTAGGGCATATCTCCTACAGACTCCCACTTGCACTAGAGTCAATAATCTAGTCAATGCTAAAACACTTTACACCTATGGCATACCGGTGTAAAATATGCTTCGCTCGTGGTATAGCCTGATGTCCAACGGATCTGACAACTTCAGTTCCGTGTGTATCTTTGCATCTCCTCGCGTTTTCACGCTTTCACAAAATTCATATTTTGTATGGACTTGGCTTTGTATATATGTGAATCACAGGTCAAACCTTGATTCCTCAGACTGAGCTATGGAGCGACTATCTACAATAGTGTCCCATTGACCAAAGCCTTCTTGGAACCATACTAAGTTCATGAATGAACTATATGATTCAACATCTTCTTAGTCGCTTCGAAAGCGTCAACATACTTAGCCTTTGTTATAGAAATTGCCACAGTAACTTGTTTGGAACAATTTCCAACTACCGTGCCACCATATCTGTATTACACAAAACCCTTAACTTAAATCAAAAATCGCATGGAGCATTGATGAAGACTGTATCGACGTAATTACTTACAACAAGCACTTCATAATCTCTGCTTGCGAGAAAACATGTCATCAGTGCTACTTTAGTACTTAATGACATTTTCCACTGTTGTCCCATGATCAGTACTTACTCGCAACAGCTTGGGAGTATAGGACATATCTGGTTGTTTTACATACCATGGAATATATGATTAATCCAAACACAAGAGTGTGTGGGATCTCCATCATTTATTTTGCTCATCAGTCGTTTGGGACACCGAGTCTTGCAAAACTCTTTCCATGTGACTTCGACAAGAATCACTCCTTGGCGTTCTTATGCTAAACTGTTTTAGCATCTTGTCAATATGTATTTTTGGCTTAGCCTATTAGGCAATTCTATCTCGTAGATAATTATGCCTAATATCAAGGCTATTTAGCCCAAGCACTTCATCGAAAAACTATTTTCAATGAAGTCCTAATTCGTGTCAAGAAATTTATATTATTTCCAATCAACAATGTGTCAAGCACACAAAGTTTTTAGAAATATTATTATGCTCCCACTTACTTTCTTGTAACCACAAGCATCTTCGTTATCCATTGATGAAATCAAACTCTTTTGACTATTTCATCAAAATGATGATTCCAACTCCATTTTGCTCTCTTCTGTCCATTGCTGGAACTCTGAAGTTTGCATACTTACTAGCATCCTATGGATTGACAAAATACTTCGGACTGTATCACATGCAAGTCCTAGGTTGCATTTCCATCACATGGAAATCCTTTTGCCATCCATGTATCATATCTCAAGATTGAAATATGTATTAATTGCTAGTTTAACCCGATCTGACTTTAAGCATCGCTACGGTGAGACAATCTCATCGTAGTCAACTCCTTGAATTTGTTATTGCAACAAGTCGAGCTTTATGAATAAAACATTTTATCCACATCAGTTTATAGTTCCATTAATGTTCGTTAGACTCTAAGTCTTCCGAAGGGTTTATCAAGATATAATCTTGAATCATTTATATGGAAACTATCTCGGATTATATTGACATTTAGCCAATTCCGGAGTCAGGGCCCATCAACGCTTCCTTGTGTATCGTAGGTATATTGTTGTCTAACAACAATATCTCGCTTGCGCACCTGAGAGGTTTGCACGAGTTTTGCCTACGTGGTTCAGTTGCAAGTTCGACCGAAGTCCATACATCTCATGTAGAGGCTTCCGTATTAGTCGCAGTAGGAAACTCTGGAATTACTTCCAAGGTTTCTTTCCTTTGATCTGATGACGAAGATACTGTTATCTCATCGAGTCGCACTGTCCTCCCACTCACCTTTTTGCAAGAACCATTTTCTTCGAAAGCATACCGTTCTTTGTGGCAAAACCTTTTGCCTCGGTACAGTGGTGGGGGAATACCCAATAACTTGGGATAACATACAAAGTAGCACTTGTCTGATTTGGAATAGGTTTGTAAATATTTTACACAAGCCCCATATTCCAAATGTTAAGAAAAGACATAACATGGTTGGGTGTACCATACCATGGAGTCATTTCAACAGATCTGATGCCGCTCTTTTCAGTGTAAAAGCCGCAGTCTCTAAAGCATTACCTTTAAAAGGGATAATGGCAAATTGATTTATGTCATCTTTGATCTTACCATGTCATAAATGGTTTGATTACATCTTCACGGATATTCCACTCACAGTGGTGCTCCGTGAGGTGTAAGTTATGAAACTCTTTTCACAATTCATCAGACATTCGCTAAACTTGTAACTCAAATATTCTTTTCGGCAATCTAGTTTGCAGAAACATAATTTTCTTGTTACAATAATTTCTACTTCATTTTTGAAAACCTTATGAATGATTTCAAAAGATCCAGACTTACGTCTCATCAAGTAAATATCCATATATCTACTTGAGTCATTTCTGAAGATAGATAAATCCACTGCTAGCAACAACATTTATCGAACAACATACATCAAAATGTATGATCACCAATAAGTTCGTTGCTCGTTCCTTATGGCCTGTGAACGGTATTTCAGTCACTTCACTTTTCGGAGGAAAGTTCCAAGTGTCAGATGATTCATAATCAAACGACTTCAAAATCCATCATTATGGAATTTCTCCATGCGGGTTTCTCCAATGTGACCAAATGCAGTGCCACACATGTGTGGTATTCTCTTAGTCTTGCGACATTTAGCGTCAGTGTTATGGATGTATCATATTACCATCAATATTCATAACATACATCCCATTCATGATGGAAGTATGGCCTTTATTCATAATACCGAACAACAATTGTTCTTTTATGAACAACCCTTTTGCAATAAACATTATGCAATGGGCTAGAGTGTGTAAAACTCTAAAATGAATTATGAAAGTAAATACGGAGGTAATATATTATTATCAATATTCATAACATACATCCCATCCATGATGGAAGCATGGCCCTTATGTTATTCATAACACCGAACATTAAAAGTTCTCTTATGAACAACCTTCTTGCAAGATACTTTATGCAATGGGCTAGAGTGTATAAAAACTCTAAAATGAATTATGAAAATAAATACATAGGTAATGTACCGAGTATAGCAACTTTTACTATGTTCCCAGCGCATATCTAAACCTCACTTCGGCAAGTCTTTTAGGCCGTAGTAGTTCTTCCATCGAGTCACAGCAGAATGCAATCGAGCGGGTATCTTTGTGATCAACTCACAATACCCAAGAATTAGTGACTAACAATTTAATCACAATTCCCATGAACTATTTCTTTGACCAGCCTTCTATACATCAATAGCTTGTATGACTTTCATACATGAGCTGGACATTCTAGTCTTCTCTCTTTTTGCCTTTATACTTCTAACAGTTTAACTTTCAGCATTTCTCCTACTCTCAGAAGAAGCACTCAACTTAAGAGTGGCGTTAGCCCCGGACTTCCTAGGTGTGTAAGTCACACTAACACCCTTTGGACATTTCCTTTCTCTTTAAGTTGTTGTTTTATTCACCTTCACCATATGATAGGCGTTCTTCTGGATCCCTCTCGTATTAGTCAAATGCATAGTAAACACTTTTACTAATAGTTTGCAAACAAACATTTCTTTGGATATCTCATATCTTTTAGCCTTTGTTTGTATCTGAAACTAATTTTCAGTTCCATGAATATCACATAGCTATCCCAAAATTTTGAAGTTCGGGTCTCATGGAAGCAAACATATTGCACTTGACCGTAACGGAATTCTAGCTTTTGGATCGAAGGACGAGAGTCATATCATCCATAGCATTAGCGGGAGAATACCGAAAGCATGCGATAGGAAAAAATCCTTCTCGGCACTCTTGAGGACAATCCTCACATTACGTTACCAACTGTAAAGTTTTAACCAGATATTTAACAGCTTATTCAATTTTAACAGGGAAGGTGGAAACGCAAGCCATTCTTCTATAACTATTATGCATATAACACTTCGACAGTGTCCATAATTAATTGCACTGAGAATTAAACAAGTTAACTCTACAATGCGCTCCCACTCAAATCAATATCTCTCATAATTGATTGTGAGTGATACAAGACCCGCATTTCAATTCATTGATGTGGACATCACTGATGACGAGAATTTTAATTGGTAGGCCAACTTGCCAATCACATCTCTATGTGATTCTTGTTCATCTTTCGATGGGCGTGTTCCGACCTCAGGACGATCAAGCCAGAACGTCAAGACAACCAAGTGATCTCGCTGCAAGGTCTGACCTCACCCGCCTTACACCCGTACAATCGTTCGTACCCATGTAGACATGGCGCACCCCGAAAGGAAAGATGTTGTGACGGTGCTACACTTGGGAGAACACTAACTACTTGATATTTTAAGTGAGAGATCACCCTAATAAAAGCGACTACCGCGCAATCAAAAGGGTGCATCATAAGGGATAAACATCTCAGGCAATTCATAATAGCATGATATGGTATAGCCCTTTCTGACGGAGAAGTCTTTAATTTCTTCGTCTTCGGCATTCGCGTCGGTGTTCACCTTTGTGAAGTTTGCCACCACCTTGTCGATGCACCAGATAATATTGCTATCTCTATAGCTAATAAAATAAGTGCATTACTTAAGGTTGACACGTAGGTCATTAAAGTGACAATCATATGGCTCCAGCCATCATGCCGAATCATGACACGTAGGTCATGTTAGTAAATTTACATCATATAGTCATCTCATACATAATCAAATTAATATGAGCATTGCTATACCACATCACATGCACATCCTGCAAAACCAAGTTAGACGCCTCTAATCGGTTTATGCAAAATTTATTTTTACGTGTCTTCTAAGGTTTCAAAACAAACCGAAGCTACCAACTTCCATCATCAAGTATGATTATCCAAGTCGCTACATTAACTTTGCGGGGTGTATGAAACACGAGATAATATAATCTCAAGCCCCACACTTAACTTCGTCATACGCATGACCCCCGTGCAGATCATATCTGCATTGCCCTTTCGTCTGTGAAATTTCATCTTTTTTTTAACTATGGTGGAATTCAAAGAACTGTTAGCACTTCGTTGATCAATCAGGATCGCGGATTGCCAGAACTTTGAAACTCCACCATACCGTTATCAAGATCAGAAATACGCAAATTCAAGGGAAGCAACAAGAACATCGGGTAATAGATTTCATCTGCTACCCGCATAAATAATTTTCAGCAATAGATCTTATCTACTACAAAATTATATTATGCAACACACATATATCTCTATGTATTCTAGATCGTAACCTGCATCTACGCATAGCACGGCTCATGATGCCACTGTAGGGGAGCGCGACAGAAAACAAAAAAATTTGGTACAATGAGCACGCCCAGGATCACCATGGAGATGCATACAAGGTTTGATCTTTTCGTTACCGACTCGTAGCGCAGCGGAAGTAGAGTCGATGACGATCGGCGGTGTAGATCCCCGCAGCTAGGATTTACAACCTCCCAACCGCGAGGATGTACTACCTCATCTACCCCTCGGACAGTCCCTCGGATAGCCCTCCGGGAGGCGGTCGGACAGTCCCTCGGACGGTGTCACGGACAGCCCTTCGGGAGGCACTCTCGAACTCGGACGGTAACTCGGACAGCCCGTCAGGAGGCACTCTCGAACTTGGACGGTAATTTGGACAGCCCTTCGGGAGGCACTCTCGAACAGCCCCTCGGGCAAAAAGATCGAACCTACGACCTCTCTACGGGGTTGCACACATACGGTGTCATCTATCCGGCAGGGCTTCGCCGTCCAGAACTTGTTCCCACCAGAACCCAGACAGCCTTTCGGCTCTACGAAACTATTTCGCGAGGAGGGAGAGAAGAAGCCAGATCATTGCAATGGCATGTGTATGTGAGAAAGAGTGAGTGTGGAGAGTGCCTCTCCACCTCTATTTATAGGAAAACCCAAGGGGTAGGGTGGCTCCCAAAATACCAAAATGCCCTCAGATATTTTCACACTATTCATAATAGTGTTTCCACTATTCATGAGATATTTTCTCCCAATAGTGTTTCCACTATTCATAACAGTGTTTCCACTATTCGTGAGATATTTTCTCCCAATAGTGTTTCCACTATTCATAACACTATTCACGAAATATTTTCCGCGACCGTTAAATCCGAAAATATTTCTGTAGGTCTTAGAACATTTCCAGTACCCACTAAAATAATTTGGGCGCGTTCCGAAACAATTCCGGATTAGTGATTTTCATCTGCGAAAAGCAACCAAAGCGGTTCCAGCAGCTCCGGAACATTTCCGGGTTTTTTCTCCGGAAAAATCCCAGAAGTTTCCAGAACAATTCTGGCACCCTCCAAGAATTTCCAGGCGTGTGCCGAAACCAATTGGACCTAATGGTATACCCTGAAACAACTTTTCAGTTTTACCGAAACTATTCCGGTGTTCTCTCTCCGGAACTTTTTCGTTGTCTCCGAAACTTTTCCGGTGACTTTCTCTCAGACTCCCTGTCTAGAATTCAGCAGATAGATGACCCTTAAGCGTGTGACCCTATAGGTTCGGTGAAGTATAGACATGACCGGAACACTTTCCGATCAATGATCAACATCGAAGCCGTGGACACCCATATTGACCCCTATACCCACACGAATAAATATTCGAGTGAACCTCCAGTTGCCGTGTGCTATTCCCGTTGCTTCGCGATATGTTACAAATACCCGAGGTGAGATTTATCGGCATCCACGTGGATCAACACTTGTCCACAATGCCAGTTACCTCGTTACCGGGTTTGTTCTCTTTTCTCGTTCCCGTGTTCCGGCATCCCTGTGATCAAATCACATTGTGTCTGGCCAAACGATGATGGATACCATAACACCGAGAGGGCCCATAGATATCTCTCCATCGTCGTAGGAGCAAATCCCAATCTTGAGCTATCAAGTTACTTGACATACTTTTTCATGAACCCGTAAGCCGCCGTAATAGCCACCCATTTACGGATGATGTTTAACAAACCCCAAAGTTCATGAAGCAAGCATGAAGAAACTCGATACTCTCATGGTCTAAGGAATTATGCAAACGTTAACTTTCTCTGTGTTATTAACCATAAACTTGTGACGAATGTATCTCATAGCATAACATCAATCGGGTCGATTCAACACAAGTGTTCTCCTAACATTGTGCCCTCAAAGTTGCCGGCATAGTCATGCCCATGATCAGGAAAACAGAACCATCATGTAACACTTGAGCTAGTCTTAGAGGCCAGACTAGGAATACATTTTACCGTTTATTATTCCACACGTGCATATGAGTTTCCCTCCGAGCCTCGTGGTTATTGTAGACTCGAGAACCATAGCAGTTATAGCACAGAATATAAACTTAATTACGAACATGGGGATAAAAAATAACATTTATTATTGCCTCTAGGGCATATCTCCTACAGTAATAGTAGTAGATGCAGGAAGGAGTCGGTCTACTTATCTTGGACATGATGCCTATATACATGATCATTGCCGTGAATAATGTCATAACTATGCGCTTTTCTATCAATTGCCCAACAGTAATTTGTTTACCCACCGTATGCTATGCATTTGAAAGAGAAGTCTCTAGTGAGAACTATGGCCCCCGGGTCTACTTTAAACATATTAAAAACCCTAAAAATACCTTGCTGCACTTTATTTACTTTACTTTTGTTTTGCAATTTAAACTTTTGCCTATACAAGATTTAATCCTTGCAAGTAACGAGTTCAAGGGGATTGACAACCCTCTTGCCCGTGTTGGGTGCAAGTATTTGCTTTTATGTGTGCAGGTGCTATTCACGAGTCTTTACGTGATTCTCCTATTGGTTCGATAAACCTTGGTTCTCACCGAGCGAAATACTTATCTCTACTGTACTGCTTCACCCTTCCTCTTTGGGGAAATTGCCAACGCAGCTCACAAGTAGCAGAGCTCTTCGGGTGCGCACGTGCATCCCTCCTCTGCTCATAACGAGCTTGGGGAGGTTTCATCGCATCCGGACCCCCCTTTGTTAAACACAGAGAGTGGTGCCGATGTGCTCATGGCCGAGGTCCAGACCTCGGCTGCCGAGGACCAGAGGGAAAGGAGTCCCCTGGTTTTTGAAGAACTGGTGCTGAAATGCCCGGAGTCCCTGGTGTCGGTGTATAAAACATGGGTATTTTATACCCTGACTTATGCACATGCAGTGGTAGCAGTCTTGATGGCCAGGGCTTGCCGGAGATCATCAGCATCAAGATTCAAGCATCGGTTGGAAAACCATAAAGGATATATCAAGATGAAGCATCAAGAAGCACTTGACTAGTGCGGAAGACAGAAGCATCACTTGCCGGCAAGGCGAGCCGGCAAGATGAAGACCCGGCAAGCTCCGTGCCGGCAAGCCTTTACTGGCTCCTCTTCACTCTACCTCATCGAGCAGCTAGTCGCTAATCTGTGAGGTGTCGAGCGGGCAGGCAGTTTGGTGAGGTTTGTCGGGGCACGTGTCAGCATGCTGGAAGGAGGATTATGATGTAGGGTGGAACCCTAACGGTGTCGATCTTTCACGATTGGAGCGGATCCCGCGAAGAACACGAAGAACACGAGGAGAAACACGAGGGAAAACGACAGGAATTACTCAAATAGACAAGATCCAATCACACATGTGCTAGATCCACATACACATAAGGGGATACACGGGTCCAAATCCAACACAAGAGATACATAGGGTAGCTAGTTCATCCCGGTCCGGAGAGGAGTCGAGGTCTTGATATCCCGTGGGATCTTCTCACATGCTCACATGGAGGTCTTGAACTCCATGGTAGTGGTCTCTCTCTCTCTCAAGAGTAGAGGTAGGAGCAAAGCTCAACTAAGATGAGTTATCATATTTGCTAACCTTAGATGGAGGAGGAAGAGGTACTTATATAGTGCTAGTACAAGTTGGGACGAAACGGGAGAGGTACATGGGCCTGAGGGCCAAAATAGGCGGACGTCAGGCCAGATGTCCGGGCTCCAGGGCGGATGTCCGGCGGTTCACCAGGGTGCCGGATGTCTGGGCTTGGAGCCAGATGTCCGGGCCAATGGGTCAAACTTCGGGTGTATTCTGTCGGGAGGTGCCGGATTTCCGGGCGGGGGCCCGGATGTCCGGGGTGGACGGGCCGGATGTTCGGCGGAGGGGCCGGATGTCCGGGGCCTGGAGGCTTGTCTGCGGCTGATCTGGGGGAGCTGTTGTGGACTCCAGGGGCCGGATGTCCGGGCTGTATGCCGGATGTCCAGCTGCTGATGCTCAGCAGCACCTCCTCTTGTCGTGCTTCTTCATCCGTGAACTTGCCGACTTGTCCATTTGATGTAGTTGCTCCTTGGCGCTTGTACTCCTCCTCGTCATCCGTGAAGCTCTGACAATACCTATGCATGCACACGAGTGGAGTGTCAAGTAGTATACCATCCTCGAAGGGGTCAAGTGAACACGTGTAAAGGAGAGGATTCACCTTTGTGTATGTGAAGTAGATGTCGCACGTGTCACTTGCCAAACGGACTCTTGACATGGTGATGTCCGTAGGATGCTCCGCATCATCCCCTTCCCCTTGGAAAAGATCTGTCCTCGGATCGAAAACCAAATCACCATGGGAAAGAGATGTCGTCGCCATGTAGAACTGGACGATCACCAAGCACTCTTCATCTTGAAGCTCGAAATGGGCACTCTCCAATGTCGCACCGTCTTGTGATTCCTTCAAATGGAGTAAGGACAACAAACACTTGGAAAAACAAATGTGGTTAGCGTTAGTGCAAAACCAAGCATCCAAGAGTCGATTCACCCAACAAGTGTCGTCGTCATGCAAAGAATATGGTGTGACAAAGGATTGAGACATGGCATTTAAGCATATGAATTGAGCACAAGCAAAGTCATCATGGAAACAAGCATGCAAAGGTGAGGTAGAGATGCTAATATGTGTGACAACTGAACAAGCATCTATCTCGAAGTCATAGCAAGCATGCATCAAGCGTTCAACAAAAGGTCAATGGTAGGCATAGGAATCATTCACAACACCAAATAAAATGAAGTGTCTAAACACATGGGTCAAGTGCAAGACAATCCAAGCATAACGTGCATAGGGTGTAGTGAAAATAGTGTGGCACTCAACACAATATAAATAGCAAGTGTTCATCATGTGTGAGGCAATCAAGTCAATCATGTGACAATATATGGGATATGGCATATGTGGAGTGATGACATTGTTGCCACCAAGCATATTATAGGAGCGAGTAGGCAACAAGTTGGATGCAACACACAAGGCATATATGTCATGAGGCAAGGAAAGGTGAAAATGACAAGTCGAAGCAAGATCTCGAACATGTGCGCAATAAAGTGGTCCAAGATGACCAATAAGTCTCATGGTGCAAGCAACACAAGTAGTATGATCCACAATATCCATGCTCAAGAAGGATGTCACCTAAAAAGCGTGTCCTTGTGCGTCCTTCACAATGCTGAAGCACAAGCAAGTGCGATGTAGAAGCGAGTCGGTCGAAAGTGTACTAGGCTCGCTCTCAAGAGCTCGGATGGTCAACTCGCGTGAAGTGGAAGTTGACACGATGTCGAAGGATCCTACACATGCACACAACCAAGCAAAGAACGTATGTGCACGGTAGATAAACACATCATCCATCATGATGGTTCTCTTCTCTTGCACATAACCATTAGAAGCAAACGTACATGAATATGATGCAACAATGGATATATTCATGGCACTAGGCATATGGTGCAAAGAAGGAAGACAAGCATGCTTCACATGGAAGATGGCAAAAGCTCCAAACATATGGGAGAAAGCTATGGGGGCAATCTCATTAGCAAGACTAAAATCATAGTTGCACTCAATACATGGCAAATCATCTAGTATGAGAGATGCAACATATGGAGATATATGATAAGAAGCAATATCAATCATGTGCAAAGCATGTGAATGGATGCCATCAACCGCATGAAACGAGCAAGTATGAATCATCGGTGATGCAACAAGGCAAGCAATCATAGTAATCATGTCGTGCAAACTAATGGAGCGAAGATGCAACACACTAGAGGAAATCATGGCAATCGTGTCATGTGAGTAAATAGTAGGCCTAGGCAATGCACATGACATATCACGAGCACGAAAGCGAAACGTGATCAAAGTATCATCATAGGCATGGGATACATAGCAAACATGGCAATAACAAAGGATATCTCCACCAAGCATGCAAATACACATACAAGTGCTAGAATCATGGATCATGTGTAATGCAAAGCATGGGTCACCAAAGCATGTCATCCAAATGGAAATGAGCATATCATGCGAAGTGAACATGGCAATATGGGCAAACGATATATAATGGACAATAACCCATAACCATGTGAGGGCCATGTAGAAGAAATGCGTGAAGTCATTGTGCTTTGGGAGCGGTGGGAATGACAATCCACGGAATCCCAAATCATCATTGCTCTCTAGAGCTCGTTTCGTCAACTCTTGCGCTTGCGAGGTCGACGAGGAAGCATGTGTACCTACACAACAAAGGCACAAGCGAAAGAATGTGTGTGCGTGGTAAATGTACACATCATCCAGCATGATGTGTATGTGCACGTTAGAGTTAGCACAAAACAATAAATGCTCAAAGAAATTTGAGGCATGGTATATGAACATGTCATCCATCATGAAATAATAGTTGTTATGTATAACACGATGGGGACACAAATTGAGCATGCAAGTATATGGCACAACAATAGCATCGTTATTCATGGGGAGCATATTGTGCACATAATTATGAGGATCATGCATTGGATGGGAGTGCTCCAAATCTTCAAACATGTATGAGGAAACTATGGGGGTCTCCTCATGAGCAATAGTGAAAACATCATATGGAGAAAATTGACAACATGGTAAACAATGCATGTCCGAAGCTAGGTGGTCATGGCATGGCATATGAGAGAAATGATGCAAAGGGAGCATATCAATGTCATCACAAGAAAAACAAATGCCAATAACCATGGGCTTGTCATCTATGCCATATGTGCAAATTGGGTTCATTTTAATGGCATATGCATAGTTACTACAATGAGATTGCAGATTGGACATATTGTTGATCTCATGGATAGCATATGACAAGCCAAGCGGATTGTCAAACATGATGTGACCGAGAGAATTCAAACAAGAAATCCTATGCAACATGGCATCACAACTAATAGACTCCACAGGGCAATCATCAAACTCATCATAAATGGGTAAATCATCGCATGGGAAAATCATACTAGTATGAAGCATGGTAATAGGTGGATCAACATCATGCAAGCAATCAATGTCCACTAGTGGGACTAGCTCATCACCTTCACCTATGTTACCTTTGCGAATCCACTCTTGTGGTGTAGGTGAGGTGGTAAAGACCAAATCGTGGTCATCTTCATCGTGATGGAACCATGTGGGGGGGTGCATCATAGTCCACCATGGCCATCATCTTGTCCATAGGAGGGATGAAGTCATCAAAGATCGGGGCGTCGTCGTATATGGGACCTAGCACCAAATGAGAAGACACAATAGAGGTAGAGGGTAAGTCGTTAGAAATCGAAATGGCCTCACATGCCCTATCAAGTACCTCACTCTCTCTATGTGGTGGCTCACTCACTCCCTCAAAATAGGTGCACTCAATGTCACATATGGTGGAGTCACTCAAATCACTCAAGTGGTGGTGGCTCTCCTCACATGGGAATTGGGTCATCTCATCATATATGGGGCTAGTGGTGAAGTCACTCTCACTCTCAATATGGTGGCATAAGTCGCTCAAGTCATCATCACCATCGCCGTGGATGAAGGCCGAAGATGGCACATCATCACTCTCGCCTCCAAAGATGGAAGCATCATCCTTGCGCGCCACCTTGTCGCTCGCCTCCAAATCTTGTTCTTTGAGAGGCTCCGTAGTCGTAGTCGTCGCCACCTTGTCGCTCGCCTCCAAATCTTGTTCTTTGAGATGGTCGTACGCACGACATCTTTGGCGCGCCAGGTAGGGGGATCGCTTGCGCGAACCTAAATCAGCAATTTGCGCGTCATTTTCATCTCCATCATCTTCGATGGTGCACAAGAAGAAGGGCGCATCCGCAGCAGCTCCATCGACCACCAAGCTTCCGTCGCAGACGCCCACAGGCGGCACAGATGATCCCGCCGGCGTGGGTGGCGCAGGAGGCGCAACCAGCACGGGCGGCGCGGAAGGAGTCACCGGTGCAGGCGGCGCAGGCGGCATAGCCAGCACTGGTGGAGCAGGCGGAGCCCACAACACAAACCCTCAGCTTCCTCGCCAGTCCGGCGATCGAAGCCATAACGGTGCAGGCGGCGCGGATGGCCAACTTTTGCCTCCTCGATGCACCGGCGAACGAAGCCACCGAAGCAACACCGCCCGGACCGACGCGAGCCAAGACCCAGCTGCCGTGGCATCTAAGGATACTGCTTCAGGACGCACACCACGACCATCGCAAGATGGGCGCGACGCGAATCCGAACGGCGCTGGTGGTTTCGGACGGCGATGTCCACATGGCAAGACACCTGTTGATCAGCCACAAGATCTTCAGGCACCACCGCCGCCACGTCAGCTCGCTGCTGGGCATGGGCCACGGCAGCAAGTTCATGATGGCGCTCCTACTGGTTCTGCCAGGAGACAAGCGACGTCCCGTTCTTCGCTCCCGGCCATGCCAGCTACGACAGCAGAGGCAATGGCATGGGCGCAAATGCTATTGAACTTCCCTCCAGCTGCCAACAAAATGGATGAGTGGAGAGCCACTATCCAGATCCTCATCGGGTTTGCTGAAGCAAACAACTCGCAGCAGGCGGGACCTTCACGGCCGTCCAGTGACAGCACCAACTGATGGCCGCGCCAGAGGTGCCATGCCAACAGTGTAGTCCCCCCACAACAACAGTTTCAACAACCGCGGTGAACTCACCGATCCTTTGAGCCCGACGAGATGTCGATGGCCTCTTCGGATCCGCGAGCGTGGCAAGTTCAGTGTCAAGTGCTGCGTGATAGACGGGTATAGGATGCTCGCACCACCATTGAACGGCGCCGGGAGGCGCGCCGTCAATCCGACGTGTGCAACGGCCCAGTCGTTGATGAGACTGCGCTCGAGGTTGGCATGTACTTGCCTTACGAGCCCGGCCATCACTTGCGAGCTACGGCAAGTCCGTTGGCCGTCAACCCGAGCCTTCAAGCCAGAATTTCTAGAGAAGTATGACGGCAAGCTCAACCCGGCAGAGTTTCTGGGCATCTACACGATTGCCGTGCAAGCTGCCGGAGGACGGGACGAGAAGATTTTCGCCAATTATTTTCCATTGGTGCTGAAACCCAATGTAAGATCTTGGCTGATGAACTTACACTGGTACAACGAGCTGCTATACAAACGGTTTTTAACCCCTTTCCACGACATAGTTTTAAACCGTCGCCTTGCCTGTGTGTGCGATAGGGGGGGGTCTTCCCACATGACCCAGAAACCGTCGGCGATAGGGAGCACGCAAGCATACATTTCGCAGAACTAAGCGTGCTCCGTCCTTGCTACTCGTTTGTGCTCGCATTACCATCGCACTCGGTATTCAGTGCTGCAACGTTTGCGATGCTCACCCCATCACAAACAGTTCGCAATTGTACACCGTATGCGAAGCTTGAATATAGTACACATTTGTATGTCCCAAACGATTCATCCGTATTACCCGTGTCGGATGAAGGCCTATCGCACACGTTCTTCTATGAGCAAACATTTACGATGCAGACGACATCATAAACAGTTCATAATTGCCTAGCGTGTGTGATAAGGTGACTTTCACAAACATTTATTAAGAAGGAACTGTGTGCGTTGTTGTTGTTAATCTCACACGTTTTTTCTTGTCTGATCGTGTGTGCAGTAGAGTTTCATCGCACACGTACTGATCTGAGAAACATGTCTGATCTTGATGTTTATCACAGACGTTTTGCTTTCGCAAACCGTGTGCAGTGTAATGGCATGCAGATCATAATTTATCCCTAATTTAATCCCTGCATTTAAAATTAATTTTAAATTAAAACAGATTTTCAATATGAAAGTAGGCAATCAATTATTTCATATCGAACCATGTTTATTACAAATACAAGTTCAAGAACGAATGAATAATTGGATGCACAGGTACATATGCTGAAGAACTAGAGAAGCAGCAAGGAAAGAATGATGAACCACAGTTGTACTAAAGACTGTAAAGAGAGAGGTGGAAGACATTCTGGTTGCTGGAGAAGGTGAAGTGGAATGCCCATATTGTGCCCTCCTTCATGCCTAATAATGCGCACACGACTCTAGGCCAACCCCTTGTGATGGCCGCCCGCCCACCTTTCACTGTCTTCATTAGGACTTCTCGATGCTCATTGTAGTCTCGATGAAATACTTTAACCTTCATTGCATGTCCACCAATCATGTACTTTGCAAGGTAATCTTGAGTAAACTGCTCTGGGAACCACTTCAAACGAAAAAGATTCAGACATTGTTGTCTAACAACTCATTATGGGCAGTAAAAAGAGAAGTCTACAGAGTTCGTAGTTACCATCCTACAGCTCACTGTTGTGTTGGATAGAGCGTAGACAAATAATTTAATTGCCATCGGTCGTATCTTTTTGCTAATAATTCTTATCAGTTTCCTCAGTTAATGCTCGTTCATGAATATCTCATTGCCCCATACGCAAAAAGGGTCGAGGCGTGGATCTTTGCCTATGACATATGTACCTACAAGCGACAAGTCAATATTAGAAGCTAAAAAGTGTCTAGCCGTGGATTTGTATGCAATACATTATGGAACGGAGGCAGTATAAGCCGAGGGATGAAACTAACCTCGGTGGAAAATGCTGGCCACTCCCGTTGTTGTCCTGCGTAAGTACATGGAAAGGCGTGATAAGTACTACAGGCTTAACATCAACCAAATATAGCCATGGTAAACAAGAACATCTCAAAATGACAGCTTGAATGTGTTGGTTTCAGCATGATGTTAAATCAGTTAAAACATGGAAGGGAATGTTAAGTACAACAGGCTTAACAGGGACCAAATATTGTAATTCAAACAGGTACTGTTGAAAATGAATAGAACATAGCTCATGCTTAAACATCACACTGCATAAATATGTAAAACTGAACTAAAGGGCATGTGTTAACTTCACCAGTTATAACAGGAACCAAATATAGCCATTCAAACGGGTATTGATGAAATCAAACTGCACAGTTCATACTGGCACATAATGAACATCACATTGTGAATAACTGAAATAAACAAGGCATATATGCTCACTATAACAACCTAATATAGCCATTGAAAACTGGACAGAGGCTCACTTCAACCAACCTAACAAGCAAATACAGATAAACAAGGCACCTGCTTGAAAACTAGACAAAGGATCACTGCAACCAACCTAGCTAACAAGCAAATACAGATAAACAAGGCATCTGCTTGAAAACTGGACAAAGGCTCACTTCAACCAACCTAACAAGCAAATACAGATAAACAAGGCATCTGCTTGAAAACCGGACAAATGCTCACTGCAACCAACCTAACAACCAAATACAGATAAACAGGGCATCTGCTTGAAAACTGGACAAATGCTCACTGCAATCAACCTAACAACCAAATACAGATAAAGAAGGCATCGACTCACTATAAACAACCAAATATAGCCATTCGTGAAATTGAAGTGGACAATTCATACTTAAACATCAGATAGCCCTATTGAACATTACATTTTTGCATAACTGAAATAATTAAACACGGCACAGCTACAACAATGGGTACGAGTTGGCTAGCTAGAAAAAGTAAGATTTGCTTATAGGATATTGCCTCACTTGTTATGGACGGGATCCTTCCACTTGGAAGAGCACAGACCCAGGGTGCGATCCCTGATGTCGCAGATGGGCTGTCTCAACTTGGAAGAGCCGTAGTGGGTGCCCTTCGCGTGGTTGTGGTCAATGAGATCTGACTTGGCAGCTGAGGATCCCAAGCCACCGCCGTAGAATGTGTCCTTTAGAAATGACATAATGGGCTCGATGGCATACAAGGATCGCAAATCCTTGACCGCGAGGTGGAGGAGATAAGCGGCGGGGCCTTCGAAGAGATCGACGGCGGTTGAACCAGAGGCGTTGGGGATGGACTACTTAACCTGTGACATGGCCCGCGTGAAGCATTCGCTGTCGACGAGCTTGATGTTGTAGCCGGCTGTCCTGAGATTCAGTAATACGTGAGCCCGCAGACATGAAGCCTTCGCCATGGTGACGTAGTCAACGTCCTTGCCGGCTTCCGCGGCGAGGTGTTCCTCCGGGATCGACAGGTCGGCACGAACGGCGGCCACCTAGACATCGTCCGGCGGAAAGGCCATGATCGACCTCCTTTTGGCCGTACGCACCTCGGGCTCCCCGGGATATGTGGTCGGGCTTAGGCTGTGACTCTCTGTAGTAGGGGATGAGAATCTGGGGGGGGAGGGACACCGCAGGCCTCATGTAAAAACTCAGGGTGGCGAGGGTATGGGAATCGGTGGTGATGTAGGGTGGAACCCTAATTGACGATCTTTCACGAATTAGAGGGGGTTCTAACGAAGAACACGAAGAACACGACGAACACTAGGGGAAAACGGGGAGAAATCACAAGAGGAAACACTCAAGAACAAGTCCAATCACACATCCACTAGACTAACAAACACATGGATCCACAAGGTACATGAACAATCAAAGGGAAAGATACAAGGTATAGTTCATCCCAAATCCAAGAAGGAGATGAGGTCTTGATGATCTAGATAGATCCTTCTCACATGCTCACATGGAGGTCTTGATCTCCATGGCAGAGGTCACTCTCTCTCTCAAGAGGAGTAGTGGTAGGAGCTAGGCTCAACTAGATGAGCCAATACAATGCTAACCCTAGATGGAGGAGGAAGAGGTCCTTTTATAGTGCTAGTACAAATTGGGGCGAGTTGGGGGAGGTACATGGGCCTTGGGCCAACTTGTCTGCGAAGTCAGGGGCCGGATGTCCGGCGGCTCACGAGGAGCCGGATGTCCGGCGGGTCGGCCGGATGTCCGGGCCGAAGGGGTCAAACTTCTGTGGCCTTCTGTCGGGAGGTGCCGGATTTCCGGGCGGGCGCCGGATGTCCGGGCTGCCGGGGCCGGATGTCCGGCTCCTGTAGCTGCAGCAGCTCGTCTTCTTCCATCTCCGCTTCCATGCTTCCCTCGCGGATGGCGTAGTTGTTCCTTGGCGCTTGCACTCCTCCTCGTCATCTGGAAAGCTCCAACAATACCTATGCATGCACACGGGAGAAGTGTCAAGTAGTATACCATCCTCGAAGGGGTCAAGTGAACACGTGTAAAGGAGATGATTCACCTTTATGTATGTGAAGTAGATGTCGCATGGGTCACTTGCCGAACGGACTCTTGACATGGTGATGTCCGTAGGATGCTCCGCATCATCCCCTCCCCCTTGGAAAAGATCCGTCCTCGGATCGAAAACCAAATCACCATGGGAAAGAGATGTCGTCGTCATGTAGAAGTGGACGATCACCAAGCACTCTTCATCTTGAAGCTCGAAATGGGCACTCTCCAATGTCGCACCGTCTTGTGATTCCTTGAAAAGGAGCAAGGACAACAAACACTTGGAAAAACAAATGTGGTTAGCGTTAGTGCAAAACCAAGCATTCAAGCGGTGATTCACCCAACAAGTGTTGTCGTCATGTATAGCATAAGGTGTGACAAAGGAATGAGACATGGCATGTAAGCACATAAATTGAGCACAATCAAGATCATCATGGAAACAAGCATGCAAATGGGAGATAGAGATGCAAATATCTGTGACAAGATAACAAGCATCTTCCTCGAGGTCATAGCAAGCATGCATCAAGGGTTCGACAAATGGTCTATGGTATGCATAAGAATCGTTCACAACACCAAATAAAATGAAGTGTCTAAACACATGGGTCAAGTGCAAGACAAACCAAGCATAATGTGCACATGGTGTAGTGAAGATAGTGTGGCACTCAACACAATAGAAAGAGCAATTGTTCATCATGTGTGAGGCAATCAAGTCAAGCATGTAGCAATCAAGGTGACATGGCATATGTGAAGAAATGACATTGTTGCAAACAAACACATGGGAATAGCATGGGATAATCATGTTCGATGCAACACACAAGGCATATATATCATGAAGCATGGCAATGTGGCAATGACAAGTCGAAGCAGGATCACTAGCATGTGTGCAAAGTGTCATGGTGCAAGCAACACATGAAGTATGGTCCACAATATTCATGCTCATGGTTTAGGGGTTCTCAAGAGAGAAGGATATCACCTCAAAAGCATGTCCTTGTGCGTCGTTCACAATGCTGAAGTGGTGAAAAATGCGTTGTAGAAGCACGTCGGTCGAAAGTGGCTCGCTCTCAAGAGCTCGAATGGTCAACTCACGCGAAGTTGAAGTTGACACGATGTCAAAGGATCCTACACATGCACACAACAAAGCAAAGAACACATGTACATGGTAGATAAACGCATTATCCAGCATGATGGTTCTCTTCTCTTGCACATAACCATTAGTAGCAAAAGTGCATGAATAATATGATGCAATAATCTTAATGTTCATAGCACTATGCATATGGTGCAAAGAGGAAAGACAAGCATGCTTCACATGAAAGATGTCAAAAGCTCCTATAATATGGGAGAAAGCTATGGGGGCGATCTCATTAGCAAGACTAAAAGCATTGTTGCACTCAAGACATGGCAAATCATCTAGTATGAGAGATGCAACATATGGAGATATATGACAAGAAGCAATATCAATCATGTGCAAAGCATGTGAATGGATGCCATCAACCGCATGAAACGAGTAAGTATGAATCAGCGGTGATGCAACAAGGCAAGCAATCATAGTAATCATGTCGTGCAAACTAGTGGAGCGAAGATCCAACACACTAGAGGAAATCATGGCAATCATGTCATGTGAGCAAATAATAGATAGGCAATGAACATGACATATCATAAGCACGAACATAAAGCAATATCAAAGTATCATCATAGACATGGGGTACAAAGCAAAAATGGCAATAACAAGTGATATCTCCACCAAGCATGCAAATACACAAACAAGTGCTAGAATCATGGATCATGTGTAATGCAAAGCATGGGTCACCAAAGCATGTCATCCAAATGGAAATGAGCATATCATGCAATGTGAACATGGCAATATGGGCATAGAATATGTAATGGACAATAACCCATAACCATGTGAGGGCCATGTAGAAGAAATGCGCGAAGGCTCGTCGCATAGAGGGCGGGTGGAGGGTAAGCACTCCATGGTGGCGCACATCTTCATTGCTCTCTAGAGCTCGTTTCGTCAACTCGTGCGCTTGCGAGGTTGACAAGTAAGCATGGGGACCTACACAACAAATAGGCAAACGAAACAAAGTGTGTGCGTGGTAAATGTACACATCATCCATCATGATGTGTATGTGCACGTGAGAGTTAGCACAAAACAAGCAATGCTCAAAGAAATTTGAGGCATGGTAAACATGTCATCCATCATGAAAGAATAGTTGTTATGTATAACACGATGGGGACACAAATTGAGCATGCAAGTATATGGCACATCACTAGCATTATTCGTGGGATTGATACGGTGCACACAATCATGGGAAGCATGCAAAGAATGGGATTGATCAAAATCTCCTAAAATGTTTGAGGAAACTATGGGGGTCTCCTTAATAGCAATAGCGGAAGCATAATATGGAGAAAACGAACAACATCCAAAACAATGCATGTTCGAAGCTAGGTGGTCATGGCATGGCATATGAGAGAATTGATGCAAAGGAAGCATATCAATATCATCACAAGAAAAACAAATGCCAATAACCATGGGCTTGTCATCTATGTCATATGTGCAAATTGGGTTTATTTTAATGGCATATGCATAGTTACTACAATGAGATTGCAAATTGGACATACTGTTGATATCATGCATAGCATATGACAAGTCAAGCGGATCATCAAACATGATGTGACCAATAGAATGCACACAAGAAATCCTATGCAACATGGCCTCACAACTAATAGACTCCTCATGGCAATCATCAAACTCATCATAAATGGGTAAATCATCGCATGGGGAAATCATACTAGCAAGAAGCGTGTCAATAGGAGGATCAACATCATGCAAGCATGCAATGTCAAGAATGTCCGCTAGTGGGACAAGAGCATCAACTTCACCAATGTTACCTTTTTCATTCTCCTCATGTGGTGTAGGTGAGGTGGCAAAGGCCACATCGTGGTCATCATCTTCAGCTTGATGGAACCATGTGGGGGGTGCATCATGTCCATAAGAGGGACGAAGTCGTCGAGGGTCGGCGCGTCATCATATATGGGACCTAGCACCAAATCAGAAGACACAATAGAGGTAGAGGTTAAGTTGTTAGATATCGAAATGGCCTCACAGGCCCTGTCAACTACCTCACTCTCTCTATGTGGTGGCTCACTCACTCCCTCAAAATAGGTGCACTCAAACTCACATATGGTGGAGTCACTCATCTCACTCAAGTAGTGGGGGTTGTGGCTCTCCTCACATGGGAATTGGGGCAACTCGTCATATACGGGGCTAGTGGTGAACTCGCTCTCACTCTCAATATGGTGGCTCATGTCGCTCAAGTCATTATCGCCGTCGCCGTGGATGAAGGCCGAAGATGGCACATCATCACTCTCGCCTCCAAAGATGGAAGCATCATCCTTGCTCGCCACCTTGTCGCTCGCCTCCAAATCTTGTTCCTTGAGAGGCTCCGTAGTCGTAGTCGTCGCTGCGCCGTCTTCAAAAAGAGTAGTGGTAGACTCGGCATCATCAATGCCACAAAGAGGGATGGCGGTGAAGTCGAACTTGGGAGCGTCGTCTTGGACCTCGTTGGGCTTGGACATCGTGGTGGTACTATCCTCATGCTCGCCGTCTTGGAGCTTGGCCTTCTCGAAGTGTGCTTGGGGTGGAGAAGCCTTGGCCTTCATGTGTTCTTGTTCCGCCTTGCGAGCACCAAAGTAGATGTCATCGAGGGACTCGTAGGTGTCGAGGAAGATAGTCTTGGAGATGTCGTTGTTCAATCCCATCATGAAGTAGAACTTCATCCAAATGGGGTTGTCCACGCCGGCTCGTCGCAAGGCTTTCTTCATCTCCTTGAAGTACTCATCGAGGGACTTGGATCCTTGTATGGTGTTCTCCAATTGGCGATGAAGATGTTCCGTGTAGGTGAAGGGCACAAATTCTCGCCGCATCGCGTTCTTCGTCTTGGGCCAACTCATGTTGAAGCTCTTCGAAGGTGTGTGAAGCCACCATGTCGACGCGTAGTCATTGAAGTTACTTGTAGCGCACGTCACTTGATCTTCGGAGGGGACTTGATGTAGCTTGAGGTAGTCGTCCATCTTGCGCTCCCACTCGAGATACTCCTCGGGGTCTTGAGTGCCATTGAAAGGAATCTCATGGTCGGTGTCGAAGTCGTAGTAGCTCATGGAAGTCGCGGACTTGAGCTTGGGGAGCTTCTCTTGAGCATAATCTTGAGGTGCTTGTCGGCGAAGATGCCGCATGTCCAAAGGCAAAGATGCCTTGAAGTCGCTTGGCGAAGATGCCAAGGTAGATGGTGAAGTCGTAGAGCGGTGGTTGGTGTTGAGCTCTTGACCTTCACGTTGTTGTCGTTGATGTTGTCGATGCCGATGTGATCTTGCCGGAGATGGTAGCTCGGAAGCATGTGGACTTGAGCGTCTTATCGAAGATGAGGAAGACCTCTTGCCGGTCTTGATGAGGGCTTTTAGCTCCTCCATTTGAGCATCTATCTTGGCGTCCAAGTGGTTCTTCATAGCATCAAACTCGTCGTTGTTGTTGTAGACCGAAGGAGATGTGCTTTGCCTATTCATCACAAGACTCGAGCAAAGGTGAGTAGGAAATGAGATAAACAATACCAAGCTACCTTTTCCCAAAGTTGAGGATGTATCCCGCGTCACTCAATGTGAATTGAGAGAATAGTGTAATTTGTACCGGACTTGTTCACTCACACCTACAAGGTAAAGCTTATCGAGTGGCTTGGTTAGGACAAGTGGCACAAAATTCAAGCAAGTGTTAGTCAATGATATCGAAAATGTTGAGGAAGATCCACAAAATTGCAATGTAAAGCAAATAGATCAATAGCTATAGTGGCACAAGGAAACACACACACGGATAGATAAATGGGATCCGCGCAACCAAGGAATGAGCACAAAATGTGTTACCACGCAAAAAACTCTTATTGCACGGACACTAGAGAGACAATAGCTCGATTGCTCAAATGGGCTAGATACGCTTGTGCACCAACCTAAGCGAGTAACCGTGCCGTCTTCAATCCCAAGTATGCTATGTATGTATGATCCAATATGATATACTATGCAAGATGGCTCAATGCTATTGCTATTGCTTATAAGCTCTTTTGTATCTCCTCTTTTGCTTAAAAGCTTTTGCTCTTTTTTTTTGCTTTTCCACAATGCTTGATGCTCGAGCCAATATGTGAGACAAGTATGTAAGATATGCACGGGAGAGACTTATGGCACAATGATGATAGCAAGATGATTGCACGCTAAATGTAGCTATGCGGCATAAGCGTATCACTAAGGTGCACAATGAGCGTGGCCCGGCAATTCTCAACTCGCTAGTCTCGATAGGAAAGGTACGCAATAGGCTCGGGGCGATCAAATGCGGCAAGGAAATATATAATGATGTCGTCGAAGTTACCGTCGGTGGGTTCTCGTTTCTAAGTAAGGACGGATGATGATGAAGTGGACAATGTCGATGTCGAGTCCGTGGCGATGATGAGTGGCGATGTAGAATCGTTCCTAATTAGCCGAAACACCTTAGGAAATGGAAAACCACAACTCAAAATCTCAAATGGCAAATGTCAAATGGTGGTAGCGGAATGCGGTGGTGATTGCGGAGTCGTCAAAGCGGAAGTAGAGTTGGTGGTTGATTAAGAAGTAACTGTCCCTAAGTAGCCGAAACACCTCAGGAGACTTGAATCACAACTCAAGCAACCACAAAGGCAATGGGGATCAAAATGGGTTAGGTTGCGGAAGTCGGTGGTGGTATTGCGGAAGTTATGGTGGAGGACCTTGGCAAACTTGCCAAATTTTCAAACTTTTTATGGATTCAAATGGTGTTGGAACCTACCTAGATGGATGGGGGATGTCAATAGCTATCCAACGAGCTAAAGAACGTCAAAATCGGACTCCGGATGTGAAAGTTATGGCCGAAAAGGTGAAACACTATTGGCTGAAATTCCCAGGGGTCGGACATCCGGGAGTGAGGCCGGATATCCGGGGCTGTATGTCCAGAAACTTGGCGATTTTTCTGCTCCAGGTGCCGGATGTCCGGCCGAGGACACGGATGTCCGGCCCGATGGCCCGGATGTCGGGCCGGTGGCCCGAATGTCCGGCCCGACGATTCTAGATCGGGATTTGGACTTCGAAACTCGATTTGGGGCGGAAATTGATGATTTTGGGGGCAAAATTGATGGTGGAAAGAAATTTTTGGATGAATTTCGTGGTGGGGAAGCTAGATCCACTTGCCAAACAACAAAATCGCGGATCAAACACAACAAAATCTCACAAGAACCAACAAAATGCAAAAAATTTGGTGAGGCTATTTTTTGGTGGGGATTTTCGAAATTGGGCAAGAACAAACAAAATTAGGCTAGAAAAAGGGGGGTAGGACTCAAATTCATGATCAACGTGGCTCATGATACCAAGATGATGTAGGGTGGAACCCTAATTGACGATCTTTCACGAATTGGAGGGGGTTCCTACGAAGAACACGAAGAACACGACGAACACTAGGGGAAAACGGGGAGAAATCACAAGAGAAAACACTCAAGAACAAGTCCAATCACACATCCACTAGACTAACAAACACATGGATCCACAAGGTACATGAACAATCAAAGGGAACGATACAAGGTATAGTTCATCCCAAATCCAAGGAGATGAGGTCTTCATGATCTAGATAGATCCTTCTCACATGCTCACATGGAGGTCTTGATCTCCCAGGGAGAGGTCACTCTCTCTCTCAAGAGGAGTAGTGGTAGGAGTTAGACTCAACTAGATGAGCCAATACAATGCTAACCCTAGATGGAGGAGGAAGAGGTCCTTTTATAGTGCTAGTACAAATTGGGGCGAGTTGGGGGAGGTACATGGGCCATGGGCCAACTTCTCTGCGAAGTCAGGGGCCGGATGTCCGGCGGCTCACGAGGAGCCGGATGTCCGACGGGTCGGCCGGATGTCCGGGCCGAAGGGGTCAAACTTCTGTGGCCTTCTGTCGGGAGGTGCCAGATTTCCGGGCGGGCGCCGGATGTCTGGGCTGCCAGGGCCGGATGTCCGGGGCTGGGGCCGGATGTCCGGGTCCTGTAGCTGCAGCAGCTCGTCTTCTTCCGTCTCCGCTTCCATGCTTCCCTCGCGGATGGTGTAGTTGTTCCTTGGCGCTTGCACTCCTCGTCATCCGGAAAGCTCCGACAATACCTATGCATGCACACGGGAGAAGTGTCAAGTAGTATACCATCCTCGAAGGGTTCAAGTGAACACGTGTAAAGGAGATGATTCACCTTTATGTATGTGAAGTAGATGTCGCACGGGTCACTTGCCGAACGGACTCTTGACATGGTGATGTCCGTAGGATGCTCCGCATCAGGTGGGTAATCTGAACTTATCTAAGCTAGGAGGCACGGGCAGACCGGCAGGGGTTGGTGGCGGCGGCGGTGGCGAGCTAGGGTTCGAGCGGGGAGGGGGTGTAGACTATGGAGGGGGGGCGGGGTTAGGGCGGGTGGTGTTTGAGGATATGCCGCGGCTACTGAAAATTTTAGTAGTGGTGGGTGGAGATGGTGGTGTTCGAGGGAGGGCGACGGTTCAAATGCCTCGGCTACTGGAATTTTACTATGAGGTTGGTGGTGGAGGAGTGAGGGCAACGGTTGAAATACCGCGGCAACTAAAATTTGGGTAAAGGAAATGAAGCGGGGCGGGAGCAACCAGATCGCACACGGTCCAAACATAATAATTGTGTATGATAATAAGGAAAAACCGCGGAACCACCAATTTTTGCATCGCTCAAGGCGGGTAGCTTTTTTTGAGATTTCTAGCTAGCTGGTTTATCGCACATGGTTCATCCTAATTTTCAGACGCATACGTGGAATTCATCCTAAATATCGTGTACACATTACCCCTTCACCCTTGCTGGCGCTTGCGAAGTCATGGCGATTTTACAGGGCACGAGCTTCACACACGGTTAAGCTAGTGCACCCGTGTCCGTTGCGCGTACGTTCGCACGCAGTTTTTCATCCGAGGCGTCTGCTGTTTTATATAGCACCATTTGGCAACAACAAAATGCGAGAGAGGATAAGAACACAACCACAATAGCATGTGGCCCAAATATATATGTATGAAAAGGGTGGTGTGTGATGTTCAAATTCCCAATGCACAACTTTGACGCGCGGGCCCACGGGTGGGCGCGTCGTCAAAGATCGGGTGAGAGGGGCCAGAAGACAACAACCACCTGGAAGTGGCCAAATATATGTAGGAATAAAGGGTGTGATGTTTAAATACACAATGCACAACTTTGATGTGGCACCTCCCTCGCAAACCGGAAAGCCCCCTTGGATATCTATAATGACGGGTTAAGGTCTTAGCTAGGTGCCTGCCCCACCCCCACTTCATGTCGGCGGGATGCATGCACGTACTCATACTTTGGTCGGACATGCATGCATGTCACCATGACCTACCATAAGACGGACCAAGTGAATCTATATATCTTGGCCAAACAACCACTATTGTTGTCAGTCAAAAAGGGATATAATAGACTGCTCGGGCCCATAGATTGGACCATCACCGTAAACCGCACGAGAGGGGCCACAAAACCAGCACCACCGGCATGGGGCCCAAATTGATGTACATTGGAAGGGTGATGTGTTTTAAATACCCAATAATGTACAATTTTGATGTGGCGCCTACCTCACAAAATGGACAACCCCCATGAAATGTAGGTAGTAATTAAGGACGACGTCGACGTACGTAGGGTGTCGATCCAACCCACCATTTCGAGCGCATGGGAGGGAATCCTGAGAACGCACTTTGCTCGGACATGTCACCATGACCCGCGGTAACACGAACCAGGAGGAATCCATTCATGGCCAAACCCCCTCATTGTCGGCCAAAGGGACGATATATATAGACCAGGCCCATAGATAGGCATGTCGTTGAAAACCGCACATGGCAGATGGGGTCAATCAGAAGACCCTATACCCTACATGCGACCCAAATATATGTAAATATGGGTGGTGTGTGATGTGATCAAATCCCTAGTGCAAACTTCGATGGGGCACCAGCTGCATTACAAACCGAACACCATACCTCGAGGAAGCCACGTTACGCATGATGTCAGTTCCCCAACTTCGAGCCGGCGGGAGGGAATCGAACAAACGTTCCCCAACTAAATTTGGTCTGACATGTCGTGACCTACCAAGAGGAACCCGTCATGGTCAAACCCTTCTCGTACGTTGTGGGTCAAAGGATAGAACTTGTGGGCCCACAGATCTCGAACATTATGGGTCAAAGGATAGAATGTGGCGGGCCCACAGACCAATCTCGATCATTCTCCGATTTTTCAAAACAACAAATAACAAAAAAACATCATTCTCCAAAATAGAACGTGGCGGGCCCACAGATCAATCTCGATCTTTCTCCGATTTTTCAAAACAACAAATAACAAAAAACATCATTCTCCAAATTAGAACGTGGCGGGCCCACAGATCAATCTCGCGATCATTCTCCGATTTTTCAAAACAACAAATAACAAAAAACATCATTCTCGGAATTTTCAAAACAAGGATCTCAAGGTTAATTTAATTGACTTGACAGGTCACTACAGACACATTTAGATGCTAAATGTCTGTAATGACCGTATCATGGCACTTAAATGAATCTTGAGATATAGCAACTTCCCACCCGGTCACCCATCCTTAGACTGGTCCAGCCCCAAGCTCACTTAACTTGTGCGTTCTATTCGACTAGGCTAGCGGATGGGAAGCTGCCCCTTGTTGATAAGAGTTGCCTCCGCATGTTTAAGGCGTTTATCGATGGTCACCGTGTGGGACCTACTCCTTACTATCACACACGTTTGTGCTTTTACAAACTGTGTGCAATCTTTACATATCGGACCACTTCCATTCAAACTTACATTATTTTTTACTACTTAAAACTAGCCGGAAGAAGCAAAAGCTTTGCATTTTCATTAATTAAGAACAAGATAGTTGCCCAGTTAATTGCGGAAAACCGAGCGAAAACCGATACAAACAGGGCCTAAACCTATGGGAACTCTTGGCTGAGCATGAATTGGTACAGGCCTTCGTCCACGCGTCTGATACGCTCGCGGAACTGCTGTACCGCAATATCGATCTCCTCCCAGGATATTTCATCGGCGACGATCGATTCCAAGCCGCGATGAGTATTTTGCTCTGCTTCGTCGTTGGCGGCACCTGGGGGGCCGAGGAGGTCAAAGAGCCAATCGACCAGCCCGTTGGCGTCGTGGCGGCGGATTCTGGCACTGCGAACTTCGTCCAGTGCAATTATGGCGCTGATGGCGTCTGCCCATTCCTGGCAGGGAATTGGGATGCTTACCGGCTCTGGAAATGACCTCTCGAGTGGTTGAGTCAATAGGATGCTGACACGGCTCCGCTCAGATAGTGCGGCGCACCGCACTTGATGCACGGCGGTGTTCTCCCGCTCTTGCGCGACATCGCTTTGCCACTCTTGCTCCGCTCCGCTCCATGGGCTATGACGAACACATGTGTAGACATTGGCCCGCTCAAGCACCGGGGCGCGATGATACCGCTCATGCTCGGTGGCGCGCTGCATCTCTTGCTCGGCGGCGCACGACCGTTCTGGCTCTCCGGCCTGCTCCGGCTCATTCTCCTCGCCGAGGAGGTTGATGACGGCGGCTGCGCTTCACTGGATTGGCATGCTTGGAATGTTATATTGCGGTATGGCCGGTGTGTCGCCGCCTAACCTCCTATGCCCACTGATACTGGCAGCGGGAAACCGATGGGGGGGAGTGGCGGGAAACCGATTGGGGGGAGTGGCGGAAAACCGATTGGGGGAGTGGCGGGAAACGGTAGCGTGTTTGGATATATAACACCATTAATATGGAAAACTTGGGAAAGAAGGAAGCGCGAGCTAGCACGACGCGTGCGCACAATGCTTACCCATAGGTTGAACAGAACTGCTTTAAATTATTCAGGGTTTGTTTGGCAGTTTTTATACATTATAATAGAGTTTTCTAGGCATTTAATGTGCAAAATTCAAATTTGAATTACAAATACATGCTCCAGTGCACCAAAATGTGTTGAAAAATCATATATGTGTCCTTGGGTGCATGTTTAGGTCCCATACAAGGAATGGGGATGAATTACAAACATCTCGGCGTCCTAGCTAGGCCTCAAACATTGAGAATCTTGGTTTTTAAATCCCCATAAATCCAAAACTCACCTGAAATTCATGAAACTTTACATGGTGTCATGACATGGCACATATATGCCATGGTAAGAAAACTGACCAATTTGGGGCAAGTTTTGGTACAAGCCTCTTACAAGCCGAAGCTTCTCGCATGAAGCCTCCGATAGGGAACATGTCACCCTTGTGGGCGAAACGACAATCGCTGCCTCTTCTCGCCTTGTATTTTTTTTCTACGGGCAACACAAACCAATAGGACATTTGTGCTGAAATATGGAATTATTCAGGGTTTGTTTGGCCTTTCTTATACATTAATTGAGTTTTCAAGGCATTTAATGTCCATAATTCAAATTTGAACTACAAGCACATGATCCAGTGCACGAAAATGGCTTCAAAAACCATACATGTGTCCTTGGGTGCATGTTTGGGTCCCATGCAAGAAATGGGGATAAATTACAAACATCTCGGTGTACTGGCTCGGCCTCAAACATTGAGAATATCGGTTTTTAAATCCCCGTAAATCCAAAACTCACCCGAAATTCATGAAACTTGGCATCGTGTCATGACATGGCACGTATGCCACGGTAAAAAAAATGTCCAATTTGGGGCAAGTTTTGGTACACGCCTCTTACAAGCCGGAGCTTCTAGCAAGAAGCCTCGTGGTTCCGATAGGGAACGTGTCACCCCTGTGGGCGAAATGACAATCGCAGCCTCTTCTCGCCTTGTATTTTTCTTCTACAGGCAACATAGACCAACAGGAGATTCGCGCTGAAATATTGAATTATTCAGGGTTCGTCAGGCCTTTTTATACATATATTAGTTGAGTTTTCTAGGCACATAATTCAAGTTTGAACTACAAGCACATGCTCCAATGCACCAAAATGGCTTCAAAAACCATATATGTGTCCTTAGGTGTATGTTTAGGTCCCATGCAAGAAATGGGGATGAATTACAAACATCTCGGTGTACTGGCTCGGCCTCAAACATTGAGAATCTCGGTTTTTAAATCCCCGTAAATCAAAAACTCACCCAAAAACCGTGAAACTTGGTATCGTGTCATGACATGTCACATATATGCCGTGGTAAATTTTTTGTCCAATTTGGGGCAAGTTTTGGTACAAGCCTCTTACAAACCGGAGCTTCTAGCAAGAAGCCTCATGGTTCCGATAGGGAACGTGTCACCCTTGTGGGCGAAACGACAATCATCGCCGCCTCTTCTCGCCTTGTATATTTTTTCTACAGGCAACGTAGACCAACTGGAGATTCACGCTGAAATATGGAATTATTCAGGGTTCGTTTGGCCTTTTTATACATTAATTGTGTTTTCTAGGCATTTAATCTCCATAATTCAAATTTGAATTACAAGCACATGCTCTAGTGCACCAAAATGGCTTCAAATACCATACATGTGTCCTTGGGTGCATGTTTAGGTCCCATGCAAGAAATGGGAATGAATTACAAACATCTCGGCGTCCTGGCTCGACTTCAAACATTGAGAATGTCGGTTTTTAAATCCCCGTAAATCCAAAACTCACCTGTAATTCATGAAACTTGGCATAGTGTCATTATATGGCACATATATGTCGTGGTAAAAAATTTGTCCAATTTGAGACAAGGCGCACACATTAATAGCCAACGTAGGCATTTTGGAACAAATAGATGACACGTTAATATCGCAAACGGTTGTATTGTTTGAACCGTGGGCGTTCCACTAACCATTTACGTGCGGCCACGCGTCCCTCTTTTTATTGGAGACTACTACCTCGGTCCTGGTTTATTGGTCCTCTTTGTATTTTGTGCAAAAATTTGACCATACTAGATGGCGTGCGTGCAGCTGTTTGATTAGACGGGTCGAGTGCGAGAAGTCCGCCACGTAGCTCGACAGGACGCGTGCGAGCAGTCCACCGTGCAGGTTCGACGGGACCCGTGCGAGCTGTCTATCATGCAGGCTCACCAGGAAGCGAGCTCTTTGACCTCCACCCGCCGCCTCGCTCTCAACTTCTCCATTAATGGCGGCCGAGCAGGCTCACCGGGAAGCGAGCTCTTTGACCTCCACCCGCCGCCTCGCTCCCAACTTCTCCATTAATGGCGGCCGAGCCGCTGTTTAACATGCAGTTAATGCACCTGGACGGAAGGTGTTAGCTTGTGATCCCATGGCCCCGTTCAACGCTAGCTAGCATTGTTTTGTTCGTGCCTTGCTGAGAACGTGACTTTTAGCCTATTTTCGACTCGTATACATGTACCTACGAGGTTACGAATGAAATAATACGATGACAAATTGACAATGGCAACGGATAATAATTGTATTACATATCCTGGATAATTTAAAATGCCACATGCAGCAAACGCTCGAAAGACACAGGGGAAAATGAGAAGAAGAAAAAAAGGAAGAAGGAAGTCGCTGCTCTCTACTTATCGATGGATCGCTGGGCGAGGAGTTCTTCCAGCTACTTCTTCACATCCTCATGACTTTGCTTGACAGCAGCCACGGATTCCTCCGCCTGCAGCTCGCGCTCGATGCGGAGCTTCTTCAAGTCATCCCCAAGTTCGTGGACAACGGCTGTCAGCGTCATCCGCGAGGCAACGCACTTCTCATACAGCTCCTGTTGTAGGGCACGGGCCAAAGTGCCCCGATTTATCCCGATGTTCACGAATTGGAGGTGGCAACGAAGAGGAACACGTAGAGCACGAAGAATACGAGGGGAAATCACAAGAGAAACACTCAAGAACAAGTCCAATCACACATCCACTAGACTAGCAACACATAAGATCCACAAGGTACAAGAACAACAAAGGGAAAGATACATGGTAATGTTCATCCCAAATCCAAGAGGAGATGAGGTCTTGATGATCTAGATAGATCCTTCCCACGAGGGGGGTCTTGATATCCACTTGGGATCTTCTCCTAGGAGGTCTTGATCTCCATGAGGAGTGATATAAGAAGCAAAGCTCTCTCTAATGTCTCATAATCTTTGCTAACCCTAACAAATGACCTAGGTATGAAATATATAGGTGGATGGAGGTAGGGGATGAGTGGAGGGGCAAAAGGGGCAAACCACGGCCAGCTCGCAGGCAGGCCCGTGCGCACGGGCTAAGTTAGCCCCGTGTGCATGGGGGTCCCATGTGCACGGGGTCCTGGAGGCCCGTGCGCACGGGGTGTCCAGAAAGTTTCTGGATAGGCCATGCGCACGGGGTCCGGGAGGGCCGTGCGCACGGGGTCTTCTGATCCGTGCCTCTTCTTCCAGCTGCTGGACTCCTTCTTCCTTGCATTCTCCTCGATGATGGTGTACATGTCCTCTTGAGCTTGGACTCCTCCTCGATGAATGTGTAGCTCCGCTCACACCTATGTATGCACACGAAAGAGGGTCAAGTAGTATACCATCCTCGAAGGGCACAAGTGGACACGTGTAAAGGAGATGATTCACCTTTGTATAGATGAAGTAGATGTCGCACGTGTCACTTGGCGAACGGACTCTTGACATGGTGATGTCCGTAGGATGCTCCGCATCATCCCCTCCCCCTTGGAAAAGATCCGACCTCGGATCGAAATCCAAATCACCATGGGAAAGAGATGGCGTCGCCGTGTAAAGGTGGACGATCACCAAGCAGTCGTCATCGTGACGCTCGAAATTGGCACTCTCGAATGTCGCACCATCATGTAAGTCCTTGAAAAGGATCAAAGACAACAAACACTTGGAAAAACGAATGTGGTTAGCGTTAGTGCAAAACCAAACATTCAAGTGGTGATTCATCCAACAAGTGGCGTCATCATGCATAGCATATGGTGTGACAAAGGATTGTGACATGGCATGTAAGCACATAAATAGAGCACAATCAAGGTCATAGCAAGCATGCATCACAAGTGAGATGTCCAAGTCTCCAAGATCAATAAGCATAGCATGGTTGCACTTACTACAAGTGGATCTGAGAGATGCAACTATAGGAGACAATGGAGAATGATCATGATAAATCATGTGAAAGGCAAGAACATATATGCCATCAACCCAATGAAACGAGCAAGTATGAATCATGGGTGATGCAACAAAGCAAGCAATCATAGTGATCAAGTTATGCAAGCTAGTAGTGCGAAGATGCAACATACTAGAGGTCATCATGGCAATCATGTCATATGTGGAAATAGTTGGCATACATAATGCACATGACATGGCACACGGAGGAAAACAAGATATGAGCAAAGTAACATCATTGTATTGGCAAGAAGTCCTATGCAAATAGCAATTGAGCAACATGACTCTCCCAACACAATAAATAATAATAGCATGTGGCACATGGTAAGCATGGCAATAGCAACAAGGATCTCCACCAAGCATGCAAGTACACATAGAACTAGTATAATGGTGGAGCATGGGTAAATGCAAGCAAGGAGCACAATTACATGGCAAAGGCATATAATGAAGCATAACATGTAATGTGAACACGGTAAAATGGGCATAGAATGAAAAGTGGTATATAACCCATAGCCGTGTGAGAGCCAAGTAAAAGTAATGTGCGTAGTCCTTGCACGAGGGAAATGGTCGGATAAGTATTCCAAGGAATCCCAAAGCATCGTTGCTCTCAAGAGCTCATTTTCTCAACTCATGGGATTGAGAAGTTGACAAGTAGTCGTGAGTACCTACACAAAACAAAGACTAAGGGAAAATTGTGTGTGCTTGGTATATGTGCACATCATCCATTATGATGCGCACGTGCTTGTATTGGTTAGCACAAAATATCCAATGCTCAAATAAATGAGATGCATGATATAGAAACATGTCATCCATCATGATTGGTTTGTTGTTATGTATAGCATAATGGAGACTCAAAGTGTGTAATGCATCACTTGAAACATCTAGAGCATTGTGAGTCATGATATGCGGATGGTGCACACAAAGGATGGAATCATGCGATCTACAATCATTTTCATGGCATGGCATAGTAGATGAATTGCACAAATTGCTCAAGGGAAGCATAGCAATATCATCGCAAGAGAAACAAATTCCAATGACCATGATCTTGGCATCTATGCCATTAGTGCAAATGGGATTGATTTTAATTGGATATGCATAGTTACTACGGTGAGTTTGTAATGATGCAATACGGGAATTCTCACTCATAGCATATGACAAGTTTAATGGATTGTCAAACATGACGTGACCAATAGAATTTTCACAAGATATCCTATGGAGCATAGCATCACAACTAGGTAATTCGACATGCTCATCATCATATTCATCATAAATGGGCGGCACATCTAAGCATGTAGAAGACATAGTATGTGGTGAATCCATAGGCTGATCAACATCATGCAAGCAATTGTTGTCAAGATGGTCCACTAATGGGACAAGCGAAGCACCTTCACCTATGTTACCTTGGGAGCTCCACTCATGTGGTGTAGGTGAGGTGGCAAAAATCAAAGCATGATCAACATTGTCGTCTTGATGGAACCATGTGGGGGTGCATCATCGTCCACAATGGCCATCGTATTGCCCATTGGAGGTATGTACTCATTGAGGATTGGCACTTCGTCTTGTAGGAGATCTAGCACCAAAGAAAACACACTTGGAGTAGAGGGTAAGTCGTTAGAAATCATAGTGGCCTCACATGCCCTATCAACTACCTCACTCACTAAGTGTTGTGGCTCACTCACTCCCGCTAAGATGCTCTCACTCATATGGTTGGTCGAGTCACTCAAATGGTGGTGATGGCTCTCAACCTCACATAGGATATGCAGCATGTACTCATGTGTGGGGCTAGTGGTGGTCACTCTCATCCTCTCATAGGAAATGCACTCAATGTCACATATGGTGGAGTCACTCATCGCACTCATGTGGTGGTGGCTCTCCTCACATGGCAATTGGGTCATCTCTTCATATGTGGGTGTCGGAGAGATGTAGGTGCAAGCGTCTCCATACTCTACTTCGTCCGCCGCCCCGGTTGTGGGAGTAGTCCCATGGTCAACCTCCTCATCCATAACGCCTCCAAAGATGAATGCCATAGGATGTGGCAAATCATCTCTCTCCTCCGAGACCAAAGAGAGGGTCTCATGTGCGGTCTCGTAGCTTGACTCCGAGTATGAGTCCCATGTGGCGTCGTCTTCATGTCGTCGAAGAGGTTCGTTCTCGTCACCGTGGTCGAAGAGGATGGCCCATGCTCAACCGTCTTGTCGCCGTCTTGTAGGAGGCCCATATGATGTGGCACCTCGTTGCTCGTATTCATGACCGAAGGGAACATCCCATGCTCGATCATCTCGTCACCGTCGTCATGGATGAAGGCCGAAGATGGCACATCATCACTCTCGCCTCCAAAGATGGAAGCATCATCCTGGCTCGCCACCTTGTCGCTCGCCTCCAAATCTTGATCCTTGAGTTGCTCCGTAGTTGTAGTCGTCGTCGCGCTGTCTTCAAAAAAAGTCATGGTAGACTCGGCATCGTCAATGCCACAAAGAGGTATGGCGGTGAAGTCGAACTTGGAACCATCGTCTTGGAGCGTGGTCGTCGCGAAGTGTGCTCGGGGTCGAGTGGACTTGTAGTTGTTGGTGAAGTCGAAGTAGCCCGTGGAAGTAGTGGGCTTGAGCTCGTGGAGTAGGCGAAGATGCCGTACATCCGAAGGCGAAGATGCCTTGAAGTCTCGTGTCGAAGATGCCAACGTCGGTGATGAAGATGCAGAGTCGTAGTCGATGTTGCTGCACTGTAAGGCCCGTGCGCACGGGGGTGCAGGAGGCCGTGTGCACGGGGTCCCGTGTGCATGCGGTCACGTGTGCACGGGGGTCACAGGCCCGTGTGCACGGGGGTGGCAGAGAAGCCAACTCACGTCCGGTAGGTTGCTCTTGATGGCCTGGAGCTTGATGGTCTTGTCGGTGTCGATGCCGGTGTGTCCTTGATGAAGATGGTAGCTCGGGAGTCTTTGCACTTGAGCGTCTTCTCGAAGATGATGAAGACCTCTTGTCGGTGTTAATGAGGGCCTTGAGCTCCTCCTTGTATTTGTCCATCTTGGCGTCGATGAAGTTCTTCATGGCATCGAACTCGTCGTCGTGGTTGTAGACCGGAGATGATGTGCTTCGCCTATCCATCACAAGACTCGAGCAAAGGTGAGTAGGAAATGAGATAAACAATACCAAGCTACCTTTTCCCAATGTTGAGAATGTATCCCGTTTCACTCAATGTGAAATGGAAGAATAGTGGAATTGCTACCGGACTTGTTCACTCACACCTACAAGGTAAAGCTTATCGTGTGGCTTGGTTAGGACAAGTGGCACAAATTCATGCAAATTGAAGTCCAAGATATGTAAATGTTGAAATAAATCCAAAGGACTCAAAATGCAAAGCAAGTGATCACAAAATATAGAGGAGGGTAATAAAGAAACACACACGCTGGGATAATGGGGCTTGTGCAACTATAGGGATGAGCAATACAAAATTGCCTAACGAAGACTAAGCTCGTGTTGCACAAACACAAGGAGAGACGCTAGCTTGATTGCACGTTTGGGCACGATTCACCACTGGGCACCAACCTATATGTATGCAAGCAAAACATTTCCTATTCCATGTATCCTCATGCACAAGTATCTCTTTTCATGCTCAACACTCTTTTGCTTATAAGCTTTTGATCTTTCTTTTTCTTGCTTAAAAGCTTGTTTTTTTTTACTCTCTTCCTTTCCACTATGCTTAATGAGCCTCAACCAAACACATGAGATAAGTATCACAAGATATTCATGGGAGCAAGCAATTGGACTATATGATATATCAAATGATGCAACAATATGATATCGTATCACTATGGTGCTCAAGTTTTCGCGAAGCCCGGCAATACTCGGATAGCTAGTCTCAATAGGTATGAAGGTATTCGCAAAGATGGTGGGGCTATTAAGATGTAATGGCAAGGAAGGAAAAGTTGATGACGGAATGGATACCTTTGTCACACTTAACCTTTCACGAAGTCGGAGGTAACCGGCCTTGCTTCCGGTTGAAGATGGTCTCAAAGGATGGATGGTCGCCGTCGATGCGGGATGTCATGGTGGATGTACTTGATGCAACGATACAAGTCGCAAGTGGTGATGAAGATGTAACCGTCCCTAAGTAACCGAAACACCTTAGGAGACTCAAATCACAACTCAAACAACCACAAATGCAATGGAAACCAAAATGGGTTAGGTTGCGGAAGTTTATGGTGGTGGTGCGGAAGTGATGGCGGAGGGCTTATGCAAAGATGCAAAAATGCACAAAATTTGATGGAGTCAAAAGGTGGTAAAACCAAGATGAGCAGCTCGGGCATGTCGCTAGCTTTCCAACGAGCCGAAGAACACCCAAATCGGAGTTCGGAAGTGGTAGATATGGTCGAATCGGTGAAGCGGTGCTGGCTGGTCTGTAGGGGTCGTGCGCACGGGGTCTAGGGCCCGTGGACACGGGGTCCCGTGCGCACGGTACAAGGCCATGGACACGGGGTGTCCAGAAACTTCGTGGGGGCCCGTGCGCACGGGGTCTGGGGTCCGTGGACACGGGGCTGGCAGAAATTTCGCGATTTCAACTCCAAATTCGAAGGGGGGGAAGAAAAATTAGGCTATGGGGACGCAATAGGAGATGGATCTACTTGCTAAACACCAGATCCATGGATCAAAATCAACAAAAACTCACAAGGAACAACAAATCACAAAAAAATTGGTATGGCTCTTTTTGTTGGGAATTTTCAAAATTGGCAAGAAAAATTCAAACTAAAGCAAGAAAGTGGGGGATTGGGGCTCCAAATTCGTGTCAACGTGGCTCATGATACCAAGATGTTGTAGGGCACGGGCCAAAGTGCCCCGATTTGTCCCGATGTTCACGAATTGGAGGTGGCTACGAAGAGGAACACCTAGAGCACGAAGAATACGAGGGGAAATCACAAGAGAAATACTCAAGAACAAGTCCAATCACACATCCACTAGACTAGCAACACATAAGATCCACAAGGTACAAGAACAACAAAGGGAAAGATACATGGTAATGTTCATCCCAAATCCAAGAGGAGATGAGGTCTTGATGATCTAGATAGATCCTTCCCACGAGGGGGGGGTCTTGATATCCACTTGGCATCTTCTCCTAGGAGGTCTTGATCTCGATGAGGAGTGATACAAGGAGCAAAGCTCTCTCTAATGTCTCATAATCTTTGCTAACCCTAACAAATGACCTAGGTACGAAATATATAGGTGGATGGAGGTAGGGGACAAGTGGAGGGACAAAAGGGGCAAACCACGGCCAGCTCGCAGGCAGGCCCGTGCGCACGGGCTAAGTTAGCCCCGTGTGCACGGGGGTCCCGTGTGCATGGGGTCTTGGAGGCCCGTGCGCACGGGGTGTCCAGAAATTTTCTGGATAGGCCATGCGCACGGGGTCCGGGAGGGCCGTGCGCACGGGGTCTTCTGATCCGTGCCTCTTCTTCCAGCTACTGGACTCCTTCTTCCTTGCATTCTCCTCGATGATGGTGTACATGTCCTCTTGAGCTTGGACTCCTCCTCAATGAATGTGTAGCTCCGCTCACACCTATGTATGCACACGAAAGTGGGTCAAGTAGTATACCATCCTCGAAGGGCACAAGTGGACACGTGTAAAGGAGATGATTCACCTTTGTATAGAAGAAGTAGATGTCCCACGTGTCACTTGGCTAACGGACTCTTGACATGGTGATGCCCGTAGGATGCTCCGCATCAGCTCCCTCCAGCCGGTGGCCTCCTCCTTCTGCTTGTCGAGCTCCTCGTGGAGCTTCGCATTGTCACCCATGAGTTTCACGACAAGGCCGGTCGCCTTATCAACCGAGGCCTCGCTAATCTCGAGCATCTTCTCCAAGCCGGCGAGCAGCTCCAGCTGGTTAATTTGGCCAGCGAGAATGTCGTCGTCACTGGCTAAGGATTTCAGCCCCGCCAGCTCGTCGAGTTTGCCGACGCGGCGAGTGCACTTGTGAGAGCCCTCGCCTGCCCGTGAGAGCTCGTTCGAGGTCCCCGCGGTGCGGCAGGACATCTCTGCTGCGGCTGCTGCGTTGCGGCGGGACCTCTCTAGTGCTTCCGCGGCCTTGGTCTTTGCTCCCTGGTTATATGTCGACCTAGAACTCCTCCTACCGGCCATGGCAGATGCAAGGAACGACTTAAGAGGAAAGACATGTTTTTTTGGTGATGAGGAGAGGAATGTGCAGTAATTTTTGAGTGGGTACTAGTTTTTATAGCCCAGTGCTAAGTGGGAACACGTTTAGGTTTGATCGGTGTGAACAGATTTGCAATTACTCATTGCATCGTAATTTGATCGGTGTGAACACGTTTAGGTTGATCAGTGTGTCAGCGTGTCCGATGGATGGGCCGTCTCGCCTCCCACGTGTGCCAGACGGTTGACCAAAACTGCTATACGCAGGTGGTTGCTCGCCGTTTAGGCGGCCGCGGTGCGCTATGCTCGCGTCCCTTCGCGCGCTCTGCTCGATGTTGAGGCGGCCGCGGCGCGCTCTGCTCGCGTCCCTCCACACGCGCTCTTTCAGCGGTTGGGGCCGGCGCACGATCACGTTTTGGGCGCCATATGCATGCTGTTGCGTCCGCGCGTGTCGCCACGATGCAGTTAATACGTGCGGCACAATGCAGTTACGCGCAGCAACAATTTCCATCCGTGCGCGCTGATACTCCAGGCCGTTTGGCCGCCCCATTTATTCCCACGGCCATTATAACCTTAGTCTCTTCAACCTTTCGATCACGCCCCACAACACAACAAGCACACCCACGACGACACATAGAGAGAGGATATCCAGCGGCGCTCCAACGAAGTTCGGCAAGCATCTTGTGGACACCCACGTGAGGGGGAAGGAACTCACGGTGGTGTACACCATCGACCCGGCCGTGGTGGAGGACTCCATCAACACCATGGAGCAGTTGCTTGCTAAGGACGACACGTACAAAGTGGTCGGCTTCGACCTCCAGTACACCGCCGGTCGTCCCAGGATGATCAGGCGGTTGCCGTCGCCCAGTTGAGCGTGGGCCATCACATCCTCGTCTACCACTACTGCCTGGCCACAAGTGCTTGCGAGCATTTCGCCAGGTTTGTCAAGAGCTCCGACAACAAGTTCGCTACGGTGTACACCGTCAACGATGTAAAAGCGCAACAGATTTCGGGCTTGGCCTGCCCAAAGCTTGTCGACATCCGTGGCCACTACAGGGTCTGGGGTAGCAAGAAGAAGGACTCCCTGGTTGAACTCGCCGCGGCCATCATCGACCCCTACTACGAAAACATGAAGGAAGTGTTGTAGGGCACGGGTCAAAGTGCCCCGATTTATCCCGATGTTCATGAATTGGAGGTGCCTACGAAGAGGAACACGTAGAGCACGAAGAATACGAGGGGAAATCACAAGTGAAACACTCAAGAACAAGTCCAATCACACATCCACTAGACTAGCAACACATAAGATCCACAAGGTACAAGAACAACAAAGGGAAAGATATATGGTAAAGTTCATCCCAAATCCAAGAGGAGATGAGGTCTTGATGATCTAGATAGATCCTTCCCACAAGGGGGTCTTGATATCCCTAAGGATCTTCTCCCAATGGAGGTCTTGAACTCCAATGGAGTGTGCCTCTCTCAAGAGGATTCCCACAAGGGGAGATACATGTGCTAAGCTCCAATGTCTAGATCTAATCTTAGCTATTCCTCAATGGAGGAGGAGGAGGAGTATATATAGTCCTAGTCAATGAAGGGGTAAGCGGGGGCGTAATGGGTATTACATGGGCAAAGCCCGCAGCTGCACACAGGCAGCCCCGTGTGCACGGGGTAAGTGGAGCCCGTGCGCACGGGGTATCCAGTGACCTAACGACTGAGCCCGTGCGCACGGGCTTGTACCGTGGGCACGGGGTCCCGTGTGCATGGGGTCTAAGGGCCCGTGCGCACGGGGTGTCCAGAAGCTTTGCAGCTCGTCGCCTTCTCGTGGACATCCGTCGATGCACGTGGAACCTTGCCTTCTTCTTGACGGTTCCTTCTCTGCTTCCAAGCTTCCTTCTTGGATGGTGTAGTCATTCTCTTACGCATGGACTTGTCGTCGCTACGTGTGAAGCTCCGATAGAACCTATGCATGCACACGGAAGGATTGTCAAGTAGTATACCATCCTCGAAGGGGTCAAGTGAACACGTGTTATGTATGTGACGTAGAAGTGGCACGTGTCACTTGCCAAACGGACTCTTGACATGGTGATGTCCGTAGGATTCTCCGCATCATCCCCTCCCCCTTGGGAAAGATCCGTCCTCGGATCAAAAACCAAATCACCATGGGAAAGAGTTGGCGTCGCCGTGTAAAAGTGGACGATCACCAAGCGTTCCTCATCTTGAAGTTCAAAATGGGCACTCTCCAATGTCGCACTGTCTTGTGGTTCCTTCAAAAGTAGCAAGGACAACAAACACTTGGAAAAACAAATGTGGTTAGCATTAGTGCAAAACCAAGCATTCAGGTGGTGATTCACCCAACAAGTGTCGTCATCATGCGTAGCATTAGGTGTGACAGGGAAGTGTGGCATGTCAATTAAGCATATCAATTGAGCACATGCAAAGGCATCATGGAAACAATCATGCAAATGTGAGGTAAAGATGCTAATATGTGTGACAATCGAACAAGCATCTACCTCAATGTCATAGCAAGCATGCACAAGGTGCTCATAAAAAGGTCTATGCTAGGCATAGGAATCATTCACAACACCAAAGAAAATGATATGTCCAAACACATGGTGCATCAAGTGCATGAAATGTGCAATAGGCAAGCCAAAGTGTAAGACAATCCAAGCATAATGTGCATAAGGTGTAGTGAAGATAGTGTGGCACTCAACACAATGGAAAGAGCAATTGTTCATCATGTGTGAGGCAATCCAGTCAAGCATGTAGCAAGCAATGGGACATGGCATATGTGAAGAAATGACATTGTTGCAATCAAACACATGGAAATAGCGTGGGATAATCATGTTCGATGCAACACACAAGGCATATATATCATGAAGCATGGCAATGTGGCAATGACATGTCAAAACAAGAGCACTAGCATGTGTGCAATGTGTCATGGTGTAAGCAACACATGAAGTATGATACCCAATATCCATGCTCAAGAAGGATGTCACCTCAAAAGTGTGTCCTTGTGCGTCCTTCACAATGCCGAAGGGGTAGAAAATGCGTTGTAGAAGCACGTCGGGCGAATGGTCAACTCACGTGAAGTAGAAGTTGCCACGATGTCGAAGGATCCTACACATGCACACAACCAAGCAAATATCGTATGTGCACGGTAGATAAACACATCATCCATCATGATGGTTCTCTTCTTTTGCACATAACCATTATAAGCAAAAGTGCATGAATGATATGATGCAACAATGGATATATATTCATGGCACTAGGCATATGGTGCAAGGAAGGAAGACAAGCATGCTTCACATGAAATATGTCAAAGGTTCCGAATATATGGGAGAAAGCTATGGGGGCAGTCTCATTAGCAAGACTAAAAGCATTGTTGCACTCAATACATGTCAAATCATCTAGCATGCGAGAGGCAACATATGGAGATATATGACAAGAAGCAATATTAATCATGTGCAAAGCATGTGAATAGATGCCATCATCCGCATGAAACGAGCAAGTATGAATCATCGGTGATGCAACAAGGCAAGCAATCATAGTAATCATGTCGTTAAAACTAGTGGAGCGAAGATGCAACACACTAGAGGAAATGATAAGGGGTGGCCCGATCTTCTCAGTGAGCTAATGGTGTCGATCATGAACTTGTTGGATAACTTGTGAGACGCTCACGAACTCTCCGGCTGTTCCCCCGTTGCCAATGCGACGGATCTTCAACCCTATGGATATTCGCAACACCACACACTTGCGCACGTAGCCGCCGGCCACGAAGCGGTTCTGCAATCTCCCAATTCCCAATGGAACGACAGATAGCACTTGAATTTCAGTAGCAAATACACCCTATCGAAACAAATTTGGTGTAGATACATATTCCTGATCGATGCAAAGAGGAATATGATTTCAGAGGAATGCTTAAAGCAATTCAATCTGGTAGAGGTTTCATCAAAACGTGGTCTAACCCTAAAATCCACGACTTACAAATATATATAAAGACCCCTGGACGTCCAACCTAGTGTTGGGGTCGAAATCAACTATATCTCTAACTTTCCTAACATAAATGACTCTATCTGGAAAACTGGCAGAAACAACCGCCATATTGTTTTGACGACTGCGACTTGGTCACCGCGAATCGCGGACTGCGGGTATACAGTTTGGAAAGCACACGACTCAAGCTTTCCAAATTGTATTTGCACGCTTTATTTGGAGCACGGACACGGATTATGCACATATATGAATTTCGGGCCTCCTGGCAGTCAATCCGAGTCTGGTTCTGTTTTTCCTTCCTTTTATGTTGTGCACCTGCCTCCCCCTCCTCCCTCGCGCACTTGCTGATATTAGACATCGGTAGGCATTCTTCTTGCTGCAATTCTTCATCTTCACGTGCCAAGCTTGTCTTCTCTTCAAATCTGATCATACAAACATGCAAAGACTTAGGAAGTATAAAATTCTCATTAACACATATGTCAGATTCAACTAAGAGTGAATTCACCCGTTGTTCTAATAGTTTTGCACGTGCTCTTGTAATTGGTCCAATTCTGATTTCAGTGGACTTGTCATGTGTAGCAACATCACTAGTGGAAAACGATGGCAAAGGACTAGGGATGTCCTCATCATCCTCCCCCCCTTGAAGAGGCGTCGACCCCGACGCGCCATGGTCATCTCCATTATATGGCGTCAGATCAGCAACATTGAATGTATTACTCACGCCAAACTCTTCAGTGGGAAGATCAATTTTGTATGCATTATCATTAATCCTAGCAAGCACTTTATATGGTCCATCACCTCTTGGCTTCAACTTGGACTTGCGCCGTTCAGGAAATCTATCTTTGCGAAAGTGTACCCACACCATGTCGCCCGGCTGAAATAGCACCTCCTTTCTCTTCTTATTAACACGATCAGCTATGTACTTGGCCTTCTTTTCAATTGCTTCTTTAGTCTTCTCGTGTATCTTCCTCACAAAATCTGCTCTCTTGGATGCCTCCATGTTCACTCTCTCTTGTATTGGAAGGGGTAGCAAATCAAGTGGTGTAATGGGTTTAAAACCATAGACCACCTCAAATGGACAGAACTGAGTTGTGGAATGTACCGCCCTATTATATGCAAACTCCACATGCGGCAAACACTCCTTCCACACACGTAGGTTCTTCTTTATCATGGATCGCAACAACGTGGAGAGTGTGCGATTTACCACCTCCGTTTGACCATCTGTTTGGGGATGACAAGTAGTGCTGAATAATAACTTTGTCCCCAGCTTTCCCCAAAGTGTCTTCCAGAAGTAGCTCATAAACTTCACATCACGATCAGAAACAATCGTCTTTGGTACTCCATGTAAGCGCACGATGTCCCTGAAAAACAGATTAGAAATGTGCGACGCATCGTCGCTTTTGTGGCAGGCAATAAAATGTGCCATCTTAGAAAAACGATCAACTACCACAAAAATTGAATCATGTCCTCTCCTGGTCCTAGGCAATCCTAACACAAAATCCATGCTTATGTCTTCCCATGGTGTAGTAGGAGCAGGGAGAGGAGTATACAAACCGTGAGGTTTCAGCTTGGACTTCGCCTTATTACAAGTAATGCAACGCTTCACAAATCTATCCACATCACGCCTCATCTTAGGCCAATAAAAATGATCAGCGAGCATAAGCAAAGTCTTCTCACGTCCAAAGTGACCCATCAAACCACCGGCATGTGATTCCTGCAACAATAGCAAACGCACGGATGATTCTGGAACACATAGTTTGTTAGCTCTAAACAAATAGCCATCATGTATGTGATAGTTTTCCCATGCTTTTACATCAGAACACAATTTGTATGGTGCTGAAAAATCAGGATCAGTAGCATACAAATCACGCAAACTCTCTAAACCAGGAACTTGAACATCCAATTGTGTCAGCAACCACATTATCTTTACCCTTTTTATATTTAATGATGTATGGGAAAGATTCAATAAATTCAACCCATTTAGCATGACGTTTATTCAAATTGGATTGGCTTTTCAAATATTTCAGAGCCTCATGATCAGAATTTTTGAGAAATTCCTTTGGCCACAAATAATGTTGCCAAACCTCAAGGACACGAACTAGAGCATACAATTCTTTATCATAAACAGGATAGTTCAATTGTGCACCATTCAGTTTTTCAGAAAAATATGCAATCGGTTTACCCTCTTGCATCAACAAACCTCCAATACCAATTCCACTAGCATCACATTCAATCTCAAATTGCTTAGTGAAATCAGGATGTACAAGCAAAGGTGCAGCAGTCAAACGACGTTTCAGCTCATCAAATGCATTATCTTGGGCTATGCCCCACACAAACTCAACACCCTTTTTAGTAAGCTCGTTCAAAGGTGCAACAATGGTACTGAAATCTTTCACAAAACATCTATAGAAACCAGCAAGACCGTGAAAGCTTCATACTTGACTAACATTCAGAGGAGTAGGCCAATTTTTAATAGCTTCAATTTTAGATTCGTCTACCTCAACTCCATGCTTTGAAACAACATATCCCAGAAATATGACCTTATCTTTGCAAAATGTGCACTTATCAAAATTACCATAAAGTTGAGCATCACGCAACACTTGCAAAACTTGTCGAATATGATCACTATGTTCAGATTCATTGCGGCTGTAAATAAGTATATCATCAAAATATACAACCACAAATTTACCAATGAAATGCCTCAAAACATGGTTCATTAATCGCATGAAAGTACTAGGTGCATTAGTTAACCCAAAAGGCATGACTATCCACTCATATAGACCAAACTTTGTTTTAAAGGCTGTCTTCCATTCATCCCCTTCTTTCATCCTAATTTGATGATAACCACTATGCAAATCAATTTTAGAGAAAACAGCAGCACCACTCAATTCATCTAACATATCTTCTAAACGTGGAATAGGATGACGATATCGAATAGTGATGTTATTTATAGCTCTACAATCTACGCACATGCGCCATGTACCATCTTTCTTAGGAACTAAAATTACAGGAACAACACAAGGACTTAAGCTCACGTGAATATAACCTTTGTCGAGAAGCTCTTGTACTTGTTTCTGAATTTCCTTTGTTTCCTCGGGGTTGGTGCGGTATGGTGCTCGATTGGGCAGCGATGCTCCTGGTATCAAATCAATTTGATGCTCCATACCTCGCAATGGTCGTAAACCAGCGGGTACCTCCTCTGGAAATACATCGCTAAATTCCTGCAACACATTAGAAACACCAATAGAGAGAGGGGTCATGTCGTTAGAAACCAAAATTTGACCCTTGCACATCAGCACAAGTGGTACAGCAGTGGGATCCTCGCGAAACTCTCTCAAATCAGATTTGGTGGCTAACACAACTAAGGAATTCACTCCCTCACTTTTATTTTTACTGCTCACATTTGGCTTGTGGCTCTCACTCACCGGAAGTGTAGTCTCTCGCCTATCTAATCTCTCACTCTCTTTTTCAAGATTCACTTCAGTTTTTTGACGAGATTCATTTACAATTTGCTGCGGTGTCATTGGCCTCAAAGTAACCTCCTTGCCACGCCAATTCAAATGATATGTGTTGGCTCTCCCGTTGTGACGAACATCTCTATCATACTGCCATGGGCGTCCCAACAACAAGTGACACACGGTCATAGGAACCACATCACACTCAATGGTGTCTTTGTATGCTCCAATCTGAAATTCCACACGCACCATGTGGCTGATCTTCATCTCTCCACTATCACTTAGCCACTGAATAAAATATGGATTGGGGTGCGGTAAATATTTCAGTTTCAGCTTTTGGCATAACTCCTTACTAGCCAAACTGTGACAACTACCACCATTAATTATAACCTTGCACGCCTTACTAGGACGAACAACAGCCTTTGTTTGAAACAAATTGCACCGCTGTTCTGCAGGACTAGGAGTAACACTTAGCACTTTGGGCGAGCAAACAATTGTAGGATAGTGTGTAGCATAAGCATTTATTGAACCATCTTCATCTTCCTCCCAAATTTCAGAATCAGGGTCAGCATCATCACCGGTTTCATATTCTGCTGTATCCTCATTAATCAACATAACCTTTTTATTGGGACAATCTCTTAAAATGACCCCTTCCACCACATGTATAACAGTTCATGTCCCTGTTTCTTGCTGTAGAATTAGTAGAACCAGCAGCACTAGCAGCAGGTTGCGCTGGTTTCTTCGCATTAGAGATCGCCGAATCTGATTTGGAAGAAGCATTACCACGGAAGCCAGAAGTGGAACTAGGAGTAGGCTCCACACTAGGTGCTGTTCGTGGTGTAAAACGACCTCTACTCGCTGTTGTGCGAGATGTAAACTTAGCATCCTCAGCCACTTGCAATTCAGCCTCACGGGCTTGGTGTAACAAATATGTCATGTCATAATATTGGTGAAGCCAAACAATACGCTTAATGTTATAGTTCAGACCAGAGAGAAATCGCTGCATTGTTTGTTCAGGCTCTTAAAGCACTCTAGCACGCTGCATAATAAGCTCCATCTCCTGAAAATATTCATCCACAGAAGAAATACCTTGCCTCAAATTCTGCAATCTATCATAGAGAGAACGAATATAATTGCGTGGAACAAAGTGAGCACGCATCTCTTCCTTCATAGATCTCCATGTAACAATGGGGCGTTCACCATCTTCAATTCTGGACTGTACAATATTATCCCACCAAAGCAAAGCATAGTCATCAAATTCAGAAGATGCAAGTTTTATTTTTCTGTCCTCGGTGTACTCATGCATGCGCCATAATTTTTCCACCTTTAGCTCCCAATTGAGGTACTCTTCAACATCAGTAGAACCAACAAACTTGGGGACGGTGAACTTTGGTTTTCCCAGCCCATCATCATCACGGTTGGCTGCTTGTGCAAAAGCATCATCATCAAATCGACGGCGCGCACCAAGAGGAGCAAATCCATGGCCTACGGGCATGGCAGCAGCACGGCCACCACCACGGCCTCCATTACCACGACCACCATCTTGGCCAGCAACAACCGGCTCGTGTGGAGCTTGCCGGTCGCGATTAGCTTGCTGTAATTGTGCACGACGAGCTGCAGCACCTTCAACATTGGCAGCATTAGCAGCTGTGACACCACCATAAACACTAGCTTCACCATCATCATCATCACGCTGCTGATTTTGTTGGCGATCAACGGACTGTTGCAACGCAGACAAAGCTTGCTGCAAGGTAACTAGAGTCCCCTGAATTTCAGTAACTTGTCATTGTGTTGCTGTGATGGTTTCAGTAGCATCCTTTAGGTCCAACTCCATGTTCTGCACATTCTCATTTATAGGATCGGTTGCACACTGAATTTGGCGTTGAAGATGATCACGAAGAGCTTCATATTCATTCCAATGCACCACGGATTTAGGATCCTTTTTCTGCTGTACATCAAAAGACTCTTCGGACATGATTAGGTGATTAGTACTCACAGAAAATATAGTGTATGTGGAAAACTCTCAACTCACTCAAAACTGAAAGAAACAAGGTATCTTACCGTTCCAAAGTGAATTAGAAAAGCTTACCAACTTGTATGGGCAGAATGTGCACGGATGTGATGTAGCGAATACCGAGGGTGAAAACTAGCACACGACAAACCAGGGTATATGGTGGAGCTTGGTTGGGATACCTAACAACACCAATTCACAAATCCTAGTGCTGATCGTATGACAAAAAGACCCACGGAAATACACACGGTGGAGATAAATGGGGCAAATGCAACTCTGAGATTGAGCTCAAAATTATGGTATGTCGGAGTGATGCTCGTGTTGCAATTGCACAGGAGAGACGCTAGCAAAACGCTCAAAGTATACAGGCACAAGATTGCTCAATCTACTAGTGCAATGAACGTGGCAGAATTACTGAAACACGTCTCCAAAACAGTATCAAACTTTCGCGTAGAGCTTTCTTTTTCTCTTTTTTTCTCTTTCTCTTTTTTTTCTTTCTTTCTCTTTTTCTTTTTCTTTTTAATCAACAGAAACCTGAGCAATTAGTAACCAATCTGAATTTGCCAAAACAAATGATGCACTCTCCAAATTCCTATCTGAGCAGCCCGTAGAGCAAAGGATATGCTAGTCTCAATAGGAAAGTGCTACGCAAAAGAAGAAAGGCCGACTATGGTTATCAAACGGAAACACAATATGATTCGGATTGTTAATCTAAGCTAACTAAACTAACTCGAAGGAACAGACTTGACAGAAACCGAACGACTCCGACTTGATAATGAAAACCTAAACAATCTAGTACGACTCAGATAAGAAAATAAGTAACGCAAAGTAAAGACTACGATCAGCAACTAAAACTTGGAACCGATGCTATCTAGGCTATGGCAGCAAACTCTAAACCTAATCTTTTTGTATGGCTTTTTCTGTATAGGACTAAAACAAAACTAATCTAAGGGATTGATGGATGCTCACCGAGTAAACGCTGGAAATCTGATACCAAGATGATATGGGGTGGCCCGATCTTCTCAGTGAGCTGATGGTGTCGATGATGAACTTGTTGGATAACTTGTGAGACGCTCACGAACTCTCCGGCTGTTCCCCCGTTGCCAATGCGATGGATCTTCAACCCTATGGATATTCGCAACACCACACACTTGCGCATGTAGCCGCCGACCACGAAGCGGTTCTGCAATCTCCCAATTTCTAATGGAACGACAGATAGCACTTGACTTTCAGTAGCAAATAGACCCTATCAAAAGGTGTAGATAAATATTCCTGATCGATGCAAAGAGGAATATGATTTCAGAGGAATGCTTAAAGCAATTCAATCTGGTAGAGGTTTCATCAAAACGTGGTCTAACCCTAAAATCCACGACTTACAAAGGTATATAAAGACCCCTGGACGTCCAACCTAGTGTTGGGGTCGAAATCAACTATATCTCTAACTTTCCTAACTTAAATGACTCTATCTGGAAAACTGGCAGAAACAACCGCCATATTGTTTTGACGACTGCGACTCGGTCACCGCGAATCGCGGACTGCGGGTATACAGTTTGGAAAGCACACGACTCAAGCTTTCCAAATTGTATTTGCACGCTTTATTTGGAGCACGGACATGGATTCTACACGTATATCAATTTCGGGCCTCCTGGCAGTTAATCTGAGTTTGGTTCCGTTTTTCCTTCCTTTTATGTTGTGCACCTGCCTCCCCCTCCTCCCTCACGCACTTGCTGATATTAGACATCGGTAGGCGTTCTTCTTGCTGCAATTCTTCATCTTCACGTGCCAAGCTTGTCTTCTCTTCAAATCTGATCATACAAACTTGCAAAGACTTAGGCAGTATAAAATTCTCGTTAATACAAATGTCAGATTCAACTAAGAGTGAATTCACCTGTTGTTCTAATAGTTTTGCATGTGCTCTTGTAATTGGTCCAATTCTGATTTCATTGGACTTGTCATGTGTAGCAACATCACTAGTGGAAAACGATGGCAAAGGACTAGGGATGTCCTCATCAGGAAATCATGGCAATCATGTCATGTGAGCAAATAGTAGGCCTAGGCAATGCACATGACATATCACAAGCACGAAAGTGAAACATGATTAAAGTATCATCATAGGCATGGGGTACATAGCAAACATGGCAATAACAAGCAATATCTCCACCAAGCATGCAAACACACATACAAGTAGTAGAATCAAGTGTCATGTGAGATGCAAAGCATGGGTCACAAATGCATGGCAAAGGCATAGGAATGAGCATAGCATGCAAAGTGAACATGGCAAGATGGGCAAATGATATATAATGGACAATAACCCATAACCATATGAGGGCCATGTAGAAGAAATGCGCGAAGTCATTACGCGATGGTAGCGGTGGTAATGACAAACCACGGGATCCCAAATCATCATTGCTCTCTAGAGCTCATTTCGTCAACTCGTGCGCTTGCGAGGTTGATGAGTATGTGTGATGACCTACACAAGAAAGACACAAACCGAACAAAGTGTGTGCGTGGTAAATGTACACATCATCCATCATGATGTGTATGTGCACGTTAGAGTTAGCACAAGATAAGCATCGCTCAAAGAAATTTGAGGCACGATAGAGAAATATGTCATCCATCATGAAAGAATAGTTGTTATGTATAACACGATGGGGACACAAATTGAGCATGCAAGTATATGGCACATCACTAGCATGTTTATTCATGGGGAGCATATTGTGCACACAATTATTGGGATCATGCAATTCATAGGATGGATCAAAATCTCCTAACATGTATGAGGAAACTATAGGGGTCGCCTCATGAGCAATAGTGGACGCATAATATGGAGAAAATTAACAACATGGCAAACAATGCATGTCCGAAGCTAGGTGGTCATGGCATGGCATATGGGATGAAATGTACAAGTTTTGAAAGGGAGCATATCAATATGATCACAAGAAAAGCAAATGCCAATAACCATGAGCTTGTCATCTATGCCATATGTGCAAATTGGGTTCATTTTAATGGCATATGCATTGTCACTACGATGAGATTGCAAATATGACATATGGGAGATCTCATTCATAGCATATGACAAGTCAAGAGGGGTTGCAAACATGATGTGACCAAGAGAATTATCACAAGATATCGTATGTAACATGGCATCACAACTAATAGACTCCACCTGGTAATCATCAAACTCATCATAAATGGGTAAATCATCGCATGAGGAAGTCGCACTAGCATCAAGCATGTTAATAGGAGGATCAACATCACGCAAGCAATCAATGTCAAGAATGTCCACTAGTGGGACAAGAGCATCACCTTCACCTATGTTACCTTTCTCACTCCACTCATGTGGTGTAGGTGAGGTGGCAAGGACCAACTCGTGGTCATCATCATCGTGATGGAACCATGTGGGGGGTGTATCATAGTCCACCATGGCCATCGTCTTGTCCAAAGGAAGGATGAAGTCGTCGAAGATCGGGGCGTCATCATATATAGGACCTAGCTCCAAAGGAGAAGACACAATAGAGGTAGAGGTTAAGTCATTAGAAATCGAAATGGCCTCACATGCCCTATCAACTATCTCACTCTCTCTATGTGGTGGCTCACTCACTCCCTCAAAATAGGTGCACTCAATGTCGTATATGGTGGAGTCACTTAAATCACTCAACTGGTGGTGGTGGTGGCTCTCCTCACATGAGAATTGGGTCATCTTATCATATATGGGTCTAGTGGTGAAGTCACTCTCACTCTCAATATTGTGGCATAAGTCGCTCAACTCATCATCATATGCCTCCTTGGTCGAAGGGAAAATCCCATGCTCAACCGTCTCGTTGTCGTCGCCGTGGATGAAGGCCGAAGATGGCACATCATCGCTCGCCTTCATGACCGAAGGGAACATCCCATGCTCGATCATCTCGTCACCGTTGTCATGGATGAAGGCCGAAGATGGCACATCATCACTCTTGCCTCCAAAGATGGAAGCATCATCCTTGCTCGCCACCTTGTCGCTCGCCTCCAAATCTTGATCCTTGAGTTGCTTCGTAGTCGTAGTCGTCGCCGCGCCGTCTTCAAAAAAAGTCGTGGTAGACTCGGCATCGTCAATGCCACAAAGAGGTATGGCGGTGAAGTCGAACTTGGAAGCATCGTCTTGGAGCACGTCGGGCTTGGACATCTCGGTGGTACTAGCGTCATGCTCGCCGTCTTGGAGCGTGGTCGTCACGAAGTGTGCTCGGGGTTGAGTGGACTTGTAGTTGTTGGTGAAGTCAAAGTAGCCCGCGGAAGTAGTGGGCTTGAGCTCGTGGAGTAGGCGAAGATGCCGTATATCCGAAGGCGAAGATGTCTTGAAGTCTTGTGGCGCAGATGCCAACGTCGGTGATGAAGCTGCAGAGCCGTAGTCGCTATTGCTGTACTGTAAGGCCCGTGCGCACGGGGGTTTAGGAGGCCATGTGCACAGGGTCCCGTGTGCACGGGGCTCGCTGGCCCGTGGGCACGGGGTTGGCAGAGTAGCCAACATGCTCTCGGAAGGCTGCTCTTCCGTTCTTGTGGTACGCCCTTGATGAACTTGAGCGTCCTGGTCTTGTCGGTGTCGATGCCGGTGTGTCCTTGCCGAAGATGCTAGCTCGGGAGTCTTTGCACTTGAGCGTCTTCTCGAAGATGATGAAGACCTCTTGCCGGTGTTGATGAGGGCCTTGAGCTCCTCCATGTACTCGTCCATCTTGGCGTCGATGAAGTTCTTCATGGCATCGAACTCGTCGTCGTGGTTGTAGACCGGAGATGATGTGCTTGGCCTATCCATCACAAGACTCGAGCAAAAGTGAGTGGAAGAAAGGGAAGAACTAGACCAAATGTACCTTTCCAATGTTGAAGATGGATCAATGATCACCCAATATGGTATTATGGAAATAGCACAATTGGTACCGGATCTTGTCAATTCTCACACCTACACAATAAAGCTTATGGAGTAGCTTGGTGAGGATAGTGGCACAAAATTTTATGCAATTGTTAGCAAGAGTCAATAATGTTGAAAAAGATTCACAAATTCACAAGTAAAACAAGTAGACCAATAGCAATGAATGGCACACGGAAACACACACACAGATAGATAGATGGGGTTGTACAACCAAGGAATGAGCTCAAAATGTGATATCCATGGAAAATGCTCATGTTGCACAACTCTAGAGAGACGCTAGCACGATTGCACTATTGGGCGTGATATGAACTTGTGCACAACCTATAGAAACAAAACGTGTCGACTTCTATCCCAAGTATGCTATGTATGTATGTTTCCCGGTGTCTCGCACACAATGATCCAAGATGATCAATGATGTTGATATGCTATGCAATGTGGCGATGCTATGGCTATTGTTCACAAGCTCTTTGCTTCTTTTTCTTTTTTTTTTGCTTAAAAGCTTTTTGTACTTTTTTTATGGCCACTATGCGAAATGCTCAAACCAATATAGCAATGTTGTATATGCGGGAACAATTGATGACACATGAGATGATACGATGATATATGCACGCAATGATAGCTATGCGGAATGTGTATCACTAAAGTGCACAAGTAGCGTTGCCCGGCAATACTCAACGGCTAGTCTCGGTAGGCAAGTGACGCAAAATTGGCTCGGGGGTTAACAATGCAATGGCAAGGAGAATGTACAAAGATGTCGTCGAGGTTACCGTCCGTGGAGAAGTTGAGTGGCGGTGATGTCGATGTTGAACTGTTCCTAGTTAGCCGAAACACCCTAGGAAATGGAAAAACCGCGAACTCAAAATCTCAAACGGCAAATGTCAAATGGTGGTAGCGGAATGCGGTGGATGTTCGGAAGTTGGCAATGCGGAAGTGGAGTTGAAGTCACTGTCCCTAAGTAGCCAGAACACCTTAGGAGACACAAACCACAACTCAAACAACCTCAAATGCAACGGGGATCAAAATGGGTTAGGTTACGGAAGTCGGTGGTGGTATTGCGGAAGTTATGGTGGAATGCCTAGGCAAAGATGCCAAAGTTCCAAAAATTTGATGGAGTCAAATGGTGTTGGAACCTATCTAGATTTGTGGGGAATGTCAATAGCTATCCAACGAGCTAAAGAATGTGAAAATCGGACTCCGGATGTGAAAGTTATGGCCGAAATGGTGAAGGAGCGTTGGTTGGACTGGGGGGGGGGGGCTCGTGCGCACGGGGTTGGGGGCCCGTGTGCATGGGTCCCATGCGCACGGTACAAGGCCGTGGGCACGGGGTCTCCAGAGACTTGTAGGGGGCCCATGGGCACGGGGTCTGGGGCCCGTGTGCACGGGGGTGGCGGAAATTTCACGATTTCAACTCCAAATTCGAAGGGGGAAAAGAAAAATTAGGGTATGGGGATGCAATAGGAGGTGGATCTACTTGCTAAACACCAGATCCAAGGATTGAAACCAACAAAATCACACTAGGAACATCAAATCACAAAAAAATTGGTATGGCTCTTTTTTCTGGGGGGGGGGGATTTTCAAAATTGGCAAGAAAAATTTGAACTATAGGCTAGAACATGGGGGGGTAGGGCTCCAAATTCGTGTCAACGTGGCTCATGATACCATGATGTTGTAGGGCACGGGTCAAAGTGCCCCGATTTGTCCCGATGTTCACGAATTGGAGGTGGCTACGAAGAGGAACACGTAGAGCACGAAGAATACGAGGGGAAATCACAAGAGAAACACTCAAGAACAAGTCCAATCACACATCCACTAGACTAGCAACACATAAGATCCACAAGGTACAAGAACAACAAAGGGAAAGATACATGGTAAAGTTCATCCCAAATCCAAGAGGAGATGAGGTCTTGATGATCTAGATAGATCCTTCCCACAAGGGGGTCTTGATATCCCTAAGGATCTTCTCCCAATGGAGGTCTTGAACTCCAATGGAGTGTGCCTCTCTCAAGAGATTTCCCACAAGGGGAGATACATGAGCTAAGCTCCAATGTCTAGATCTAATCTTAGCTATCCCTCAATGGAGGAGGAGGAGGAGTATATATAGTCCTAGTCAATGAAGGGGTAAGCAGGGGCGTAATGGGTATTACATGGGCAAAGCCCGCAGCTGCACACAGGCAGCCCCGTGTGCACGGGGTAAGTGGAGCCCGTGTGCACGGGGTATCCAGTGACCTGATGACTGAGCCCGTGCACACGGGCTTGTACCGTGGGCACGGGGTCCCGTGTGCATGGGGTCTAAGGGCCCGTGCGCACGGGGTGTCCGGAAGCTTCGCAGCTCGTCGCCTTCTCGTGGACATCCGTCGATGCACGTGGAACCTCGCCTTCTTCTTGACCGTTCCTTCTCCGCTTCCAAGGTTCCTTCTTGGATGGTGTAGTCGTTCTCTTATGCATGGACTTGTCCTCGCTACGTGTGAAGCTCCGATAGAACCTATGCATGCACACAGACGGATTGTCAAGTGAACACATGTAAAGGAGATGATTAACCTTTATGTATGTGACGTAGATGTGGCCCGTGTCACTTGCCAAACGGACTCTTGACATGGTGATGTCCGTAGGATGCTCCGCATCAGGAAGGTTCCAAGAGAAATCCTGGATCCTGGCACGGTGCCTAGGTGCGGAGACTGGATGAACCTCACCTCAAGTTTGTAGCCAAGAACGTGTACACATGCTACGAGATGCACAGGCGGATCGTCGACATGAGGGAATGCCTCCTTCCTGTAGATGACGAGGGATCGAGCTACCAGCAGAGCAGCAGCGGCAAGCATCACAAGAAGAAGTAGATTATGATTAGATATGATCGTTTATCCTAGTCTATTATGCATGTAATTGTTTACTTTGGTGTGTGCATATGTTATGTGTGTAGTCAGTTATGTAATTGGATGTTTAATTTGGTTATGCAATCATGTCCTTATAAGTATATATGTTGTTGTTCTGTAGACAGAGAGCATAGATGTTGTGTAGACTGAGCAAATCACATCGCACACGGATTAAACTACGGAACCTGTTGGTGATGATTTCATCAATCGCTGACAATTGTTTACCAGCAAGCGTTTGCCCACAACACACACGGGTTATTAGCAGGGATCGTCTGTGTTGTTATCGGTCTTCCCACACATTTCTGATTACTAACCTGTTTGCCGCGTATCACACACATCTTGTTAAGTTGAAACATTTCTGTTATGTTGGGTAATCGCAAACAGTTCATCTGAGTGAATCACATGCCGTATATCGCACACACATTGATATGCCTGACCGTTTCTGTTGTGTTGGGTAATCACAAACAGTTAATCCGAGTGAACTGTATGCCGTGTATCGCACACACCACGAGCTGGCTGACTGTGTTTGTTGTTCTGGCTTATCGCAAACAGTTCGTATGGATCAACTGTATGCCACGTATCGCACACGCGTCTCTAATCTGAATCATTTTTTATGTATCCTGCATCGCAAACAGTTCGTCTTATTGGCAACTGTTTTTTTATGACACCGTTTGCGATTCATGCATCGTACACAGTTTGGTCGCGAGGTCTCTGATTCATGTGTTGCGTTAGTGGTTGCCTGGAGTAGTGTTACCAGAGGGCTCTATTTCTTCATGGTCTGACCTATGCAACGAGTTCATTGGTGCTTTTACCGGAGGCCACAAGGCTCCTGGTCAGCCCACAGATCTACATGTGATTCCATAAAGAGATGGTGAATCCTTGAGGAAATATATACAGAGGTTCAGTCACGTACACCTCAATATTCCAGATGTGCACCCCGCAGCCGTGATTGCTTCCTTTCACATGAATGTGCGCGATCGAAGGATGCAGGAAAAGTTGAATATCTGGCTGCCGAAAACCGTCAACGAGCTGTATACGTTGGCGGACAAGTGTGCGCGCGCTGAAGAAGGAAGGAGACTTCCCGGGGAGGATGCTGGTGCCGAGGTTGATTCAGAGGACGATGATGCCACCACCCCGAAGAAAAAGTGCTGAAAGCGCAACAGGAAGCACAAGCGCAAAACAGTTATGGCCGTCGAGGGCTCCGGTGATGCCACTACCACCAAGAAGGCTAAAACAGATAGCTCCGGCAAGGAAGCCGATGTATGCGCTGCTTGTCAGGGGGCTGCGGCAAACGAGAAGGCCGACAAGTCTGATGGGCCATACTGCAAGATTCACCGCACCAAAGGCCATGATCTCCAAGAGTGCCGGCAGGTTGAGCAACTTGCCGAGAAGCAGAAAGTTGAGTATGAAAAGTCTGATAAAGAGAAGGGCCAAGACGGTTCCGGAGGATCCGGCAAGAAGGGTCATGGTGGCCGAGGAGGTCGCCGCGGCAAGGCTAAGCAGCAGAAGGAGAAACTTGCTCGAGGCCACGACAAGAAAGAAGAGGATGATGATGAGGATGATGACGAGGACGAAGATGAGTCCAGCGAACGGGAATTTCAGAAAGCAACATAAGTCATGTGCATTGACGGAAGCGCATCTTTGCACTCCTCTCACCGCCAACTTAAGCAGTGGACGCGTGAGGTTAATGCGGCAGAACCGGCAATGGGTGCTCAGAAACCACTCAAGTGGTCCAACACGCCCATCATTTTCAATGCTGAGGATCACCCTGATCGCACAACTACGGTCGGGTGCTTGCCATTGTTGGTTTCACCAACGATACGCAACCTCCAAGTCACAAAAATGTTGGTTGACGGTGGGGCCGGCTGAACTTGATTTCACCAGAAGTCATTAAGAGGCTGCAGATTCCTGATGAAGATCTCAAGCAAATGGGCACGTTTCAAGGGGTCGATCCGGGAAGGAGCCAGCCCAAGGGAAAGATCACTCTGCCGGTGACGTTTGGCAGGGAATTAAATTACAGAACAGAGAAGATTGTCTTCGATGTGGTTAAGATTCTCCTGCCGTATAATGGAATTCTCGGCCGTCCTGCCTTGGCAAAATTTATGGCAGCGTCGCACTATGCTTACAACACTCTCAAGATGCTAGGGCCGATGGGTGTCATCACCATCAACTCCGACAAGAAAGATGCTGTTATTTGCGTCAACAAGCTTTATAGAGAGGCGGTTGCAGCATCTGCCGCCAAGGCACCCGCTCCCGCCGAGAAGAAGAAGAGCAAGAAAAACGGCAAGACCTCCGACAAGGCTTCCGGGAAGCGCACCTCTTCAGAGTGCTGCTCACCCGTTGATGACGTGCCGGAGAGCTCTACCGCCAAGAAGTCCAAAGCTACTCCGCCGGCAACCAAGAAGGTGCCGACGAAGGAGGACGGCACATGCGGTACCTTCACCGTCAGTGCCTCTCTTGATAGCAAATAGGAAAGCGTGCTCATTGCCTTCCTGTGGGCGAATGTCGATGTGTTTGCATGGCAACCATCTGACATCCCCAGTGTTCCCAGGGAGGTAATTGAGCACCACCTTGCAGTCTGTCCTCACGCTCGGCCCAAGCAGAAGGTCAGGAAGCAAGCTTTAGAATGGCAACAGTTCATTGCCGAAGAAATAAAGAAGTTAGAAGCAGCAGGCTTAGTTAGAGGTGTACTACATCCAACATGGTTGGCAAACCCAGTAGTAGTATGGAAAGAAAATGGAAAGTGGAGACTTTGTATTGACTACAGTGATATCAACAAAGCCTGTCCAAAGGATCCTTTCCCTTTGCCGCGTATTGATCAAATTGTTGACTCTACTGCCGGCTGTGATTTACTCTCCTTTCTTGATGCATACTCTGGTTACCATCAGATTTTCATGGCCACGGAGGATGAGGAGAAGACCGCATTTATTACTCCATGTGGCACATACTGCTTCGTGCGTATGCCTTTCGGATTAAAAAGTGCTGGTTCGACATTTGCAAGAGCAGTCCAAATCGGTTTTGAACCTCAGCTGCACAGGAACGTGGAAGCCTATATGGATGATATAGTGGTCAAAACCAAGGACAAATCAACCCTCATTCAAGATTTAGAAGAGACATTTGCAAACTTGTGCAGTATCAATTTGAAGATCAACCCCGAGAAGTGTGTGTTTGGTGTTCCATCCGGCAAGGTTCTCGGGTTCTTTGTATCTCAACGTGGAATTGAAGCTAATCCCGACAAGATCAAAGCCATTGAGCAAATTGAAGCACCGAAGCGCGTCAAGGATGTGCGGCCTCTTGCCGGATGCGTTGCTGCATTAAGCAGGTTCATCTCCAAATCTGCCGAGCGCACCTTGCCGTTTTTGAAGATTTTGAAAAAGGCAGGTCCAATGAAATGGACTCCGGAAGCGGAGACCGCGTTGCAAGATTTGAAGAGGTACCTCTCCTCTCCACCAATACTAGTTGCGCCTAAACCACAAGAGCCGTTGCTGCTGTACTTGGCGGCAACAAACCAAGTGGTCAGTGCTACATTAGTGGCAGAGAGGGAAGCTGACTACGAAGAAGCAGCAGCCGCAAGCCCGTCAAGCGACAAGCCGGAATTGTCTCCGGCAGAGTCTGGTGCCGACAAGTTAGTATCAGCGCAAGTAGAAGAAGCAAACCAACAAGTAGTGCTGAAAAAGAAAGTGGTGCAGCGCCCAGTTTACTTTGTTAGTCCCCTATTGCAGGGGGCTAAGTCAAGATACTCTGGTGTGCAGAAGTTGCTTTTCGGCCTCCTCATGGCCTCGAGAAAGCTGCGCCATTACTTCCAAGCACATGAGATTATTGTCGTCACTCGCTTTCCATTGCAGTGCATTTTGAGGAATCCAGATGCAACCGGCAGGATAGTGGAGTGGGCGTTGGAGCTATCTAGTTTTGCACTCAAGTTTGAAAGTACTTCAACTATTTAGAGCAGAGCTTTGGCGGAGTTCATTGCAGAATGGACACCAACGCACGATGACGAGATTCAAGAAACTTCTCTTCCCGGCCAAGAAACTGCTAAGGAATGGATCATGTACTTTGACGGAGCCTTCTCGCTACAAGGCACCGGTGCCGGAGTGCTGCTTGTCTCACCCACCGGAGAGCACCTCAAGTATGTGGTACAGATGCACTTTCCTAGGGAGAAAGCTACAAACAAGACTGCTGAGTACGAAGGGCTCCTTGCCGATCTCAGGATCGCAGTGGACCTTGGAATCAGAAAATTGATCATTCATGGCGACTCGCAGCTTGTTGTGAAGCAAGTTAACAAAGATTATCAGAGCCCATTGATGGAAGCTTATGTGGAAGAAGTGAGGAAATTGGAAGAGCACTTTGATGGATTGCAAACATAGCACATCCCTCATGCGGAAAACAGCATCGCTGACCATCTGTCAAAATGTGCTGCTCAAAAGCTACCTGTGGAACCGGGAACTTTTGTGCTCCATTTGACTCAACCATCTGTCACACCATCAATGCAATCTAACAAAAGAAGAAAGTTGAACACCGAAACATATTTCCCAGCGGAGCTTCCAGAAGCTACCGGCGAGGAAGTTGCTGGAGATAAAACCACGTCTGCCGGTGAGCAGCGATCTCTAGTAGAACCTAAGGTTCTTGCCGTTGAGGCAAACGCTCCCGTAGCCGAAGAGATGCCTTTAGTCCTTGTCGTCGAGCCACAGGCTCCGGCATGGGCACAACAGATTGTCCGTTTCCTTCAGACAAGAGAACTTCCCGATGATCAAGAAGAAGCTGAAAAAGTAGCCCGACAGTCAAGTATGTATCAGTTTGTTGACAGGATTCTGCACTGAAAGAGGCCAAATGGGGTGAAATTGAAGTGTATTTGCCGGGAAGATGGACTGAAGCTGTTAGCAGAGATACATGGATGCATGTGTGCTCTCACATAAGATCATGGGCTCTTGTCAGCAAGGCATTCTGGCAAGGCTTCTATTGGCCCACTGCCCTCCAGGATGCAACTGAGCTAGTAACCAAGTGTGAAGCATGCCAGTTTCATTCCAAGAATATACATCAGCCAGCTCAAGCCCTTCAAACAATCCCACTCTCCTGGCCCTTCTCGGTCTGGAGGCTCGATATCTTGGGCCCCTTTCCCCGTGCTACCGGGGGCTTTGAGTTCTTGTACGTCGCAATCGACAAGTTCACAAAGTGCCCTGAAGTAGAACCAGTGAGGAAGGTGACAGCACAGTCAGCCGTCAAGTTCTTTAAAGGACTAGTTTGCCGTTTTGGTGTTCCTAACAAAATCATCACACACAATGGCACACAGTTCATGAGCCGCGCCTTCATGCAGTACATCCAAGACCTTGGAAGCAAAATTTGTTTTGCATCTATTGCTCACCCGAGAAGCAACAGCCAAGCGGAAAGGGCAAATGCTGAAGTGCCGCAAGGACTCAAGATGAGAACCTTTGACAAACTGCACAAGTGCGGAAGGCGCTGGATTGATTAGTTGCTGGCGGTTCTTTGGTCACTCAGGACGACACCAAATCGAGCCACTGGCCAAACACCCTTCTCCCTAGTCTATGGTGCAGAGGTGGTGCTCCCCACGGAACTCACATACGGGTCACCTCTAGTGCTTGCTTATGATGAAGCACATCAAGAGCAACTACGGCAAGATGATGCCACGCTCCTTGAGGAAGATTGTCATCAGGCTGCTGTGCGAGCTGCACGCTACCAGCAAGCTTTGCGCCGCTATCACAGCCGCAAGGTTCATACCCGAAGCCTTGAGGAAGGTGACCTTACTCTTTGGCACGTTCAATCCGTCAAGGGATCAAACAAGTTGACGCCGAAGTGGGAAGGCCCTTATCAGGTAGTGCGAGTCACCAGACCTGGCGCAGTCCGTCAGGAGACCAAAGATGGCATCCCAGTGCAAAACTCATGGAACATTGAGCATCTTCGCAAGTTCTATCCATAAGGTGCAGTTGCCGGGATTCCCAGCAACACCTTTTGTACAAGCCTTGTCGGCCAGACATGTAACCCTTTGTACAAAGCCAGGCGCAGATCCTGTGCATAAGTGAAATAAAGCTAAGTGTTTCACAACTCTTGTTAAAGTACATTTTTGCTTGTGTATGATTACATGTGATGTTGTTTTGCACTTTGCCTTGTATGAAATGATTAACGAGCCGTCAAGGCATCCACCCACTTCTTTCTCTTCTTTCTTTTTATCAAAAGGACCGACGGTTCCTTCGCGTGCAAGCTTCCCGGGGGGGTGATGGTGTGGATACCACCAAATGACGTTCATGTAATCGTTTTGTAGGACGATGCACAGCGAAGAAAAAGCTAAGTTGAAGAACTTTAAAACAAATTCATTGTTGTATTTGCAATCTTGCTTGAATGATTTTTGTCTTTGTATGAGAAACCTGCACGCTGACGAACCTTGTCGTAATCAGTTGTGCTCTTACTTTGTTTTGAGTCCGCTCAACAATTTAAGTAGCCACATTGAAAACGTCAAAGGAAAACTTGCCGACAGCGGCACTTCCGGCAGGCTACTAAGGATCCGTTCCTCAAGCGCTCGCGGCAAGCATGTGCACACCGGCAAGTTTTCGGCAAGCGTAGGGTATAAGAAATCATGCAAAGGCTGGATAAAACAAGGAACATAGCATGCATTCATTCAGACAGCACAAGTTGTATTACATCACAAGCACAGTGAAGATCTAACTTGAGATTAAATGTGTCTTTTACATGATAGCACTAGCGGCAAATGCAACGACGAGACTAGTTCTGAAGATCGCCTTGGAGCCTGGGAACGAGAAGAACCTTGTCAGCTAATGGAGCGACAACCTTCTCAATAGCCGTGATATCAGTATTCTGTTGCAAAGTTTTGAATATCCCGGAGAGATCAACATCAGGATTGCGGTTGGCGACCTTGACGAGCACCTTGAAAAGGACATCGCGGCCAAACTTCCGGGATTCATTGGCAAACGAAGCAGATCTACCTTCATGATAAGTTTTCAGAGCGTCAATAAGGCCGTCAAAGAATTTGGTTAATCTGGCACTGGCGGCCTCCTTGTCATTGACGGTGTAGATCCAACTCCTCATATCCATGACGGCAAGCTGCGGGGTTATCCCTTCTGGAATGTTAACAAGCCTGTTGGTCCAAAAGGAGAGCAGCTCTCGCAACTCCGTGAACTTGTTTTCGGCATCTTCTCGCGAGGTCTCTTCGGCTTCAAGCTTCTCCATCTAGATTATCTCCTTCTCCTTGGCGGATTCAAGATCTTTCTCCAGGGAGGCGTGTTTGGATTTCAGATCTTCCATTGCCTTGACAGTTTTGTCATGATCTTGGTTCTTGGATGCTAGCTGCGTCTGTAGCTCCCCTAGAGTGTGAGCTGCTTTCTGCGCTTCGCCCTTGAGAGCCTCGATCTCTTTACTGTTCCCGGCAAGATCTTCTTTCAATTTGATCACTCGAAGTTCCAAATCTGCCTTGGCAGTAGCAGTGGCAGCAGCATTATCAGTAGCCTCCTTGAGCTTGGCGGCGCTCTCTCGAGCTTGGGTCTCAATGGATTCCTTATGGTTTTCTCCAGCTCTTGGGTCCTCTGCTCAAGGAGCTTTTCAATTTCTTCATCCTTGCCGCGGAGTTTGGCGGCAAGGGAATCCTCCTATGCGGCAAGGTCCTTCTGTATGGCGTTGAGTTGCGCCTCGCGCTCTGTCAACTTGCCATCAAAAGCTGCTGCCTTCTCCTGGGCAGCGGCAAGCTTTTCCTCTTGCCTCCTAAGGTTGCGGGATTGCCCATTGTACCATGCGCGGATCTCCTCCGCCTTCTCTTTCAGCTTCTCTTTGGCCAGCTCCAAAGCCTTGTGCTCTTCTTGAAGTTTGTCCCAACGCTTGCTGTAGCGATCTTGTACATCCTTGAAACCGGCAGCCATGGTTTCTAGGAAGGAAAGATCTGCCGTGCTGTCAGCAGCATTGTTAGCTTCAGTGGTGCTTTGGGAGAAGGGAGCTAGAATCCAGGCAATCTCATCGTCAAAGCTTGGACCTCCAGTGCCAGATGAGCTGGGGGCTCCAGATTCCTGTTGAGGAACGACAAGCGTCAAGGTGTCCATCAAGATTTGAGTAGTTGGTGCGGCAGGTTGAATGTTAGGATTTGGCTTGTCGGCGTCAACCAGCGCCATCTTTGTGCTTGTCTGGATGGGAGCAGATATGCTATCAAGAGACTTTTCCAGCTCACCGGTAACTTCCCCTGCTTCCTCGGCAACAGATTTGGCGGCTTCTACGGCAGATATCTTGGCGGCTTCATCAGCAGCGGTCTTTGCAATTTCTGCCACGTCTGCCAGAATTTCTCCTTCTTCGGGAGAAGCTAGATCTGCAAGGTGGAGCAGAAGCAAAGAGTAAAAAGTAACTCAGTTTACAAGGCAAGTTCAAGAAAAAAAAATTTGGAAAGTGCTTAGAGGCAAGTGGATTACCTATTGAAGCTTGTTGAGGAAGGATGATTCTTTCCCTGGCAACCTCGGTTGCCGGCGCACGGTCATCGGCAGCCTCGCTTGCAGGGACAATCTCCGTGCAGACAGGCTCATCAGTGGAGGCCCTTCTCGGAAAAGCTCTCTCCGGAATGATGGTTGATGGAGGAACCATGGCGGGATCCGCCTCCAGGCGTTCTTCCTCCTAGCAAACTTCTCCCATCTCCTTGTCGGGCTCGGAAGGAGGAACGTCAACACTGGTGCGCGCAAGCAGGAATGACACCACAGCCTTAAGCTGGGGGCTGGGTTGGGGCTGATAACAACAGTATCAGTAGAAGTAACCCCTTGCCCAGCAGTTGTCGTTGGCTCGTTTTCTGTTGCATCCCTGGTTCGCTTCACCCTGTGCACGAGCGGTTCTGTATCTCTGAGAAGACAAAGGAAAACAAGTCAAAATGATAGTCAAGACAAAATCAAAATTTGATGAAGACAAGCAGTTATACTTACTCCTCATGTTCGGGCTCGCTGAGGACGGAGAAGTCATATCTCACCGGCGGAGGCGACTCCCTGGCCCTCTTGATTGCCGGTGGAGGCGAAGACGCCTGCTGAGAAGACCCAACTCCTCCGGCAACTTCCGCTCGGAGGATGGACGTTGAGCTCGAGGACGCCGAGTTGATTGCCGACGCACTTCTTGCTATTGGCCAGTCTTGGTGGTCGTCTTCTTCATGGCGGGGCCAGCCCCTGCCGAAGAAGGGCGCAATATCTCCTGGCTGAACGCTTTTTGAAGAACGCGTGCTTTCTTCTTCGGGCCTTGAGGATCTCCTTCTTCTTTGGGCTCACCGGCAACCTCTTCCCTGGCAGGCTCTTCCTGGTGCTCTTCGGCAACTTCTTCGTCAGGGGTCTCTTCCTCCTCTTCGGTTGCCACAGCCCGGGAACCAATGGCTTTGCTGACCTTCAAAGCCTCCTCGGCTCTGTGAGCAATGTATGCTAGTTCTTCATCCCTGGTGGCTTGGATGAGGTCCTTCTCTTCTCGAGTGGCCCTCTCCGTCAAGTTAGAAGCCCAAGTCATTTCATCTTCAAGTAAGGGCAACTCCCAGTCAGCATCAACTCGTTGAGCGTTACACGCTGGCATCATCGCCAAGATGGAATCCTTGGCAGAATTGATATGCAGTGGTATGACCTTGGCCGGCAAGTGAAACTTGCCGGAAGTCCTGAACAGCTGATGACAGAGGCTGATGTGCTGCATGACTGTCAGGTTGTTGGCCAGCCCTGGGTGTATTCACATGATATCAGCTGTGTTCTGGTACTCCCAAGTGTACGTTTGCCTCTTCTACAGCGGCGCAATGCGTCGCCGGAGGAAATCAGATCCTACCATCTCAATGGTTAGCCCGGCAGACTTGAGGCGAGCGATTCGGTTTAATAACGGGCCAAGTTTCTTGTCGCTGGTGCCAAGATCACTCCAGTTCTTGCCGTGGTCAATCTTCTCCGTGCGCGGCAAGCAGAAATTGGGGCAGTCTTTCTCCTTGATCCAGCACCATTCTGCTCGCCACTCCTCCCATTTCAGATGCAGCAGACCAGCAAGATACTTTCCTTTGGCCTTGGCCCGGGGAATCCATGTCACACTGCCGGATAGTGCGTCACCCTCGATGCGAGGAATAAAGAAGTGGCGAAAGAGATCAACGTTGGGGACGACTCCGACAAAATTCTCACACGTCATGGCGTTGGGAGTAAAATCCAGCAGTTGAAACCCAAAAGTGTACATCAATTCACTGAAGAAATCTGAGTATGGGGGCACCAAGCCGAAGTAGAAGTATGCACAGAAGAAGGGATAAGCTTCTCCGGCGACTTTGGTGTCAGCTGGGAGCACTACCGGGGCCTTGTGATCCTGGGTGTCCCTTCCCCACATGTAGGCATACCTGGCGATGAGAGTACTCTTGTCCAGGGCCGGCGGCGAGAAGACCGCATTTTCCCTCTGCCTCTGCTCCAAATATGCCTTCCTCTTCTCTGCTTTGGGATCAACGGGCTTGGCAGGTTTCTTCCCCTCCATATCGGCTCTTTTGGGTGCCATAAGGGCTCAGAAGGGAAGGTTAGGGTGGAAGATGCGCGAATCAGCAGGGGTGGCGGCGGCAGAATTTGCTCTGGCAAGAGGAAGAAGATGAAGCAGAGAAGGGCAAGGGTGAATGAGCAGCGCCTCCCCGTGGTTGACTTTTTATGGGGAAGGCGCGGGGAGGCTGGCCCTTTACTGTTTGACGTGGCAGCGCTTTTGCAGGCGCACTACCACAAAATCGTCGCTCCAGTCCACCACTCCTACGACCTGCATTAAATAGGCAACGTGGGCGTGTGACAGGGAATCATCATCATGAGATTTACGGCAGTAGTTCATAACCACGTGTCTGTGCATTATTTGGGCCTAGCCCAATGACACTTCGGACGCGCGTGTGACCCCGACCCGGGGGCTCCTGTCGGTGTATAAAACATGGGTATTTTATACCCTGACTTATGCACAGGTAGTGGTAGTAGTCTTGATGGCCAGGGCTTGCCGGAGATCATCAGCATCAAGATTCAAGCATCGGTTGCAAAACCATAAAGGATAGCAAGACGAAGCATCAAGAAGCACTTGACTAGTGCTGAAGACAGAAGCATCACTTGCCAACAGTGACTTGTTTTGCCACTGTGGCTATCTAATCAACATGTAATGACTGTTTTGCCACTTTGGTTACCCCTTGATCTATAAAAGGAGGGCCAGGGCAACCTTTACAAGGGTCAACACTTTGCTCATTCTGCGTGCGTAGCTGCTCTTCCTGCACCTTGCCGGCAAGAAGCGCTCCATGTACTTGAGCTCAAACACATCCAATACACAAAGCAGGAGTAGGATTTTACACCTCACGGTGGCCCGAACCTGGGTAAATCCTTTGCGTTGATTGCTGATTCTGCTCTTTGTGCTTGCGCATTCCCCTAGTCGAACTGCAAAGGGGCTAGATGTCTCCATAGATGGTCGTACGCACGACACCTGGCCTCGACTGCTCCACTGTCACCGAGCAGCACGGAGGCAGCCGCCGCCTCTCCAACGAGGGGTGGGGCCAAGGACGCCCAGCCGCCCATCTTGGGGCGGCACAAGGAGATAGAGGTAGCTCTGCGGAACTCCTCCATTCTGGCCGAACATCGTGCCATTCTTGGCACGGTGTTCAACCCGTTCTAGTCCGCACAGGACGGAATTCTGTAGGCCTGCGTAAGCCTTTCAAAAGGTTTCAAGGTACGTTATTTCGAACAGCAACACTTTTTATAAGTTAACGCTGAGTATACTCAGTAGCCCTTTACAGACAAGTTTCTATTAAAATAAAAGTTGTCCGAGGACTAGGAATTTTGCAAAGTGTAAGTTATGCTTTTAAGAGCGTATATACAGTAACCCCCGAGTCCTAAGTTAGTTTGACAAATTTACTTGGGGGTCGATTTACTGTTTTAATAGTTTCATTAAAGTGAATATGCAGTAGCCCCCGAGACACTTCTCGGATGAAAACATCTAAGGAGAGGATCGATCTCGTGTTTTAGAGGCTAATAATCTGTGCTACAGGCCTCCGCCGCACCTTCAGCATCCAACTCTTTGGAAGAGCTGAATTATAAGATTGCGCGGTCCAAGAAGGACATCAGTCTGCTGAAGGAGCAGATGGATAAGGTGCAAGGTAAGATATCCACAGAATAGAACAATAGCTTTATTCATTGCTTTAAAACAATTTAATACTAATATATGTGCTTTGATTGTTGGTTTTAGCCGCCGCGGCCGAGATGGAGGCCCTCCGGGACGAGCTGGCCCAAGAGCGAGATGCTAGGAAAAAGGATGAAGCTCGGATTCTGGAGGTGGAACAAGACTTGAAGGGATTGTACGCGGAGCATGATGCCCTTCAAGAGGACAAGAAGAAGGACGCAGCTGAGCTTAACAGGCTCAAGCTAGTGCAAAAAGAGGCCCAGGTCGAAGCGAGGGTGGCTCGGGAAGAACTCCGACAGGTTTCGGGGATAGCCGCTGGTAAGCCCTTTTTAATGAAGTGCGTCTTCGGTGGTGGCCGCTTCGCCGGGCTGACGCCAAGCTGGCATGTCTCAGGTGCCTTTGCGGACCTGCCGAGGAGTGTCGCAGATGCATGCCAGCACTTCAGCGGGCGCGAAGATGCAACCGAACAGAAGGCGTTTTGGGCGCAATTTGATGTGCCGTCACATCTGCCCCTCCTCGGCAACCAAATGAAGCAGTTGATGGAGCTGCACCGCGTCGCCAAGCCGGCCATGGAGGACCTCTGCATTGCCCTGTGGCCTGCCGAGCTGCTACCGAGCAGCTTCTTTAGTTTAGTCCAAAAGCTGCAAAGCGCCAGCCCCCACTTCCAGCTCTGGAAGCGTTCGGCTTGCCTGGAGGTAGCTCGACAGGCATATGCGTCCGTGAAGACGCGCTATCCCGGGATTAAGCCGGACGACATGGCGCGGGGAGGCCCAGCAGGCAAGAATCGGGTGCCCGAGCAGTATTTTGAAGATGTTATGCCGGGTGCCCGAATATCCAAGGCCAAGTGTCACATGGACACTATTATTGAGTAAATCTCCCTCGGTATGCCGAGGTGTACTTGTGTTTAAAGACAAGTTTTCACTTTGATTGGAACGAGTTGTTTTATGCTTAATGTGCTTATTTTGACTCCTGTGCGACTGTTTATAATCTGAAAATGGCCAGTCGTCGGCTTCCGCCCCTACGTACATACTACGTAGGGTGTTTCCGTACTAACAATGCAACCCTTAGCCGATGTCTCGGTGCCCGGAGGTGGTTGAAACAAGGCAATCAGACAATACAGCTTTATAATTTTCACTTAGTCATAGGAGCTTCAAGTTTGGGGGCAAGTGACTAGCCCCCGGTGTTTAGTATTCGGACACAGCCGAGGTCAAGCCGTTGACACTTTGGCCGATGTTAGGAAAAGGCCCATCGTTTAACACGGAGTAATCTCTAATGACTCATAGTTTGACACAATCATCGCATCGCCGACCAGTTTACCCTTATTGTGATAGTCAACTTTTGGCTTTCTCCACTAAGGCACTTATCCAGTTAAACCGGAAATGCAATCGTAGTGGTGCTCCCTTTACCCTTAGCCAAACAATCGGGAACGTAAGTAGTAAGCATAGGAGCCGGGAAACCCAGCTATTGACCAAAGACACAATTCGAAACCGATGCATATAAAAGCAATATGCGAGAACAAGAGGCCGAGGACTTTGATATGAGTACCGTGGCAAGAAAGTGGGGATGATTTGAATCCTAGTCCCCGGTCTAAAAGCGATGACTTCTAAGATCATATAGTATGCGTATCACAAAAAGTTATCTTTGGTGCATGCTTAAGAGAGAAAGAATAGGTATCACACATAAAATGGGAACCGACCATATAGGTCTTCTCTTAATTTATTGATAGGGTCAAGCCGAACAATTTGAGCGATCGAATAAACTACTAAGGATACAGAAAAACTATAAAAGATGGAAGGTTTACTCAAAGCATCTATCATTGTGCTTGATATCTGATCTGGGCTTTGCTGCACATCTGCGCCTTCCTGCTGTGAACCAGCGAGTCCTTGTCCAATCCAAGGTGTTCTCATCAGTGCCTTCTACGACGCCATTGCTGTGCTTTAATGGAGCATTCGAGTGGCAGATCCTTTAAAGAGGTTGTACCAAGTAGCGATAGCATATCAGCTTGAATGCCGTTTCTTTTAGGAGATCCTGGTGGGCCTTTATCAGTGTCCTTGATACAACTAGGATATAGCTCGGCCGCTGTCCGGTTGAGGCAAACAGTGAACTCTTATATTATTGCTCCACGGCTCCCATGGATTTTTAAGTGCAAAATTATATATCCGAGGTATGTAGTCCGCGGTCAGGTAGGGAGGGCCGTGGAGCGCGTACCCCTATTTGAGGTTGTTGCTTGATTACGTGGAGGCAAAGGTAACATCATGGAAGCGCTTGAGGGGGTTCCGTCTACTGGGTGCTTTATCCATCCTTGATGCCTCCTCTACGGCTTGGGCTTCGGCTGCTAGAGCCGCATTTTGCTCCTCGGTACGAAGGGAGCGTTCTGTGTTGCCATTGACTGTCATAACGCCATTAGGCCCCGGCATTTTTAGCTTTAGATAAGCATAATGCGGGACGGCCTTGAATCAAGCGAAGGTAGTTCATGATAGCCGCATTAGGCCCTGAGCAGTGCATGATAGCCGTTGGAGAAAGGCACGATATCGAAGATCAAGTCCTTGCTCTGGAGGTTCTCGGGAGAACCAAAGACCACTTCCAGAGTTAGAGTGCTGGTGCATTGTGCCTCGACTCCTGGTATGATACCTTTGATAGTGGTGTTACTGGGTTTAATCCATGACGGATCGATGCCCATCTTTCTGACAGTGTCAGCGTAGGTCAAGTTGAGGCTGCTTCCTCCGTCCATAAGGACCCTTGTGAGGTGGAAACCGTTTACTATGGGATTGAGTACCAGGGCGGCTGTTCCTCCATGACAGATACTGGTCGGATGGTCACTTCGATCGAAAGTGATCGGGCAAGCCGACCATGGGTTGTACTTCGGCGCTACGGGCTCTAATGCGTAAACATCACATAACGCATGCTTCCTCTCCTTCTTAGGGATGTGGGTGACATAGATCCTATTCACATCCTTTACTGTGGAGGGGAACTATTTTTGGCCTCCATTATTTGGCCTAGGGGGGTCATCTTCGTCCTCGTTACGAGGCTGACTCTTGCCTGGGTTCTCGGCTGCGATCTTGCCGGCTTGCTTTATGACCCAGCAATTCCGGTTCATACGATTAGCAGGTTTTTTCGAGGTGTCATGAATTTGGCAAGGCTTGTCGAGGATCTTATCGAACGTAGATAGGTCGTCTCTATTCCCTTTAAAGGGCTTTTTCTTCTAGCCGTTCCGTTAATTGCTGAACCCAGCATTAATGGTCGCCTCGTCGGTGTCACTGCCGTTGCCTTTATGGTGACGCTTATTTTTATTGCGTCGAGGCCACCTGTTTCCATCTCGCACTTGCGAGGTACCAGGGTCACTTCTGTGGCTGGAACTGCGAGCCTGCCAGCTATCCTCTCCAGCGCAGAACCGGGTAATGAGGGAGGTGAGGGACACCATAGTTTTTGGCTTGTCCTGTCCGAGCTGTCGCGCCAACCATTCATCACGAATGCCATGCTGGAAAGCAGCGATTTCCTCGGCATCTGGACAGTCTACGATTTGGTTCTTCTTGGTCAAGAATTGATTTCAAAATTTCCTAGCAGACTCGCCATGCTGTCGGAGGACGTGACTGAGGTCATCGGCATCCGGGGGCCGAACATAGGTGCCTTGAAAGTTAGCTCAGAAGGCGTCTTTGAGCTCCTCCCAGCTCCCAATGGAGTTCTCGAGCAGGCTATTGAGCGAATGCCTCGATGGTCCTTTAAGCTTTAATGGCAAATATTTAATGGCATGGAGATCGTCTCCTCTAGCCATATGAATGTGGAGAAGGAAATCTTCGATCCACACAGCCGGGTCAGTCGTTCCGTCATACTGTTCGATATTTATGGGTTTAAACCCTTCTGGGAACTGATGTTGCATGACCTTGTCTGTAAAGCACATTGGGTGTGCAGCTCCTCTGACCCGAGCCACGGTTTGTCGAACGTCTGTTGCTGTCCGAGCATGGGTATCATTATGGGCCCTATCATGCTTATCCAGGCATGCCTGATATCCGGCCTGTCCAGTAGGCGCACGATACCTTGATCCATATATGGAAGGCGATGGAGCAGGCTATGCGGTCGGTTTTCCTCGCAGGGCGTACAACGGAGCAGATGGGACTCGATCTTTGTCTCCACGACGAGGAATTGCAGGGGGGGTCGTGAAGCCCTTCCTTTGGTCTGTCTCACCCTCGAGGAGGTCGGTCAAGCTGATTGGCTCGATTGTGCCTATAGAGCAGATGCCGTTAGCTTCGTCATCGAATGTCGTAAGTAGACGTCGTTTTGGGTAAGATTTGACTTGGTCTGCACGCCGTAGCTCGAGGTCTTGCTCGGTTGCGAGAACTTCAACCCATTTGTCATTCAGCGTGTCCTGATAGGCTTTAAGCTTCTCACGCCCTCGTTTATACTTCGGGCAGAGGCAATGAGCCGTCGTCGGAAGGTTTCCAGATCGAGGACATCCTCGGGGACTTCAAATTCATCTGGTCTGAGGCTTACATTCTCCTCCGATTCGAGCATATATTTACTATCATCGGGATCGTCAAGATCCTCCATCCCTGCGGCGCCATCGATCTGATCAGCTGCGGCATTGTCGCCGTTGTCCTGGTCCTCGGTGCCATCCGGGGTGGTGTTGTCGCCAGAGGCATGATTGGTCATGTTGTTGTTGCTGGTGTTCCCATCCCCGGTGCGCTTGGAGCGCCTCTTGCTTCGTCGGCGTTTGGGAGGATCTCTTTTTTCCTCCTCCTCCTTGTCCTTGGGGGTGTCCAACATATAGACATCATAGGTAGAGGTTGCCGTCCAGTTGCTAGTTTTGGATGGAGTGGTACCAGGCAGATCGCCGACATCTTCATCCATGTTGGTTTCCTCCTCGGAGGCATAGTCCAGTACGTCGGTTAAATCCTCGACCGTAGCGATTAGGTGGGTGGTGGGTGGGATGTAAATTTCCCTGTCATCGGCTTACACCCGATCTAATCGTAGACCAAAGACTTGCCGTCCGAGATTCTGAGGCTCTGGATTCAGTCTAGCATCACGTTCAAAAGCGAGAGGTCTGCGGGGCCCATCCCTTGACAGTAAGTGGGGCTGACCTGTAGTTTGTTTGGCGACGCGTGAGCCATGTCTTCGGAGGGTGGAGCGGTCAGGGCAAGGGGCTGGTACGATTCTGAAGTGATGGGATCCGAACTCGAGGCCGGTTCCGAGGTATGATCTGATCCGTGGTCCAGATCAAGGGTCGAGCCCGAGGTCAAGGCCGCGGTGTCTGTGGAGTTCTCCTACCGTCCTGCATCCAGCCAGAGAGGGCGAGATCGCCATGGGAGTCGACGGTGTACTCCAGGCTTCCAAATCTGATGATCTGATCTGGGGCGAAGTTCTCGACATGGCCGAGGTGGCCGATTGAGTCGGCGTGAAGGTCGACGCTGCCGAACGCAAAAATCTGGCTGGGGACAAAGATGTCACCGCAGCCGATGTCGCTGTTGATCTGAAGACGAGCCATCGATCCTTTTTGACCACACAGTGGGACCTGCATGGGCCACCAATGTCGGTGCTAAAACTGGCGGATCTCGGGTAGGGGGTCCCGAGCTGTAGGTCTAGGAACGATGGTAACAGTAGATGAAGGGAGACAATGCTTACCCAGGTTCGGGCCCTCTCGAAGAGGTAAACCCTACGTCCTGCTTTGATTGTATTGATATGATGGGGTACGGAGTACAAGATGATCTACCTCGAGATCATATGATTGTGTTCTAAACCCTAAGGCTGGTAATTGTGTCCCTAAAGACGAAACCCCTCGGCTTATATATGCACCGGGGGTACCTAGGTTATACACATGCTCGGTTGTCAATATGCCGGCTACAAAGCAATCCTTGAAGTACACGCCAAGTCTTCGGAGGTTTCCATCTTGATCACGCCGGGGTTCGTTGCTTTGGTAGTCCTTCCTTCTAGTGATCGACGGGCCATGAGCCCGGCCCGTGGACTGTGGGCCATATAGGTTAGCACCCCTAAGTCCAGGACACTGTCACTGAGCTATTAGATCTGGCGGCCTAGCAACGTCTTCACCATTGCAACACATGTCTGTTGTAGAATTCTTTTGTAACAGAGGTCTTGTTGTAGATTATTTTGTAACAGATGTGATATGGGAAAAGCTTGTCTAAGTTGCCATTGTTGAGCAACATCATTCGCCATCGTCGTTTACAGCACCACTTTTGTTGAAAAAAACCCACAACAAGACCCATGTTGAAAAAAACCATATGTCGGCCGTCATGGCCATGGACAAGCTCATGGCCGCGCCGGCCCCTTCTTGCCCCCAGTGGTGGTACCTTTATGCAGGTCACTGCACCACCAGGGATACCTCCCTAGGCGCCGACAACGTCGACAGAGAGGTCATGTGCCGCTGGAGCGACAACCGGGCCGCACGGATCTCTGGCACTGCCGCCGACTGGTGCGGAGCACCCTACGGTCATCCCCATGGATACTGCACCAACTCCCCAAGAATGAAGTGGACCTATGACAAGAGCTCGTGCATGCACCATTGAACATGAGGTGAACTCACTCCTTAGTGATTCTCATTTGCATACTTGTGAGACATGATTACTACCTAAAGCGGAGATGCTATGTGTACTTATGTACCGAGAAGATGACCATGGAGAACCTAGGAGCATTGGACAAGATGGCATGAAGCGGAGCAAAGGAACAAGAAGGAGAAGGAGAGCTGCCGAAATGCATCAGCCATCAAACATCCGGTACATCGAGGAGGCGAGCGGCCAGAAGGTCCAGCTGAAGATAAGGTCTACAGCGACCAGACATCCGGTGCCGACCGGACATCCGGCAGCTCCCGAAGGACCGGACATTCGGTCCGCACCAGAAATCTAGTGCCACTGTCCAGTACGTCCAGAGAAGAATTTAACGGAAAGTCAAAGGCCATCGGACGTCTGGTCCCCCCGCGAGACACCGGACATCCGGTCAAACACCAGACATTCGGTACCCCAGGAACGACCAGACATCCGATAACCACTCGACATTTGGTGACTGTTTGCTCACCGTTTCGGGTTTCGGCCCTTGTATCGCTCTCTCGCCCACCTAGACTATAAATGCCCCTTCACTTGTACGAATTAGGGTTAGCAAAGCGTAGATGAAGAACTAGAGAAAGCTTTGCTCATATCTACCCCTCTCCTTTGGATATCAAGGCCTCATTTGGAGAAGAATCCCTAGTGGATCATCAAGACCTCCTCTTGTGGAGAAGAATCCCCATCATAGGATTGGCAAGCCCTCATCTCCTTTTGGATTTGAGATGAACCCTACTCTTGTTCATATTTCCCTTTCTTGATTTGTACTCTTGTAGATCTTGTATGAATGTTGATCTAGTGGATGTGTGATTTGGACTTGTCCTTTAGTGTTTTCTCTTGTGATTTGTGTATTCCTCTTGAATTCCCCTCCAAGTTGTGAAAGATTAGGCTATCGAGGGTTCCTACCCTATATAATCTTGGATCAAAACAAGGTTGATCACATCTTGGAGTTGTCCCCCTTCATTGTCTAGCTAATTTTGTTTATCTTTTCACCCAATTTTGAAAATTCCCACAAAAATAGACATTCCAAAATTCTTGCAATTTGTTGGTTTTGATGAGATTTTGTTGGTTTGGATCGATGGATTTCTTGTGTTTTGAGTGGATCTAGCTTTTCCACACCTTTCCCAAACTTTGCCCCATGGAATCCACCCCCATCCCACACAAATTTTTTCTTCCCTTCCACCAAATTCGTGAGATCCCCTTTTTCCTAGTTCAACCACGGATTTTCCTACAACCACCGAACATCCGACAACTTCACCGGACATCCGATACACATCCAGCCATCGGACATCTGGTAAAACAAATGGACATCTGGTAAACCCTGTCGAAAACCCCAACAAAAAAAACTTGCGCCCACCACCCTACACCACCACTACTTCCGCAAAACCCTTGCTATTACTCCACAACTCCCTTCCGCAATGCTACACCTTTTAGCCGAACCACAAGTACTTCCGCAACCATAACCCATCTTCCGCATTTGACACATTTTCGTTTTGCTGTTTCGACATTGCAGTTTGTGTTTCCTAAGGTGTTTCAGTTACTTAGGGATGATGACGTCCACATCAACGTCACTCTTCACCGCCTACGACTTCGTCAACGACAACAACTACTTCACCCTTTGACACCACAACTGTAAGTAAGGACTGATGGAGTCAAATGCAACAGATCTCAGGTAGGGGGTCCTGAGCTGGTAGCCTTGGCACGATGGTAATAGGGACAAATGATTTTACCCAGGTTCAGGTTCTCTCAAAGAGAGAATGCCCTACGTCCTTCTTTGATTGTATTGATTTGATTTTGAGGGAGTACAAGTTACATGTTGATCTACCACGAGATCTATGTGTGTATGAGGTGTCGTTTACGGGCCTCACCCCTCGGTTTATATAACTACCGGGGGTGTACATAGGTCGGTTACATCTAGTGCAATCATGGTGTAGACTTCCTTTAAGTCTTGGAGTAAACGCCAAGTCTTTGAAAACATCCCATCATGGCAGTCTTGGGCTCGACGAACGCGACCCACTGGTCAATCATCTCGTGGGTCCTCGACCCAGCCCACCTGGCCGGGAGACGACCTTGTAGGCACCCCCTTGTCCAGGACACCATCAGTAGCCCCTAAATTGGTCTTCAAGCCGAGGACGCTAATCGGTTCTTCCAAGCTCCTCTTGGTCTTCTGACGTCGGTCTTGAAAGCTGGTTTACGCCTTGCTCTTGATTGGTTTTGACCGAAGAGTCCCCACCTCGGATATTCGAGGTGCTCTACAAAATTTCCAGTGCTCTTCAGCATGGTTTTTTCCGTTTTCGTATTTATTCCTTGTTTTCGAGGATATTCCCACGCAAGTTGCCGTACGGTGAAGCATTCACGCACTTGGATAAGGACGTCGGTCTAGTCATGTTCTGACAATTTTGACCAGCTCAAATCCTCACCATGCGCAGCAGTAATGAGTGGTCCTTTCGGAGGTCATCATAGCGTGTTAGCCCGGCTCGAGGCCACCACTACTGACATGTCTAACAAATAACGCGATTGTGCCCAAGAATCGTAGCGGCACAATAAACCGCCCCCTCAATTCCCACGCACACTTAACGCACGTCGTGCTTAAAGCAAAAAAGGTGTAAAGGAGTCAACTTTATGCTCCCAACTTACCTAGCCTTCATGTTCCTCCTCGAGCTTCAGCGCCCAAAGACCCGAGCCCAAACAACCTTCCATTTTTACCTCTCCTTACATCCTCGAGCAATGGCTGGGGAAGGTAGCCACGCCAGGCGGCGAAGCCTCCGAAGGTTGGCCAAAAGGCGGCCGTGAAGAGTTAGAGGGTGGTGGTGGAGGAGGAATAGAAGGCTCCCAAGATGAGGGGGTTGTGGTGGTGCTCTATCATCACTCAGAAACACATCAGTTCCCTCTAGGACGCCGGGTACCTTCCAGCATCCGAGGTCACCCCGGCCTGCTCCCCCGACATCAAAGGGCTAGCGGGTCCCTATTCTGTTAGGGTTCCTCGACCTCGTGCCGGTGAGCGTGTCAATTTAATATCCCATCTTCTCTGGGGTTCAGGATTCCCCATTCACCTCTTTCTCCGAGGTCTCCTCCAATTCTATGGTGTTCAACTTCATCACCTCGTGCCCAACTCCATTGTCCATATTGCTTGCTTCGTGAATTTCTACGAAGCGCTTCTCTGCCGCGAACCCAATTTCGCACTCTAGCTCAAGTTCTTCTGTGTCAAGATGCAGACGAACGATAACGAGCAAATCGAGTGTGGGCAGTGATCAGAAGGATTCTGGGCACCCGGTGGCTGGAGGGGAAGTTCCTCGATACCATAAAGCATTGGCAAGAGGAGTGGTTCTCCATGGCCGATGTGCCATTGAACAACCCCGTCCGAGATGGGATTTGCCACTGCCTTCACTACCACCCCTGTAGCTATGCTTAACTCCGGGAACCCCAAGAACATCACTTGGGCGAACACCGAGGAGGTGGCGAGGCTCATGGAGAGTGTGGACCACTTCATTAAGAAGGGGGTCACCCTAACCGACGTGATGTACGTGGCTCTAAGCCGCGACATCTAGCCCCTCCAAGCCCGGGCTCACCCCATGTGGGAGTATGCCGGGGAAGGGGATGACACTGCGATCCTCCGAGGTGGTTTCTATGGGAAGAAGACCATCAAGGAGATGCAACACCTCTTGTTCAGGGGGAAAACCACGAGCTTCAAGGCCGGCATGGACGATATCGGCTACTGGCTGCAAGGCCGGCCCAACCAGGTTTGACTTCCTGCTCCTCTTTTTACTTCGAGGTATTTACTTTATAAAATCAAGCCCATCAATTTCCTTTGCTTCGAACTATCGTAGAAGTGGCTCCACTTCTCGGTTGGAGTCAAGTTGCCGGCTCCCCAGCGCAAAGACCCAATGGGCCCCATGATGTGGCTCAATTACTGGCTGATATGTCTCCAACATATCTACTTTTCCCAACACTTTTGCTCTTGTTTTGGCCTCTAATTTGCATGATTTGAGTGAAACTAAACTGGGCTGATGCCGTTTTCAGCAGAACTACCATGGTGTTGTTTTTGTGCAGAAATAAAAGTTCTCGGAATTCGACGGGGATTTTTGGAGAATTATTTTGGAATAAATAAAAATACTGGAATGAAGAAGTACCGGAGAGAAGCCTCAGGGGGCCCACAAGGGCAGGTGGGGCGGGCACCCCCGCTGGCCGCGCCATCCAAGCTTGTGGGGGTCCCTGGACATTGTTTTGACCTAATTCCAGCACTATAAATTCACTTTCCCCGAGAAAAAAATCAGAGAGAATGTTTTATCGCGTTTTACAACACGGAGCCGCCACCACCTGCTCTTCTTCATCGGGAGCCCTAATCTGGAGTCTGTTTGAGGCTCCATAGAGAGGGAATCACCGCCGTCATCATCACCAACCCTTCTCTATCAACGATTTCATGATGCTCACAATCATGTGTGAGTAATTCCTTGTAGGCATACTGGAGGTAGATGGGATTGGATGAGATTTCATATGTAATCTTGTCAATTTGTTAGGGCTTCATCCATAGTATCCACTATGGTCTGAGATTGATGTTGCTATGACTTTGCTATGCTTAATGCTTGTCACTCGGGCCCGAGTGTCATGATTTCAGATCTGAACCTATTATGATTTCATGAATATATTTGTGTTCTTGATCATACCTGCAAGTTGTATGCACTTGTTATCATTGCGATCCTTAGAACCCCAAGGTGACAATGATTGGGATATCAGCAGGGATGACTTTAACTTGAGGAGTTCATGTATTCACTCTGTGTTAATGCTTTGTTCCGGTTCTCTATTAAAAGGAGCGCCTTAATTACCCTTAGTTTCCATTAGGACCCCGCTGCCACGGGAGGGTAGGCCAAAAGAGGTTATGCAAGTTCTTATCGCAAGCACATATGACTATATATATATATATATATATGAAATACATGCCTACATATGATTGGTGAATTGGAGCTAGTGTGTATCGCTCTAGGTTGTGCAAGTTACATATTGAATCTTATCTGAACATCCCATCGTTACTCCATGCTTACGCTTTTCACTATTTCCACTGTTTCAATTACTACTGCTCTACTTGTTACAAACTTGTTACTATTACTGTTACTATTACTTTGTTATCACTACCGTGCTACTAATAAATTGCTGCGAGAAAGTTATCTCTCGGGTGTTGTTGAATTGACAACTCAACTGCTAAAAGCATCTCCAATAGAAGATGTAGATGCAAAAATAACTAACTTTTGCATCTCCGAGGCCCCAAAACCCCTCTCCAACAAATGATGTAGATGCAAAAAAAAATTACATCTCCGCCTCCCAGAGATGTAAAATACAACACGTCGCGATGCAAATATACATCTGCACCTACAGGAGATGTAAAAACGCCAGCCGCGCGCCAACCGCCCAACTGCCTTTCATTCGCTTCCGCACGACCGCCGACCGCCCGCCCAACTCCGCCACCGGCCGATTTCGCCCAAAATCAACGCCGCTGCCGCCCGCCCGCCCCGCCGCCACTACGCCCGCCTGTCCCCCGCCGCCTGCCTCGCCGTAGTTGCGCCGGCTGTCCACCGCAGCCACCAATTCGATTTCGGCCGCTGCATTGAATTGAAGCTTCGTCGGAGGTCCGGCTGCCGTAATGGCTTCCACGGCACGGTCGTGGACAGGCTGGGCTTGTTCCTAGCCTTGACCCACCGCCAAAGGTAGGGGAGGCGCGCCACGCCGCCCGCCCGATGGCCGCCCGCCTCCGCAGTTCTTCCCACCGCGCGAAGCCGGCTGCCTGCAGCGCTGAGCTCCACCGCCCCTAGAACGCTCCTCCGCCGCCCCTACGCCGCTCCTCCTCCTCTCTCCGCCTCGAATCGCCGCTCCTCTATCGCTGCTCTACCGCCCCGATTTGCGCAGCCGCCGTCCCGATTCACCACCCCCGCCGCCCCTCCGACGCTCCTCCATCGCCCCCACGCACAGCCGCCGTCACCCCCACGCTGCCCTGACGCTGCCCCGAATCGTGCCGTGCTGCCATCGTCCCCACTGTCGCCGCCGCCCACTAGTTTTTACATCTCCATTTTGCATCATCTATTGGAGTTGCTCTTTTACATCTCCAATATACATCATCTGTTGGAGTTGCATCTTTTTTTGGAGATGTAAAACACACTTTTTGGAGATGTAAGTTTTTACATCTCCTGTTTTACATCTCCAAATTTGCATCTTCTATTGGAGATGCTCTAAAGCTTATAAATATTCTTTGGCTTCCCTTGTGTCAAATCAATAAATTTGGGTGAAATACTACTGTGGAAGACTGTTGCAATCCCCTATACTTGTGGGTCATCAAGACTATTTTTTGGCACCGTTGCTGGGGAGCATAGCTCTATTTATTACGGTTACTTGGGAGTCGATTCTCTGCTGCAATTTATCTTTACTATGAAGAACCTCAAAGATTCCAGAACTAAGATCAGGCCCTCTAAGACAAGGGGAGGTAAGGAATTGCCAACTAGCTCTAATCTTGATTCACCTACTGTTTTGAGCCAGCTTGTGACACCTCCACTACTTATATCACATACTTCTATGTCACACACAGTAGGAACAGCTTTTACTATTGATGATACTCTTGATGATGCTTCTACTTTGCTTGATAAAACTGTTCCACTTGGTTAATTACTTGATGCTCATATTGTTAAAGCTAAAGAAGTTGAAATTGCTGAAAATTATGAATCACCTGCTACACCTAGTACTCCTATTAGAAGTAAAATATATGATGTGCTTGAATCTTATACGTTTGATGAGGAGTTTACTGGAGAGTTTATGGCATATGATACTGATAAAGGTATAGAAGGCTTTTGCTATAATTAAAGAAAAGGCCATGAACAAAATGATGAAACATGATCCAAAATTTGCAACTTCTCCTATTTTTGTTGATGATGAGCATAATGAATTCTCTGTTGATCCTGAACTTATTACTCTGGTAGAATTTGATCCTTTTCACGGCTATGAATCTGAAAAAGTTATTGCACACCTGATTAAACTGAATGATATTGCAACCATGTTTGCTCAAGAGGAAAAGGCTCAATATTACAATATCCTTAAGTTTTTTTTCCATTCTCATTAAAGGGTGATGTAAAAATGGGTTTAATAATCTTGCTCCTGGTTGTGCATAGTCCCTAGTATATGATATATTAGTTTACTGAGAAATATTTTCCTGCACATATGAAATAGCAATGGTGTAGACATTAACCCACGTCACTACTATTCACTAGTAGTAGTGACATGAGCATACACAACAACGCCACCACTATGTATTTATGGATTTAAAAACCAGCTATACAATTTATCCATGCATCCAAATATTTATATATTCATCCATGTCGGTACTAAAACTGGCAGACCTCGGGGTAGGGGGTCCCGAGCTATAGATCTTCGGATCTATGGGTAACAGGAAAGAAAGGGGACAATATTTACCCAGGTTCGGGCCCTCTTGATGCGGAGCATCCCACATTCATCCCCATGGACACTACACCAACTACCCAAGAACCAAGTGGACCCATGACAAGATCTCGTCCACGTGCTATTCAATCCGAGGTGACATCTCTCCTACTTGAGCTTCCCTTACACATGAACGAGGCATGGTTGCTACCTCAATCCGAGATACTATGTATGATCAGGTACAGCGAGCATCCCGAGGATTCGAGAGCTGAAGGAGAAGAAAGGGACAGGAGTGCAAACTCTCTGTCCAGCCCGGAACTTCCGGCCAAAGCCCGGAACCTCCGGCCCCCGGCGAAACCGACGACCCCAGGACATGTAAAAGTCTCTGTCCAGCCCTGACCCTCGCCCGGAACTTCCGGCCCCCGGAACTTCCGGTCCGCCCGGACCTTCCAGCCCCCGGACTCCAGCGCCCCCTTACACCGTGCCAACTCTCTGGATAGCCCGGACCCCTCCCGGAACCTGCCCGGAACTTCCGGCCTCCGGTCCCTCCGGCCCTGCCCGGAACTTCCGGCCTGCCTGCGCGCAGTGACTCTGGGCCGAAGCCCATGTACCCCTTCGTCCACCTAGACTATAAATACTCGTCTCCTACCTCCGTTTAGGGTTAGCAAAGTAGATAGCTCTTTGAGATAGAGCTTTGCTCATTCGTACCTCTCCCATGGAGATCAAGACCTCCATGTGAACCATGTGAGAAGATCCACTACGGATTCAAGACCTCGACTCCTTCGCGGATCGGGACGAACTAGGTACCGTGTATCCCCCTTTGTTGGTTTTGGATCTTGTACCCCTACTATGTGTATGTGGATCTAGTGCATGTGTGATTGGATCGAGTTCATTTGAGTGTTTCTCTCGTTTTCTCCTCTCGTGTTCTTCGTGTTCTTCGTGGGATCCGCTCCAATCGGGAAAGATCGACACCACTAGGGTTCCACCCTACATCATCTTGGTATCATGAGCCACGTTGATCATGATTTTGGAGTCTCCCCCACCATTTTCTAGCCTGATTTTGTTGTTTTTGGTCCTAATTCAAAAATCCCCACCAAAAATAGCCCTCCCAAATTTTTTGTGATTTGTTGGTTTTGATAATGTTTTCTTGAAATTGATCCATGGATTTCGTGTGTAGCACGTAGATCTAGCTTCCCCACCCCTCCATCCATCCCAATTTTTCTTTTCCCCCTTCCAATTTGGGTTTTTCCTGAAGTTTTCCACCCAAATTTCCGATCTGCAATTTTCTGTTCTTGGCGAAATCCCGTCCCCCGGACCTTCCGGCCCTCCCAGACCTTCCGGCCACCGGACCTTCCGGCCTCTACCCGGAACTTCCGGCCAGCGGAATTTCTGGCCCCCACCCGGAACTTCCGGCCTTGACAGAAAGTTGTTCATCGCCTGTTCACTTCCGCAAGTTGGTCATCTTCGACCACGGTGCAGCGCCATCTTCGCCAACGTACTAGAGACCGTGCACCACGTCCTCGACCATTGATGCGGAGCATCCCATGGTCATCCCCATGGACACTACACCAACTACCCAAGCACCAAGTGGACCCATCACAAGATCTCGTGCACGTGCTATTCAATCCGAGGTGACATCTCTCCTACTTGAGCTTCCCTTACACGTGAACGAGACATGGTTGCTACCTCAATCCGAGATACTATGTATGATCAGGTACAGCGAGCATCCCGAGGATCCGAGAGCTGAAGGAGAAGAAAGGGACAGGAGTGCAAACTCTCTGTCCAGCCCGGAACTTCCGGCCAAAGCCCGGAACCTCCGGCCCCCGGCGAAACCGACGACCCCAGGACGTGTAAAAGTCTCTGTCCAGCCCTGACCCTCGCCCGGAACTTCCGGCCCCCAGACTCCAGCTCCCCCTCGCACCGTGCCAACTCTCTGGATAGCCCGGACCCTTCCCGGAACCTGCCCGGAACTTCCGGCCTCCGGTCCCTCCGGCCCTGCCCGGAACTTCTGGCCTGCCTGCGCGTAGTGACTCTGGGCCGAAGCCCATGTACCCCTTCGTCCACCTAGACTATAAATACTCGTCTCCTACCTCCCTTTAGGGTTAGCAAAGTAGATAGCTCTTTGACATAGAGCTTTGCTCATTCGTACCTCTCCCATGGAGATCAAGACCTCCATGTGAACCATGTGAGAAGATCCACTCCGGATTCAAGACCTCGACTCCTTCGCGGATCGGGACGAACTAGGTACCGTGTATCCCCCTTTGTTGGTTTTGGATCTTGTACCCCTACTATGTGTATGTGGATCTAGTGCATGTGTGATTGGATCGAGTTCATTTGAGTGTTTCTCTCGTTTTCTCCTCTCGTGTTCTTCGTGTTCTTCGTGGGATCCGCTCCAATCGGGAAAGATCGACACCACTAGGGTTCCACCCTACATCATCTTGGTATCATGAGCCACGTTGATCACGATTTTGGAGTCTCCCCCACCGTTTTCTAGTCTGATTTTGTTGTTTTTGGTCCTAATTCAAAAATCCCCACCAAAAATAGCCCTCCCAAAATTTTTGTGATTTGTTGGTTTTGATAATGTTTTCTTGAAATTGATCCATGGATTTCGTGTGTAGCACGTAGATATAGCTTCCCCACCCCTCCATCCATCCCAATTTTTCTTTTCCCCCTTCCAATTTGGGTTTTTCCTGAAGTTTTCCACCCAAATTTCCGATCTGCAATTTTCTGTTCTTGGCGAAATCCCGTCCCCCGGACCTTCCGGCCCTCCCAGACCTTCCGGCCACCGGACCTTCCGGCCTCTACCCGAAACTTCCGGCCAGCGGAATTTCCGGCCCCCACCCGGAACTTCCGGCCTTGACAGAAAGTTGTTCATCGCCTGTTCACTTCCGCAAGTTGGTCATCCTCGACCACGGTGCAGCGCCATCTTCGCCAACGTACTGGAGACCGTGCACCACGTCCTCGACCATTGATGCGGAGCATCCCATGGTCATCCCCATGGACACTACACCAACTACCCAAGCACCAAGTGGACCCATCACAAGATCTCGTGCACGTGCTATTCAATCCGAGCTGACATCTCTCCTACTTGAGCTTCCCTTACACGTGAACGAGACATGGTTGCTACCTCAATCCGAGATACTATGTATGATTAGGTAGAACGAGCATCCCGAGGATCCGAGAGCTGAAGGAGAAGAAAGGGACAGGAGTGCAAACTCTCTGTCCAGCCCGGAACTTCCGGCCAAAGCCCGGAACCTCCGGCCCCCGGCGAAACCGACGACCCCAGGACGTGTAAAAGTCTCAGTCCAGCCCTGACCCTCGCCCGGAACTTCCGGCCCCCGGAACTTCCGGTCCGCCCGGACCTTCCGGCCCCCGGACTCCAGCTCCTCCTCGCACCGTGCCAACTCTCTGGATAGCCCGGACCCTTCCCGGAACCTGCCCGGAACTTCCGGCCTCCGGTCCCTCCGGCCCTGCCCGGAACTTCCGGCCTGCCTGCGCGCAGTGACTCTGGGCCGAAGCCCATGTACCCCTTCGTCCACCTAGACTATAAATACTCGTCTCCTACCTCCGTTTAGGGTTAGCAAAGTAGATAGCTCTTTGAGATAGAGCTTTGCTCATTCGTACCTCTCCCATGGAGATCAAGACCTCCATGTGAACCATGTGAGAAGATCCACTCCGGATTCAAGACCTCGACTCCTTCGCGGATCGGGACGAACTAGGTACCGTGTATCCCCCTTTGTTGGTTTTGGATCTTGTACCCCTACTATGTGTATGTGGATCTAGTGCATGTGTGATTGGATCGAGTTCATTTGAGTGTTTCTCTCGTTTTCTCCTCTCGTGTTCTTCGTGTTCTTCGTGGGATCCGCTCCAATCGGGAAAGATCGACACCACTAGGGTTCCACCCTACATCATCTTGGTATCATGAGCCACGTTGATCATGATTTTGGAGTCTCCCCCACCATTTTCTAGCCTGATTTTGTTGTTTTTGGTCCTAATTCAAAAATCCCCACCAAAAATAGCCCTCCCAAAATTTTTGTGATTTGTTGGTTTTGATAATGTTTTCTTGAAATTGATCCATGGATTTCGTGTGTAGCACGTAGATCTAGCATCCCCACCCCTCCATCCATCCCAATTTTTCTTTTCCCCCTTCCAATTTGGGTTTTTCCTGAAGTTTTCCACCCAAATTTCCGATCTGCAATTTTCTGTTCATGGCGAAATCCCGTCCCCCGGACCTTCCGGCCCTCCCAGACCTTCCGGCCACCGGACCTTCCGGCCTCTACCCGGAACTTCCGGCCAGCGGAATTTCCGGCCCCCACCCGGAACTTCCGGCCTTGACAGAAAGTTGTTCATCGCCTGTTCACTTCCGCAAGTTGGTCATCTTCGACCACGGTGCAGCGCCATCTTCGCCAACGTACTGGAGACCGTGCACCACGTCCTCGACCATTGATGCGGAGCATCCCATGGTCATCCCCATGGACACTACACCAACTACCCAAGCACCAAGTGGACCCATCACAAGATCTCGTGCACGTGCTATTCAATCCGAGGTGACATCTCTCCTACTTGAGCTTCCCTTACACGTGAACGAGACATGGTTGCTACCTCAATCCGAGATACTATGTATGATCACGTACAGCGAGCATCCCGAGGATCCGAGAGCTGAAGGAGAAGAAAGGGACAGGAGTGCAAACTCTCTGTCCAGCCCGGAACTTCCGGACAGAGCCCGGAACCTCCGGCCCCCGGAACGTCCGGCCCACCCGGAACTTCCGGCCCATGGCGAAACCGACGACCCCAGGACGTGCAAAGTCTCTGTCCAGCCCGGAACCAACCCGGACCCTCGCCCGGAACTTCCGGACCCCGGAACTTCCGGCCCGCCCGGACCTTCCGGCCCACGGACTCCAGCCGCCCCTCGCGCCGTGCCAACTCTCTGGATAGCCCGGACCCTTCCCGGAACCTAACCGGACCTTCCGTCCTCCGGAACTTCCGGCCTGCCTGCGCGCAGTGACTCTGGGCCAAGGCCCATGTACCTCTTCGTCCACCTAGACTATAAATACTCGTCTCCTACCTCCGTTTTAGGGTTAGCAAAGTAGATAGCTCTTTGAGATAGAGCTTTGCTCATCCGTACCTCTCCCATGGAGATCAAGACCTCCATGTGAACCATGTGAGAAGATCCACTCCGGATTCAAGACCTCGACTCCTTCGCGGATCAGGACGAACTAGCTACCGTGTATCCCCCTTTGTTTGTTTTGGATCTTGTACCCCTACTATGTGTATGTGGATCTAGTGCATGTGTGATTGGATCGAGTTGATTTGAGTGTTTCTATCGTTTTCTCCTCTCGTGTTCTTCGTGTTCTTCGCGGGATCCGCTCCAATCTTGCAAGATCGACACCGTTAGGGTTCCACCCTACATCTTCTTGGTATCAAGAGCCATGTTGATCACGATTTTGGAGTCTCCCCCACCGTTTTCTAGCCTGATTTTGTTGTTTTTGGTCCTAATTCGAAAATCCCCACCAAAAATAGCCCTCCCAAAATTTTTGTGATTTGTTGGTTTTGATGCTGTTTTGTTGAAATTGATCCATGGATTTCGTGTGTAGCACGTAGATCTAGCTTCCCCACCCCTCCATCCATCCCAATTTCTCTTTTCCACCTTCCAATTTGGGTTTTTCCGGAAGTTTTTCTGCCCAAATTTCCAATCTGCAATTTTCTGTTCTTGGCGAAATCCCGTCCCCCGGAACTTCCGGCCCTCTCGGACCTTCCGGCCTCCACCCGGAACTTCCGGCCAGCAGAACTTCCGGCCTCCACCCAGAATTTCCGGTCTTGACAGAAAGTTGTTCATCGCCTGTTCGTTTCCGCAAGTTGGTCATCTTCGACCACGGTGCAGCGGCATCTTCGCCAACGTACTGGAGACCGTGCACCATGTCCTCGACCATTCCATCACGTCAACCGTCTACGTACTCGCCACCGACAACGACCGCCTCACCTTCGTGACAACACCACCGTAAGCAAGGACGGTAACATCGACAACTCCTTGTTCATATCCTTGCCTTTGCATTGTGAAACCCCGCGACCATCTTTTGCGTAGCTTTCCTACGAGACTAGCCATTTGAGTATTGCCGGGCAACGATACTTGTGCACATTAGTGATACCGTTCCGCATAGCTATCATAGCGTGCATATATACTCATATCATCTCTATTGCCAAATTGGGTTCCCGCATATATATCATTGCTACCATCGTGAGAGCATTTCGCATAAGTGGCCAAAAGGAAAAGAGCAAAAGAAAGAAAGCTTTTAAGCAAAAGAGAAAGAGCACCAAGCTTGTAAGCATTAGCCATAGCATCGCCACATTACAAAACATATTCGATCATCTTGGATCATTGTGACAAGTTCACCGGGACTCATACATACATAGCATAAGTGAGATAGACACTCATACGTTTTGTCTCTTATAGGTTGTGCACAAGTTCGTATCCGCCTATTGAGCAACCGTGCTAGCGTCTCTCTAGTGTTGTGCAACAAGAGCATTTTTCGTGGATTCCACATTTTGAGCTCGTTCCTTGGTTGCACGACCCCATTTATCTATCCGTGCGTGTGTTTCCGTGTGATACTTCTTGCTATTGGTCTACTTGTTACACTTGCAATCTTGTGAATCTTTTTCAACATTATTGATATCTTTCTTGCAAATTGCAGATATTTTGTGCCACTATCCTAACCAAACTCCTCCAAAAGCGTTACTTGTGTAGGTGTGAGATTTGACACGATCCGGTACCAATTGCACTATTTCCATAATACCATATTGGGTGGTCATTGATCCATCTTCAACATTGGATAAGGTACATTGGTCTAGTTCGTTTCTTTCTTCCACTAACACTTGTGTGAGAATAATGGATAGGCCGAGCACTTCTACCAACCCCCTCTTCGATGAGCCAGAAGACGCACCGAACGTCTACGTCACCAAGGCTCACCTCTTTGGCGTCCAACGAGCATTACATCAAGAGAGCGAAGCATTGGGCGAACGCATCGAACAACTCGCCTCCGACTTTCAACAAACCCTTGATGACAAGCTATCAATTCAAATGGACGAGTTCTGGACCATGATGCTCAACCGTGCTTCTTCCACTTCATCGTCATCAAGATCAAGACGGTGCCATTCGAGCCGACACTCTTCGGACACTTCTTCGGATGCAAGTCTTCCACGAGCGCACTCTCATCGTCCCCAAGCACATGACGACCGGCAAGCTTCAAGAAACTCATTCCATGGCAATGGTTTGCAAGACCGCCTTCGAGAGCGCGAACGAAAACAATGACAAGCACAAGCCAACGGGAACCAAGATCAAGTTCCACAACGCCAACGCCAAGTGCACCAAGACGACGACGCCCTACACCAAGAACGACAACGTCGTGAGGAGAAAGCGCTTGAAGCTCAACGTGCCCTACGCGAATCAACTCGCAACGTCGCCGAACGCAACTGCCGCGTGCGCGAACAAGAAGAAGCCACACGACTTGAGGAGCGCCAAGAGATGCGGAACCGGGCACGAATCCCAAGGCCACCACGTCAAGTCAGTCAACATGAACACGACGAAGATGAGCTAGAAGATCTACCTCCACGGCAAGAGCGTCATCGCAACCGCCGCCAACGCAATGAGGAGCGCTACGGCAAGCTCAAGTTCACCATGCCTAAATTCTCCGGTGGAAATGATCCCGAAGAATACCTTTCATGGGCGTTGAAGGTCGACAAGATATTCCGTCTTCACAACTACAACGAGGAAAAGAAGATTGCCATGGCATCTCTCGAGTTCCAAGACTATGTTCTCATTTGGTGGGAGCAAGTGATCGAACGGTGCCAAGAGAGAGGCGAGCCACCCATCAAAACTTGGGATCAAATGAACGATGTCATGCGAGCTCGTTTTGTGCCCACACACTATAGCCGCGACCTCTTCAAGAAACTACAACTCCTCAAGCAAGGCACCAAGTCGGTTGAAGCCTACTACCAAGAGCTGGAAATTGCAATGATACGAGCCAACGTCAAGGAAGATGAAGAACAAACAATGGCGCATTTCTTGAATGGCCTCAACTATCCAATCAAGAAAATTGCGGACTTCCAACCGTACTCCAACCTCCTCGAGCTAGTACACCAGGCAACCAAAGCGGAGCGACAAGTACAAGAAGACTACAAGTACTCCAAGTACTCATCCAAGACCTACGGTTCATACACTCAAGCTTCCACGACTTCCACAACTCCTTCCACGCCTCGAGCTACACCAAGTACCGGCGACAAGTCAAGCTCCAAGCAACAAACGACATCTTCGAGTCGTCTTCCTCCTACTACAAGCTACTCCAAGCCAAGAGCTTCGTCATCAAAAACTCCTTCAGATGCTACCGACAAAACAAGTGACATCAAGTGCTTTACGTGCAAAGGCCGAGGCCACAAGTCCTTCGAGTGCCCAACAAGACGCACTATGATCATGAACGCCGACGGCACCTACGATTCTATGAGTGAAGATGAAATGGCAGCCATCGAGCAAGTGGCCATGCATCGCCAAGTGAATGAAGAAGAAGATGATCAAGTGTTTTGCGACAATGATTCGAGTCCCGCTCTTGTTGTCTCCAAGGTCTTGACACTTCAACAACATCAAGATGAAGACCAGCGTTGCCACATCTTCCATACCAAGGCGGGAATTCAAGGACGTTCCGTCAAGGTCATCATCGACGGCGGAAGTTGCCACAACTTGGCAAGTGATGAGTTATGTTCCAAGTCCAATTGGTCAAGAAGAAGCACCCTCGCCCCTACAAGGTCCAATGGCTTAGCGACTCCGGCACCATTCAAGTGGAGCACACCGTCCACGACCCCTTCAAGATCGGCGCCTACGAAGATACATTGGAGTTTGATGTGGTTACTATGTCCGTATGCCACCTACTACTCGGACGACCGTGGCAATTTGACCGAGGCGTCATACATAATGGACGGACCAATCAATATAGTTTCAAGATGAAGGGCAAGGAGTTCATACTTCGACCAATGACACCAAGTCAAGTCATTGCGGACAAGCAAGCATCTACCCATCGTGGAGAGAAAAGTGAGCGAGTGAACCACCAAAAAGGGAGTGAGAGGCACAAGCCAAACATGAGTGACTCCACGATGCGTGACAAAAGAGATCTAGTTCTTTTAGCCACCAAAAGAGATTTGAGGGATGTGAGTGAGAGCCCATCAAGTGTTCTTCACTTTGTGCTTGTGTGCAAAGATGAAGTGGTGCGGACTAATACTTCATAACATCTTCCTTTGGTATTGTCTCATTTATTGCAGGAATTCGCGGACGTGTTTCCCGATGAGCTACCTCCCGGACTTCCTCCTCTACGCGGAATCGAACACCGCATCGATCTCATTCCCAGCGCACCTCTACCGAACAAGGCACCTTACCTCGTCAACCCCGAGGAGACCAAAGAGATACAAAGGCAAGTGCAACATCTCATGGAGAATGGGTATGTACGCGAAAGCTTGAGCCCTTGTGCCATTCCGGTCATTCTTGTGCCTAAGAAAGATGGTACGTATCGCATGTGTTCCGATTGCCGTCCTATAAATGCTATCACCATTCGATATCGCCATCCCATTCCACGCCTAGATGACATGCTTGATGAACTTAGTGGAGCCACAATTTTCTCTAAAATTGACCTTAAAAGTGGCTTGTATCAAATTCGCATGCAAGAAGGTGATGAATGGAAAACCGCTTTCAAAACTAAATTTGGTTTGTATGAATGGTTAGTCATGCCTATGGGTTTATCGCAAGCACCTAGCACTTTTATGCGTGTGATGCACTATGTTCTTCGCAAATTAATTGGCATTTGTGTTGTGGTTTACTTTGATGACATCCTTATGTTTAGTGAAACTCTCCAAGATCATGTCAAACACCTTAGAGAAGTATTGCAAATTCTTAGAGACGAGCGACTTTATGCTAACATGGAAAAATGCACTTTTGGTGTTGATAAGCTTGTCTTCTTGGGTTTTGTTGTCTCATCTAAGGGTGTTCATGTTGATGAAACTAAAATTGATGCTATTAAGAATTGGCCACAACCAACCAATTTGCTTCAAGTGCGTAGCTTCCTTGGCTTAGCAGGTTTTTATCGTCGCTTTGCGAAGGATTTTAGCACCATTGCATCACCATTGCACGCATTAAGTAAGAAGAATGCACCAGTTGTTTGGGGTCCATCCCAAGATGCCGCATTTCATGAGCTTAAGAACTTGCTTACACAAGCTCCATTACTTGCATTACCCAACTTTGAGAAAACTTTTGAAGTGCATTGTGACGCTACTGGTAATGGTATTGGTGGTGTGTTAATGCAAGAGAAACGACCTATTGCATATTTTAGTGAAAAACTCTCCGGCGCGCAAGTTAACTATCCTATCTATGACAAAGAGTTATATGCTTTGGTCAGAGTCTTGCATGTGTGGGAACATTATCTCCGTCCACGTGAATGTGTCATCCATACGGATCATGAAACGCTTAAGTACCTCAAGGGTCAAACTAAATTGAACAAGCATCATGCTAAATGGAGTGAGTTCATTGAGTCATTTCCTTATGTTATCAAGTATATCAAAGGTAAGGAAAATGTTGTGGCGGACGCTCTTTCCCGCAAGTGCATGTTGGTTACCAAACTTGAGTTGAATGTTATTGGCTTTGAGCACATTAAAGACTTGTATGAGCATGATTCGTCATTTGCAACTCCTTATGCCAATTGTTTACCTCATAAAACTTGGGAGCAATATCACTTGAAAGATGGCTATCTTATGCGAGCTAACAAACTTTGTATTCCCGAGTCTTCTCTTCGTTTGCTACTTTTAAAAGAAGCTCATGGCGGAGGACTCATGGGACATTTTGGACGTGACAAGACCTTCGCTACGCTCTCCAAGCACTAATTTTGGCCAAAGATGTTTCGAGACGTTTCTCGCTACACCAACCGGTGCTCTACAAGCCGCAAAGCTAAGTCTAAAGCTCAATCTCATGGCCTTTATATGCCTCTTCCTATTCCGTATCAACCATGGGAAGATATTAGTATGGACTTTGTGCTTGGTTTGCCAAGAACCCGCAATGGAAAAGATTCGATATTTGTTGTTGTGGACCGATTCTCGAAAATGGCACATTTTATTCCATGCAACAAGATAGACGATGCTTCACATGTTGCAAATCTGTTTTGTAGGGAAATCTTGCGTCTACATGGAGTGCCAAAGACTATTGTGTCAGACCGCGACGTAAAGTTCCTTAGCTACTTTTGGAAGACGCTATGCGCCAAGCTCGGCATCAAGCTCCTATTATCTTCGGCATACCATCCACAAACTGACGGCCAAACGGAGGTCATGAACCGGACGCTATCGACTCTCCTCCGCGTGTTGATCAAGAGGAACATCAAGGAGTGGGAGGAGTACTTACCCATCGCTGAGTACGCCTACAATCGAGCACAACACTCTACTACCGGCAAGTCCCCCTTCGAGGTCGTCAACGGATTCAATCAATTATCCCCTTTGGACATTATACCGCTACCTCTTCAAGAGCGCATCAACATGGACGCGAGTGCCCGAGCAAGCTATCTCAAGAAGATGCATGAAGATACAAGGCACACCATCGAGCGCCAAGTACATCGGCTCGCGACCAAGATCAACATCAACAAGCAACCCATGATATTCAACATTGGAGATCTTGTGTGGCTACACCTTCGCAAGGACCGCTTCCCCAACGAGCGCAAGTCCAAGCTCCTACCACGTGCCGACGGACCCTTCAAGGTGCTTGCACGCTACAACAACAACACCTACAAGATCGACATCCCCCGCGACAAGTACAACGTGAGCGATATCTTCAACGTCAAGGATCTCTCTCCCTACCATGGTGATGAGGTTTTTGATCCGAGGTCGGATCTTTCCCAAGGGGGGGGAGATGATGCGGAGCATCCCACGTTCATCCCCATGGACACTACACCAACTACCCAAGCACCAAGTGGACCCATGACAAGATCCCATGCACGTGCTATTCAATCCGAGGTGACATCTCTCCTACTTGAGCTTCCCTTACACGTGAACGAGACATGGTTGCTACCTCAATCCGAGATACTATGTATGATCAGGTACAGCGAGCATCCCGAGGATCCGAGAGCTGAAGGAGAAGAAAGGGACAGGAGTGCAAACACTCTGTCCAGCCCGGAACTTCCGGCCAGAGCCCGGAACCTCCGGCCCCCGGAACTTTCGGCCCACCCGGAACTTCCGGCCCCCGGCGAAACCGACGACCCCAGGACATGCAAAGTGTCTGGCCAGCCCGGAACCAGCCCGGACCCTCGCCCGGAACTTCCGGCCCCCGGAACTTCCGGCCCCCGGACTCCAGCTCCCCCTCGCGCCGTGCCAACTCTCTGGATAGCCCGGACCCTTCCCGGAACCTGCCCGGAACTTCCGGCCTCCGGAACCTCCGGCCCTGCCTGGAACTTCCGGCCTGCCTGCGCGGAGTGACTCTGGGCCGAAGCCCATGTACCCCTTCGTCCACCTAGACTATAAATACTCGTCTCCTACCTCCGTTTAGGGTTAGCAAAGTAGATAGCTCTTTGAGATAGAGCTTTGCTCATCCGTACCTCTCCCATGGAGATCAAGACCTCCATGTGAACCATGTGAGAAGATCCACTCCAGATTCAAGACCTCGACTCCTTCGCGGATCCGGACGAACTAGCTACCGTGTATCCCCCTTTGTTGGTTTTGGATCTTGTACCCCTACTATGTGTATGTGGATCTAGTGCATGTGTGATTGGATCGAGTTGATTTGAGTGTTTCTCTCGTTTTCTCCTCTCGTGCTCTTCGTGTTCTTCGCGGGATCCGCTCCAATCGTGAAAGATCGACACCACTAGGGTTCCACCCTACATCACCTCTCGAAGAGGCAATACCCTACGTCCTGCTTTGATTGTATTGATAATGATGTATCGAGTACAAGCTTGTTCTACCTTGAGATCGTAAGTTATGTTCTAACCCTAAGGCTAGGTGGTTGTAATTATGACCGTGGTCTCTACAGACTAAACTCCTCAGCTTATATAGACGCTGGGGGTATCTAGGGTTACACATGGTCGGTTCCGCATCCAGGGATTGATAGAGGCGAGGGTCCCGATCTTCTGATGAGATGATTACTATCAATTTGGTGGAGACAACTTTGACGATCCGACTACAAACGTGTAACGACGTTGCGCCTTAGCAATCGCTAAACCAACTCCGAGAGGTTATTGACCTCGCCGGAGCACGATCAACCTGACCACGAAGGTCTATTCCTGCAAGCAATCAACGACCAAGGAAGAATATGATAATGCAATCTGAATATTGTGAATATATATGAAGTACTGATAAAAGTGGGGTTCTAAAAGCGGTCTTGGCCTAGTCATTGGACACAAACGATGTACACGAAGTTGTAGCAATGGCTAACTTTTAACTAATTAAAACCCAAGTCTAAACGGTGCCTTAAGGGCTGTATTTATAGGGAAAAAGAGAGGAGATTTCGTCCACCCTTGGCAAGGTGGGACTAAAACACCTCCTGAGTCGTTTCCCCTACAATACGGACTATAAAAATAGCCTACGAAGTTGTATTTTGAAGTTACATGAGCCTCGCCCGAAAAGACGGTGGCGCAGCACCAATAATAAGCTATGGATGAAATTTATGAAAGGCCATCTTGTATATTTCGTCCATCTTCTTGTATGTCATCATGGTGGCTTCAAAGTGCGAAAATCTCCACTGGAAACTCCGTTCTTGTTCCCTTCGCGCGTGCCATCATCTCCATGCTTGATCATGCTCAAATGTTCATCCTTCTTGTCCATGCTAGGCCCTCCAATTGTAAGTAACACAAATGTATCTAATTTAGGCAGCATCCTATTCTCATGGACATTACAAACATTACCAAGAAACGAAAGTACCTGATAATTTAACTCGCGTGCGCGAGGTCTAGTAATTGCTCCAATAGGTATAACAGCCTGGGTTGTAGGTGTAACTGTGGTAGCCATGTCCTCTTCATCCTCCTATTCTTGAAAACAAAGCCGTCCTCGGCGTTGCTTAATCTGAAATGTGGCTAACAAAAGAAACAAGGTGTACATGTTGTATATGTATATGTCATCCATTTTTATTGATCTCAGTTGTGGCACATGTGACACGTTTATTCAGGAGTACTCTACAAATGTCATGAAATATAAAGCGAAGATATTATCCCAGAAAGGCCAAGGCATGAAAATATTGCAACTCAGTTTGCACATATAAGTGAAGCTCTTATTCATATCTAAAGATTGGCAATGCTCATCATTAAACCATCCCAATATTGGTGAATTAACTCTAATTGTTTCAAAATTACATGCTACAACATGCTTTGATGCGGAGCATCCTACGTTCATCCCCATGGACCCACCTTCGTTTCCCCAAGTGCCAAGCGGACCAATGACACGAGCACGTGCAAGAGCTCTCGAGACCGAGGTGACATCTCTCCTTAATGAACTTCCATATGACTCGTGTGAGACATGGTTACTACCTCAATCCGGAATGCTTTGTGTGCTTAGGTACCAAGAAGACCCTATCGGAGAAGCCCGGAACAATGGACAAGTCGTCAAGTACACGGATGAAGGAGCTCGAGAAGAGAAAGTGCTGCTGAGCACCAGCAGCCGGACATCCGGCCTACAGCCCGGACATCCGGCCCCTGGAGACCTCAACTACACCACCAGAACAGCAGCCGACAAGTCCCCAGGACCCGGACATCTGGCCCAGCCCCGGACATCGGGTCCGTTGACCTCGGACATCCGGCCCGTGCCCGGAAATCTGCCCCTCCTATCCAGAGAGCAGCTGGAATCGGTCGAAGACGGCCCGGACATCCGGCCCCTATGCCCAGACATCCGGCACCTACCTGAGACGCCGGACATCCGGCCCGACGCCCGGACATCCGGCCCCTGCGCAGACTTAAACGGCCCAAGAGCCCATGTACCCATCCATCTCGCCCCAACTTGTACTAGTACTATAAATAGACCTCCTCCTTCCCTCTTCTAGGGTTAGCAAAGGTTTGGCTCTTAGAGATAGAGCTTTGCTCATCCACTACCTCTCCCATGGAGATCAAGACCTCCATGAGACCCATGTGAGAGGATCCACCTCCGGATTCAAGACCTCAACTCCTCTACGGATTGGGATGAACTAGCTATCGTGTATCCTCTCGTGTTGACTTTGGATCTTGTATCTCTACTATGTGTACGTGGATTTAGTGCATGTGTGATTGGAATTGTGTCAATTGAGTGTTTTGTTCTTGTGTTCTTCTCTCAATTTGCCTTTTCCCCTCCAAGTGTGAAAAGATCGATGAACTAGGGTTCCACCCTACATCATCTTGGTATCAAGAGCCACGTTGATTCACACTTTGGAGTCTTTCCCCTCACTTTCTAGCCCCAATTTTGTTTGTTTTGCCCAATTTCGAAAATTCCCCATAAAATATAGCCATACCAAATTTTTTTTTGTGATTTGTTGGTTTGATGATGTTTTGTTGATTTTCATCCATGGATTTGCTGTGTTTCAAGTGGATCTAGCTTTTCCCCACCATCTCCACCAATTCCATCCACAAAATTCTTCGAATTATGGCCCAGAATTTTCTTTTTCCCCACTTGTTCATCGTGTTCATCCACGGATCCGCAGCCCCGGACATCCGGGCCGTGTCCCCGGACATCCGGCCCCTGGCAGCCAACACTTCACCACTTCGCCAATTTTCTATGATGTTTCATCTTTTTCCACCGCTTCTTCCGCAAACCATCGATGACTTTCGTGACTCCACCACCTACTTCCGCAACCACCACGAGTTTTTCCACTTGAGAGCTTGAGTTTGCGGTTTCCGTTTCCTAACGTGTTTTGGCTACTTAGGGACGGTCTGTCATCGACATCACCGCCGCTCAACTTCGCCACGGACTCGACATCGACAACGACCACTTCATCATTGTGACACCACCACCATAAGCAAGGATGGTAACATCGACAACAACTTGTTCTCCCTTGCCATTGCATTGTTAACCCCTAGACCATCTTTTGCGCCGCTTTCCTACGAGACTAGCCATTTGAGTATTGCCTGGCAACGCTACTTGTGCACTTTAGTGATACACGTTCCGCATAGCTATCATAGCGTGCATATATCATCGTATCATCTCTTGTGTTATCAATTGTTCCTGCATATACATCATTGCTATCTTGGTAAAAGCATTTCGCATAAGTGGCCTAAGGAAGATATCAAAAGAACGAGAAGCTTTTAAGCAAAAGAGAAAAGAGTAACAACAAGCTTGTAAGCAATAGCCATAGCAACGCCACATTACATATCATACTTGATCATCTTGGATCATCGTGAGTTCACCGGGAGTCATACATACATAGCATATTTGAGATAGACAGTCGATACGTTTTGTCTCTTATAGGTTGTGCACAAGTTCGTATCCGCCTATTGAGCAATCGTGCTAGCGTCTCTCTAGTGTTGTGCAACACGAGCATTTTTCCGTGGATTCCACATTTTGAGCTCATTCCTTGGTTGCACGACCTCATTTATCTATCCGTGTGTGTGTTTCCGTGTGCCACTCATTGCTATTGGTCTACTTGTTTCACTTGCGCATTTGTGAATCTTTCTCAACATTATTGATATCTTGCTAACAATTGCAGAAATTTTGTGCCACCATCCTAACCAAGCTACTCCAAAAGCTTTACTTGTGTAGGTGCGAGATTGACACGATGCAGTACCAATTGCACTACTTCCATAATACTATATTGTGTCATCATTGATCCATCTTCAACATTGAATAAGGTACATTGGTCTAGTTCGTTTCTTTCTTCCACTAACACTTGTTTGAGAATCATGGATAGGCCAAGCACTTCTATCAACTCCCTCTTTGATGAGCAAGACGACGCACCGAACAACTATGTCACCAAGAATCACCTCTTTGGCGTCCGACGAGCCTTACATCAAGAGAGCGAAGCATTGGGCGAACGCATCGAACAACTTTCCTCCGAATTTCGACAAACCCTTGATGACAAGCTAACAGCTCAAATGGAAGAGTTCCGAACCATGATGGTTAACCGCGCTTCTTCCACTTCATCTACTTCAAGATCAAGACGGCACCACTCGAGCTGATACTCTTCAGAAACGTCTTCGGATGCAAGTCTTCCTCGAGCACGATCACATCGTCACCAAGACCATGAAGACCGTCAAGCTTCACCAAACCCGTTCCATGGCAATGGTTTGCATGGCCGCCTTCGAGAGCACAAACGACAACAACGTCAAGCACAAGGCGCCATGGACCAAGATCAAGTTCCGCAACGTCAACGTCAAGTAAACCAAGACGACGATGCTCTGCAACAAGAACGACAACGTCGTGAGGAGCAAGCACCTGAAGCCCAACATGCCTTACGCGAAGCAACTTGCAACGTGAACGAACGCAACCGCCGTGTGCGCGACCAAGAAGAAGCCTTATGACAAGAGCGACAAGATGAGGCCACACGTCTTGAGGAGCGCCAAGAAATGAGGAACCGTGCACGTATGCCACGTCCTTGTCGGCAAGACAATCAAGAAGAGCACGAGGAGCAAGAGCTACAAGTCCCACCTCCACGGAAAGAGCATCATCGCCATCGCTAACGCAATGAAGAGCGCTACAGCAAGCTCAAGTTCAACATGCCTAAATTCTCCGGTGGCAATGATCCCGAAGAATACCTTTCATGGGCATTGAAGGTTGACAAGATATTCCGTCTTCACAATTACGAAGAGGAAAAGAAGATCGCCATGGTATCTCTAGAGTTCCAAGACCATGTTCTCATTTGGTGGGAGCAAGTGATCGAGCGACGTCAAGAGAAGGGCGAGCCACCCATCACGACTTTGAATCAAATGAAGGATATCACGCGAGCTCGTTTTGTGCCTACGAACTATAGCCGTGACCTCTTCAAGAAGTTACAACTCCTCAAGCAAGGAACCAAGTCGGTTGAAGCATACTATCAAGAGATGGAAATTGCAATGATACGAGCCAACGTCAAGGAAGATGATGAACAAACTATGGCGCATTTCTTGAATGGCCTCAACCTTCCCATCAAGAAGATTGCGGATTTCCAACCGTACTCCAACCTCCTCGACCTAGTGCATCAAGCAACTAAAGCGGAACGCCAAGTGCAAGAGGACTACAAGTACTCCAAGTACTCTTCCAAGACCTACGGTTCATACACTCAAACTTCAACGACTACGACACCTCCTACTACGACTCAAGCTACACTAAGTACCGGCGACAAGTCAAGCTCCAAGCAACCAATGACATCTTTGAGTCATCTTCCTACATTACATCCAAGCTTAAGCCTTCATCATCGACTCCTACATCAGATGATACCGCCAAGACAAGTGACATCAAATGCTTTACTTGCAAGGGCCGAGGCCACAAATCTTTTGAGTGCCCAACTCGGCGCACCATGATCGCCAATGCGGATGACACCTACGACTCCATGAGCGAAGAAGAAATGGAAGCCCTTGAGCATGTGGCCATGCACCGGCAAGTGAATGAAGATGAAGACGCTCTAGTCTTTTGTGATAATGATGCGAGCCCCGCTCTTGTTGTCTCCAAGGTCTTGACACTTCAACAACAACAAGACAAAGACCAACATTGCCACATCTTCCATACCAAAGAGGGTATTCAAGGACATTCCGTCAAGGTCATCATCGACGGCGGAAGTTGTCGTGGTAAAACGATGATCTATGGGATCGAGAGGATCCCTTTGCGGTTCGGGAGTGGGATCACAATACTACAAAGAGCACGACTAGTAGATATGAGCACAAGCAACGATTTATCCAGGTTCGGGCCGCTATGAGCATAAAACCCTACTCCTGCTCTGGTGGTTTGATTGTATGTGAGCTCAAGGGTTACAAAGAGCGCAGCTTGCCGGCAAGGTGCGCGGGAAGTGCAGCTACAGCATGTAGTTGAGCTAAGAGTCGACCGTTCTAAGTGTAGCCGTGGGCCTCCTTTTATAGGTCAAGGGGTTACCACAGAGGCTAACATGGTCATTACAGAGTATGAATAGTAACTTGAACCGTCACCACGTCTATCTCCAGACGGGGTAAGACAAGCGCATTAAATGCACTGTTGGGTGCTATGTCAGGGAGGTGAGGCTTTGGGCAAAAGATCTGTACCACCGGTCCTGGCGCCCTCTTGTCACCTTGACACGTCCCAGGGACGGGTGTCATTAAAGTTAATCCTGGCATGGCATGCTGACACGTGCCTTGGCCAGGTGCGTTGACTGCTTGCCTGCTCGATACCTATCATGCGTGCTTATCTAGCCAATGATGAGGTGGAACGGTAACGGGACAGAACGAGCTTGCCGGCGTGGAGCTTGCCGGGCCGTTGCTTGCCGGCAACCAGAGTCTTGGCCTTCACCTTGCCGGTACGAAGCTTGCCGGCAAGGGCAATCTTGATCTTCAGTACGAGAATAGTACTTCTCGATGACCTGCCTTGAGGTCTTCTTCCCGGTCTTGTTTATTCTAAGTCCTGAGTCATAGTTATCCTCCATCAAGCCCTTGCCGTCAAGGAGGCTGCAACTGCATGTGCACAAGTCAGGGTACGAGGGCACCCATGCTTTAGTACACCGACAGGAGCCCCTGGGCCTGGGCCACACGCGCATGCGAGGCATCCACTGGTACCGTTACGTGCTATACAAACGGTTTTTACCCCCTTTCCGTGATGGAGTTTTAAACCGTCGCCTTGCCTGTGTGTGCGATAGGGGGGGTCTTCCCACACGACCCAGAAAACGTTTGCGATAGGGCGACCCACTGTTGACGACTTTCATAAAGTAATCGTATGCGAAGTCGTGGACTATCCCACACGTTAGACACGGGCACTACGTTTGTGATCCGCGACACATCAGAAACGATATCACAGATATCCACGTGTGCAAAACGTGGATATCACAAACATTTATTTCTACCGTTCTGTTTGCGATATGTACACTATCACACATAGTTCAATAATTTAAAATGTGTGCGGTGTCTTTACTATCACCAACGTGTCCATTTTCATAACCGTGTGTGATAGGTCACACACGGTCTCCAAATGTGAGTTGTCTTCTTTTTACCCAAGAATCGCACACGCACATCGTACGGAAACGTGTGTAATACTTATGGCAATCCCACACGTGTATGAGAATAAACCGTGCGTCCGACCGCTGAGTATCACACACGTTTTCTGTGAAAGAACCGTGTGTTCTTTATTTTACCATCGCACACGCTGTTTTATTTCTAACCGTGTGTACGGTGTTCTAATACCTGTTGTTTAATTTTATTTTTTCCTGCAATTTATTATTCGAATTGGAAATTTTCAAATTTTGAATACTATGGAATTTAAATATTTCATATTCCCATCACAATTGTTCAACAACCAATCCATAAATCAAAATCTCAGTACAATGTGTTCAGTAATTACAGAATTAGGCAGCAGATTAACTATGATGAACCACTATATTTAGAGGCGGTAAAGGTGAAGAGAGAAGTGTAAATCATTTTGGATGCTGATAGTGTTGCAGGAGTGGAATGCCCATAATGTGCCCTCCTCCATGCCAAAGGCGCGCACAACTTTTGTCCGACCCGTTGTGACGATCGCCCTCCCATCCTTCACTGCCTTAAGGAAGACTTCTAGACCATTATCATGGTAGTATGAATTATATACTTTAACCTTAGTTGCCTCCACTTCGGTCATGTAGTTTGCAAGGTAATCATGAGTAAATTGCTTCGGGAACCACTGAAAAGAGAAAACTTTTAGAAATTCATGTCTAATAGAGTAACTCGTTGTGGGCAAGGGGAAAAGGCAACATATTACTTACCATCCTAAAGTTCACTGTTGTCTTGGATAAAGTGTAAATAAAGAGTTTAATTCCCATCACCCGTCTCTTCCGCCTAACAATCTTTCTTAGTTTCCTCACTTGACACTTGTTCATGAATATCTCATTGGCCCATATGCAAAAGGGGTCGAAGTTTGGATCAGTACCGCTATTATATGTACCTACAAGCAACCAGTAAATGTTAGAAGCTAAACTTCAATTGCATAAATGATGTAAAAAACTATAAGACATGGCATGCAACTAACCTCGACGGCAAACAACAGCATCGCCCATTGCGGCCCTGTGTAAGTACATGGAAAGGCATGTTAAGTACATCCACCAAAAATAGCAAATGGTGATAAAACGTCAGCATCTCTAGAGATATCTCCATTGCGAAGAGTAGCACGGTAGTAAAGGGACAGATTAAAAAATGGATAGAACTGTTTGCTACAACAGGCTTGACAGCAACCTAAGTCAGGCATTGTAAGTTTCTAGCTGGTATTGGTGAAATTGAACTGGACAGTTCATACTTCAACATGACAGTGTACATTACTGAAATAAACAAGGCATGTGTTAAGTACAAACAACCTAATATAGCCATTAAAACTGGTACTGATGAAATTGAAATTGACAGAGTTAAACATCACAAGGCAAGTGCTGCTAGAGCAGAGAATGGCCCAGTTGTCTATAAATGGTAGGGAAAATAGCTAAGAATGGTTAGGCGTGTTTACTACAACAGGCTTAATACATTAACCGTACAAAACATAGCCCTTGCAACTAGTATTGGTAAAATTGAACTGGACAGTGCGTACTTGGTAAATCCCGAGGGGTAGTTGCTGAGGCACTTCATGATGTAGGGCGGAACCCTAATGGTGTCGATCTTTCACGATTGGAGCGGAACCCGCGAAGAACACGAAGAACACGAGAGGGGAAAACAAGAGGAATCACTCAAATAGACAAGAAACAATCACAGATGTGCTAAATCCACATACATATAAGGGATACAAAGGTCCAAATCCAACACAAGAGGGTACAATCGGTAGCTAGTTCATCCCGATCCGGAGAGGAGTCGAGGTCTTGGATATCCCGGAGGACCTTCTCACATGGAGGTCTTGAACTCCATGGGAGTTGTCTCTCTCTCTCTCAAGAGTAGAGGTAGGAGCACAGCTCAACTAATGAGCTATCATATTTGCTAACCCTAGAGGGAGGAGGGGGTAGTCTATTTATAGTGCTAGTACAAGTTGGGACGAGTTGGAGGGGTACATGGGCCCTTGGCCCATACTCTGCGCACAGGCAGGTGCCGGATGTCCGGGCTGGGGGCCGGATGTCCGGCGGGTCAGCCGGATGTCCGGGCTGAAGTGGTCATTCTTCTGTTGCCTTCTGTCGGGAGGTGCCGGATTTCCGGCAGGGGGGCCGGATGTCCGGGGTGGACGGTCCGGATGTCCGGCAGCGGGGCCGGATGTCCGGGGCCTGGGGGCTCGTCGGCTGTTGATCTGGTGGTGTAGTTGAAGTCTCCAGGGGCCGGATGTCTGGGCCGTAGGCCGGATGTCCGGGCTGCCGGGGCCGGATGTCCGGGTCCTGTAGCTGCAGCAGCTCCGTCTTCTTCCATCTCCGCTTCCATGCTTCCCTCGCGGATGATGTAGTTGCTCCTTGACGCTTGTACTCCTCCTCGTCATCCGTGAAGCTTCGACGATACCTATGCATGCACACGAGTGGAGTGTCAAGTAGTATCCATCCTCGAAGGGGTCAAGTGAACACGTGTAAAGGAGAAGATTCACCTTTGTGTATGTGAAGTAGATGTCGCACGTGTCACTTGCCAAACGGACTCTTGACATGGTGATGTCTGTAGGATGCTCCGCATCATCCCCTCCCCCTTGGAAAAGATCCGTCCTCGGATCGAAAACCAAATCACCATGGGAAAGAGATGTCGTCTCCGTGTATAAGTGGACGATCACCAAGCACTCTTCATCTTGAAGCTCGAAATGGGCACTCTTCAATGTCGCACCGTCTTGTGATTCCTTGAAACACTTGGAAAAACAAATGTGGTTAGCGTTAGTGCAAAACCAAGCATTCAAGCGGTGATTCACCCAACAAGTGTTGTCGTCATGTATAGCATAAGGTGTGACAAAGGAATGAGAAATGGCATGTAAGCACATAAATTGAGCACAATCAAGATCATCATGGAAACAAGCATGCAAATGGGAGGTAGAGATGCAAATATGTGTGACAAGATAACAAGCATCGTCCTCGAGGTCATAGCAAGCATGCATCAAGCATTCAACAAATGGTCTATGGTATGCATACGAATCGTTCACAACACCAAATAAAATGAAGTGTCTAAACACATGGGTCAAGTGCAAGACAAACCAAGCATAATGTGCATATGGTGTAGTGAAGATAGTGTGGCAATCAACACAATAGAAAGAGCAATGCTTCATCATGTGTGAGGCAATCAAGTCAAGCATGTAGCAATCAATGGGACATGGCATATATGAAGAAATGACATTGTTGCAACCAAACATATGATAGGACCAAGTAATCCACAAGGCATATATATCATGAGGCATGGCAATGTGGCAATGGCAAGTCGAAGCAAGATCTCTAGCATGTGTGCAAAGTGTCACGGTGCAAGCAACACATGAAGTATGATCCACAATATTCATGCTCATGGTGGTGGGATTCTCAAAAGAGAAGGATATCACCTCAAAAGTGTGTCCTTGTGCGTCCTTCACAAAGCCGAAGTGGTAGAAAATGCATTGTAGAAGCACGTCGGTCGAAAGTGGCTCGCTCTCAAGAGCTCGAATGGTCAACTCACGGGAAGTTGAAGTTGACACGATGTCGAAGGATCCTACACATGCACACAACAAATGAAAGAATGCATGTGCATGGTATATAAACACATCATCCATCATGATGGTTCTCTTCTCTTGCACATAGCCATTAGAAGCAAAAGTGCATGAATAATATGATGCAACAATCTTAATGTTCATGGCACTATGCATATGGTGCAAAGAGGTAAGACAAGCATGCTTCACATGAAAGATGTCAAAAGCTCCAATAATATGGGAGAAAGCTATGTGGGCGATCTCATTAGCAAGACTAAAAGCATTGTTGCACTCAAGACATGGCAAATCATCTAGCATGAGAGATGCAACATATGGAGATATATGACAAGAAGCAATATCAATCATGTGCAAAGCATGTGAATGGATGCCATCAACCGCATGAAACTAGCAAGTATGAATCATCGGTGATGCAACAAGGCAAGCAATCATAGTAATCATGTCATGCAAACTAGTGGAGCGAAGATGCAACACACTAGAGGAAATCATGTCATGTGAACAAATAATAGATATAGGCAATGCACATGACATATCGTAAGCACGAACATAAAGCAATATCAAAGTATCATCATAGGCATGGGGAACAAAGCAAACATGGCAATAACAAGTGATATCTCCACCAAGCATGCAAATACACAAACAAGTGCTAGAATCATGGATCATGTGTAATGCAAAGCATGGGTCACCAAAGCATGTCATCCAAATGGAAATGTGCATATCATGCAAAGTGAACATGGCAATATGGGCAAACGATATATAATGGACAATAACCCATAACCATGTGAGGGCCATGTAGAAGAAATGCGCGAAGTCATTGTGCGGTGAGAGCGGTGGGAATGACAATCCACGGAATCCCAAATCATCATTGCTCTCTAGAGCTCGTTTCGTCAACTCTTGCGCTTGCGACGTCGACGAGGAAGCATGTGTACCTACACAACATGGGGACAAACGAAACAAAGTGTGTGCATGGTAAATGTACACATCATCCATCATGATGTGTATGTGCACGTGAGAGTTAGCACAAGATAAGCAATGCTCAAAGAAATTTGAGGCACGATAGAGAAATATGTCATCCATCATGAAAGAATAGTTCTTATGTATAACATGATTAGGATGCAAATTATAGCAAGTGTGTGGCACATCAAAAGCATTTTCAGTCATGGGATGCATATGGTGCACATAATTATGAGGATCATGCAATGGATGTGAGTGATCAAAATCTCCAAACATGTATGAGGAAACTATGGGGGTCGCCTCATGAACAAGAGCGGACGCATAATATGGAGAAAATTGACAACATGGCAAACAATGCATGTCCGAAGCTAGGTGGTCATGGCATGGCATATGAGAGAAATGATGCAAAGGAAGCATATCAATATCATCACAAGAAAAACAAATGCCAATAACCATGGGCTTGTCATCTATGCCATATGTGCAAATTGGGTTCATTTTAATGGCATATGCATAGTCACTACGATGAGATTGCAAATATGACATATGGGAGATCTCATTCATAGCATATGACAAGTCAAGAGTGGTTGCAAACATGATGTGACCAAGCAAATTTACACAATAAATCCTATGCAACATGGCATCACAACTAATAGATTCCTCATGGCAATCATCAAACTCATCATAAATGGGTAAATCATCGCATGGGGAAATCATACTAGCAAGAAGCGTGTCAATAGGAGGATCAACATCATGCAAGCAATCAATGTCCACTAGTGGGACTAGCTCATCACCTTCACCTATGTTACCTTTGTCATTCCATGCATGTGGTGTAGGTGAGATGGCAAAGACCAAGTCGTGGTCATCTTCATCGTGATGGAACCATGTGGGGGGTGCATCATATTCCACCATGGCCATCGTCTTGTTCATAAGAGGGACGAAGTCGTCAAGGATCGCCGCGTCATCATATATGGGACCTAGGACCAAATGAGAAGACACAATAGAGGTAGAGGTCAAGTTGTTAGAAATCGAAATGGCCTCACATGCCCTATCAACTATCTCACTCTCTTTATGTGGTGGCTCACTCACTCCCTCAAAATAGGTGCACTCAATGTCACATATGGTGGAGTCACTCAAATCACTCAAGTGGTGGTGGTGGTGGCTCTCCTCACATGGGAATTGGGTCATCTCATCATATATGGGGCTAGTGGTGAAGTCACTCTCACTCTCAATTTGGTGGCATAAGTCGTTCAAGTCATCGTCGCCGTCGCCGTAGATGAAGGCCGAAGATGGCACATCATCACTCTTGCCTCCAAAGATGGAAGCATCATCCTCGCTCGCCACCTTGTCGCTCGCCTCCAAATCTTGATCCTTGAATTGCTCCGTAGTAGTAGTCGTCGCCGTGCCGTCTTCAAAAAGAGTCGTGGTAGACTCGGCATCGTCAATGCCACAAAAAGGGATGGCGGTGATGTCGAACTTGGGAGCATCGTCTTGGAGCTTGGTCGTCGCGAAGTGTGCTTGGGGTGGAGAAGCCTTTGCCTTCTTAAGGTCTTTTTCCGCCTTGAGAGCACCAAAGTAGTTGTCGTCGAGGGACTTGTAGTTGTCGAGGAAGATAGTCTTGGAGATGTCGTTGTTCAATCCCATCATGAAGTGGAACTTCATCGAAATGGGGTCGTCCACACCGGCTCGTCGCAAGGCTTTCTTCATCTCCTTGAAGTACTCGTCGATGGACTTGGATCCTTGGATGGTGTTCTCCAATTGGCGTCGAAGATGTTCCGTGTAGGTGGAAGGCAAAAATTCTCACCGCATCGCTTTCTTCGTCTTGGGCCAACTCATGTCAAAGCTTGTCGAAGGTTTGTGAAGCCACCATGTCAACGCGTAGTCGTGGAAGTTACTTGTGGCGCACTTCACTTGATCTTCGGAGGGGACTTTATGTAGCTTGAGGTAGTCATCCATCTTGCGCTCCCACTCGAGATACTCCTCTGGGTCTTGAGTCCCATAGAAAGGAAGCTCGTGGTTGGTGTCGAGGTCGTAGTAGCTCGTGGAAGTCGCGGACTTGAGCTTGGGGAGCTTCTCTTGAGCGTAATCTTGAGGTGCTTGTTGGCGAAGATGCCGTATGTCCAAAGGCGAAGATGCCTTGAAGTCGCTTGGCGAAGATGCCAAGGTAGATGGTGAAGTCGTGGAGCGGTGGTTGGTGTTGAGCTCTTGACCTTCACGTTCTCGTCGGTGATGGTGTCGATGCCGATGTGACCTTGCCGGAGATGGTAGCTCGGAAGCATGTGCACTTAAGCGTCTTCTCGAAGATGAGGAAGACCTCTTGCCGTTCTTGTTGAGGGCTTTGAGCTCCTCCATGTGCTTGTCCATCTTGGTGTTGATGTGGTCCTTCATGGCATCGAACTCGTCGTTGTGGTTGTAGACCGAAGGAGATGTGCTTTGCCTATCCATCACAAGACTCGAGCAAAAGTGAGTGAAAGAAAGGGAAGAACTAGATCAAATGTACCTTATCCAACGTTGAAGATGGATCAATGATCACTCAATAATGTATTATGGAAGTAGCACAATTGGTACCGGATCTTGTCTATTCTCACACCTACATAAGTAAAGCTTATGGAGTAGCTTGGTGAGGTTAGTGGCACAAAAATTTGATGCAATTGTTAGTAAGAGTCAATAATGTTGAAAGAGATTCACAAATTCGCAAATGAAACAAGTAGACCAATAGCAATGAATGGCACACGGAAACGCACACACGGATAGATAAATGGGGTCATGCAACCAAGGAATGAGCACAAAATGTGGAATCCACGAAAAATGCTCATGTTGCACAACTCAAGAGAGACGCTAGCACGATTGCTCAATAGGCGGATACGACACTTGTGCACACCCTAGGAAAGACAAAACGTATCGACTTTCTATTCCAAGTATGCTATGTATGTATGGTTCCCGGTGTTTCTCACACGATGATCCAAGATGATCAAATATGCTATGTAATGTGGCGATGCTATGGCTATTGCTTACAAGCTCTTTGTTTTTCTCTTTGCTTAAAAGCTTTTTTTTATATGGCCACTTATGCAAAATGCACAAACCAAGAGAGCAATTATGTATATGCGGGAACAATCTTGTGACACAAGAGATGATATGATGATACCAAGATGAGGTATGTATGCAATGGAAGGTGCGGATCGATCATCACTAAAGTGCACAAGTAACGTTGCCGGCAATACTCAATGGCTAGTCTCGATAGGCAAGTGACGCAAAATGGGCTAGGGGTTAACAATGCAATGGCAAGGGGAATATACAATGGTGTCGTCGAGGTTACCGTTCCTGCTTACGGTTGCGGTGTCAAAATGATGAAGTGGACAATGGCGATGTCGAGTCCGTGGCGATGATGAGAGGCGGTGATGTCGATGTCGAACCGTTCCTAGTTAGCCGAAACACCCTAGGAAACGGAAAAACCGTGAACTCAAAATCTCAAACGCAAATGTCAAATGGTGGTAGCGGAAAGCGGTGGTGGTTGCGGAGTTGGCAATGAGGAAGTGGAGTTGAAGTCACCGTCCCTAAGTAGCTGAAACACCTTAGGAGACACAAACCACAACTCAAACAACCTCAAATGCAACGAGGATCAAAATGGGTTAGGTTGCGGAAGTCGGTGGTGGAATTGCGGAAGTTATGGTGGAAGGCCTAGGCAAACTTGCCAAATTCTCAAAAAATTGATGGAGTCAAATGGTGGTGGAATTAATTTTGTGTGATGGTGGATGTCAATAGCTACAAAACGAGCTAAAGAACGTCAAAATCGAACTCCGGATGAATTAGTTATGGCCGAAACGGTGAAACACGGGGGGCTGAAACTCCAGGGGCCGGATGTCCGGGGTCCAGGCCAGAAATCCGGGGCTGTATGTCCAGAAACTTGCGTGATTTAGCGCTCCAGGAGCCGGATGTCCGGCCCGATGGCCCGGATGTCCGGCCCGACGAATCCAGATCTCGTTTGGGGCGGAAATTTTCGAATTGGGGGCGGAAATAGATGATTCCAAGGTCAAAATTGGGCGAATTTCGTGGATGGAAAGTGGGGAAAAGATGGGGGAAAGCTAGATCCACTCGAAACACAGCAAATCCATGGATCAAAATCAACAAAACATCATCAAACCAACAAATCACAAAAAAAATTGGTATGGCTATTTTTTGGGGGGATTTTTGAAATTGGGTAAGAACAAACAAAATTAGGCTAGAAAACGGTGGAGGAGACTCCAAATTCGTGATCAACGTGGCTCATGATACCAAGATGATGTAGGGCGAAACCCTAATGGTGTCGATCTTTCACGATTGGAGCGGAACCCGCGAAGAACATGAAGAACACGAGAGGGGAAAACAAGAGGAATCACTCAAATAGACAAGAAACAATCACACATGTGCTAAATCCACATACACATAAGGGATACAAAGGTCCAAATCCAACACAAGAGGGTACAATCGGTAGCTAGTTCATCCCGATCCGGAGAGGAGTCGAGGTCTTGGATATCCCGGAGGATCTTCTCACATGGAGGTCTTGAACTCCATGGGAGTGGTCTCTCTCTCTCTCAAGAGTAGAGGTAGGAGCACAGCTCAACTAATGAGCTATCATATTTGCTAACCCTAGATGGAGGAGGGAGATGTCTATATATAGTGCTAGTACAAGTTGGGTCGAAGTGAAGGGGTACATGGGCCTTTGGCCCGGTCTCTGCACACAGGCAGGTACCGGATGTCCAGGCTGGGGGCCAGATGTCCGGCGGCTCACGAATAACCGGATGTCCGGGCCTATGGCCGGATGTCCGGGCTGGGGTGGCCCAAACTCTGCTGCTCTTTGTATACGTCCTGGCCGGATATCCGGGCAGTGCGGTCGGATGTCCGGGGCTTCGTGTGGGGCCGAATGTCCGGGGCATGGGGGCCGGATGTCCGGGCTGTCGGGGGTACGGTTTCTGTAGTCTTCGGGTTGATGGAGTCGGATTTCCGGGCGAGGGGCCGGATGTCCGGGCCGGTCGGGCTGGATGTCCGGGGCGAGGCCAGATGTCCCACCAGGGGCCGGATGTCCGGGCCAAGTGCCGGATGTCCGGGTCCTGTAGACATTCTCCGGTTCCTCTCGTCGTGCCGGATTTTCGAATTAGGACCAAAAACAACAAAATTAGGCTAGAAAATGGTGGGGGAGACTCCAAATTCGTGATCAACGTGGCTCATGATACCAAGATGATGTAGGGCGGAATCCTAATGGTGTCGATCTTTCACGATTGGAGCGGAACCCACGAAGAACACGAAGAACACGAGAGGGGAAAACAAGAGGAATCACTCAAATAGACAAGAAACAATCACACATGTGCTAAATCCACATACACATAAGGGATACAAAGGTCCAAATCCAACACAAGAGGGTACAATCGGTAGCTAGTTCAACCCGATCCGGAGAGGAGTCGAGGTCTTGGATATCCCGGAGGATCTTCTCACATGGAGGTCTTGAACTCCATGGGAGTGGCCTCTCTCTCTCTCAAGAGTAGAGGTAGGATCACTCTCAACTACTGAGCTATCATATTTGTTAACCCTAGAGGGAGGAGGGGGTAGTCTATTTATAGTGCTAGTACAAGTTGGGACGAGTTGGAGGGGTACATGGGCCCTTGGCCCGTACTCTGCGCACAGGCAGGTGCCGGATGTCCGGGCTGGGGGGCGGATGTCCGACGGCTCACGAGGAGCCGGATGTCCAGCGGGTCGGCCGGATCTCCGGGCTGAAGTGGTCATTCTTCTGTTGCCTTCTGTCGGGAGGTGCCGGATTTCCGGCAGGGGGGCCGGATGTCCGGGGTGGACGGTCCGGATGTCCGGCGGCGGGGCCGGATGTCCGGGGCCTGGGGGCTCGTCGGCTGTTGATCTGGTGGTGTAGTTGAAGTCTCCAGGGGCTGGATGTCCGGGCTGCCGGGGCCAGATGTCCGGGGCTCGGGCCGGATGTCCGGGTCCTCTAGCTGCAACAACTCCGTCTTCTTCCGTCTTCGCTTCCATGCTTCCCTCGCGGATGATGTAGTTGCTCCTTGGCGCTTGTACTCCTCCTCGTCATCCGTGAAGCTCCGACGATACCTATGCATGCACACGAGTGGAGTGTCAAGTAGTATACCATCCTTGAAGGGGTCAAGTGAACACGTGTAAAGGAGAGGATTCACCTTTGTGTATGTGAAGTAGATGTCGCACGTGTCACTTGCCAAATGGACTCTTGACATGGTGATGTCCGTAGGATGCTCCGCATCACTTCATCTGGGCCAGAGCCCGCACCAAGTTGGCGGCGGCGGAGGCGAGGTGTTCCTCCGGGTCGACATGCACAGCGGCCACCGCGCCATCGACCGCCATCAGCTCCTCGACCTCCCGCGTGATATGTGGTTACGCTTACGCGGCGATGCTCTGTAGTAGGGGCTGGGGATTTGGAGGCATGAGGATGTTTCGTAGGCGCCATCTAAGCAATTAGGCCGGTGCGGTGATGGAGATCGGTGGGTTACCTGACTGGATCGATGAGGCTCGGGCAGAACGTAGATGTGGCTGAAGCTGTGGTTGCGGCGGCGGCGGCGGTTTGAGCTGCTGGGAGGGGGGAGGGGAGATAGTTTGGAAATGTGATGGGTGGGGATGGGGTGGGTGGGGGGGGTAAATTCTGAAATCCCGCGCCTACTGAAAATTTCGCTGCGAAACTTGAAACTTACGCGGGCGAAACACACAACGCAGTCGAAGCGTATAATATACTCGTGTGCGAGAAAAGAGAAAATTGGCGGATCCCGTATTCAAAAAATTGTACATGTGTAGTTGATTAAATCAGTCACGGGCGGTTGTGATGGTACGTGTGCGATGTTTACTAACCAACTTATGGATCATTAACACACACGGTACACCACAGCAACCGTGTGTTTTGTGGCCTCCTAAAAACTTAAAATATCTATCAGCATCTAGAGCCGCAGCCTGCAAATTTAAAAATCTCTTTCATTGTGGTAGGGCTATCATCAACGTACATGAACAAGGCGAAGTTAACACTCGATGAACAGTCATAACTTAATGAAAATGCAATGAAGTGTCAACCTGCCTCGCTCACACAGCGAGAATTGATCGACCTATGCAACAAGAAAGATGCTTGCTGCCTCCAGCCGGCGCTGCTATTTAAGCCGGTCTGCGTCCGCCCCGCGCGGCGAGGTGGGACTAAAAACCAGCTCCGGCGAGCTCGTCTCCGACCCGGTTGTGCCTAGGTGAGAGAGGAAGGAGCTCTGGGGTGGATGCGGGTTTGACCGCTATGACTCGGTTGAGTCAACTTTTCTTGACCGGGCACTAATTTGCTCTAAAAAAAAGTAGTAGTAAGTAGTTGTAGATGCTCATAATTAATTAAACAAACGTACGGTCGACACACACACACACTGATGCGGAGCATCCTACGGACATCACCATGTCAAGAGTCCGTTTGGCAAGTGACACGTGCGACATCTACTTCACATACACAAAGGTGAATCATCTCCTTTACACGTGTTCACTTGACCCCTTCGAGGATGGTATACTACTTGACACTCCACTCGTGTGCATGCATAGGTATTGTCGAAGCTTCACGGATGACGAGGAGGAGTACAAGCGCCAAGGAGCAACTACACCATCCGCGAGGGAAGCATGGAAGCGGAGACGGAAGAAGATGGAGCTGCTGCAGCTACAGGACCCGGACATCCGGCCCGAGCCCCGGACATTCGGCCCCGGCAGCCCGGACATCCGGCCTACGGCCCAGACATCCGGCCCCTGGAGACTTGAACTACACCACCAGATCAAGAGCCGACGAGCCCCCAGGCCCCGGACATCCGGCCCCGTCGCCGGACATCTGGACCGTCCACCCCGGACATGCGGCACCCCTGCCGGAAATCCGGACCCCCCCTATCCAAAGAGCATCAGGAAATCGGCCTACTCAGCCCGGACATCCGGCCGACCCGCCGGACATCCGGCTCCTCGTGAGCCGCCGGACATCCGGCCCCCAGCCCGGACATCCGGCACCTGCCTGTGCGCAGAGTACGGGCCAAGGGCCCATGTACCCCTCCAACTCGTCCCAACTTGTACTAGCACTATAAATAGACTACCCCCTCCTCCCTCTAGGGTTAGCAAAGATGATAGCTCATTAGTTGTGCTTTGCTCCTTACCTCGTCTTGAGAGAGAGAGAGAGAGAGACCACTCCCATGGAGTTCAAGACCTCCATGTGAGCATGTGAGAAGATCCCATGGGATATCAAGACCTCGACTCCTCTCCGGATCGGGATGAACTAGCTACCATTTGTATCGTCCTTTGTTGACTTTGGATCATGAATCTCTCCGTGTGTATGTGGATTTAGCACATGTGTGATTGTGTCTTGTCTATTTGAGTGATTCCTCTCGTTTTCCCCTCTCGTGTTCTTCGTGTTCTTCGTGGGATCCGCTCCAATCGTGAAAGATTGACACCATTAGGGTTCCACCCTACATCACACACTAACTACTTCTCGCTTGCTGGCCAACCCTAGATGTCGTCGTACTGCTTACCGGCCTTGTCGGCGGCAGCCCACCGTGCTTGATTCTTCGCCTGGCTCTCCTCAGCAGCGCGTGCGGCCGCTTCTTTCTTACGGCGGCGGGACTCTCTTTTCTTGAGTGCTTTCTGCCTTTTCCGCTCCTTCTGTGTGGATTTGGCCTCCTCTTGCTCCACCGCCCATTCGTCCATGGCAGCTTCAAAGTCCGCCCATGTAGGTGTCCCGTCGCGGGCATCGATGAACTCGACCCGACGGGATGCCATCGCTTCCTTACCACTTATTGTGCGGTCGCGGGCGGCTTTGAACTCTGCGCGTAGGGATGCCATCGCTTCCTTACCAGTTAGTGTGCTGCGCGGTGGAATGGATGGCGACACTTGGAGAGAGCTCTGGGACGGAGTGACCGGACAATAGTACGTAGTGCGGTGGTTTTTTTGAACATTCGAGATCTGATTGCCTATGAGAACCGTGTGCGCTAACCCTATCTTGCGTTGCGTTCTGATTGGCTGGAACCCCAGCCACGCGGATCGCGCGTGTGGACCGTAGGATGCACCGTGATCGAACGGCAATCCACATCCCTCCCATCACACCCGTGTAGCTGTCGCTGGGATTTGACTTATATGCGCTAATTGTCAGGTAAATGCTATAAAGTGCTTAAGTATGTCAAACGAGTCCTGAAATGCGCAAAAAATTCAAATCTAGCGGCTGATGGTGCTTGCACACCGTGTAAATAGTTTGAAGGCGAAACGATAAAGTCACAGTAAATTCAAGTCCTAATTGCCATTTATCAATTTTCTAGAGTTGGAAAACCAATAAACGACACGTTTGTGGTTGACTCTTGCCACACATGTCCTTGAAATCTCTCCCCATTTCCTCCTAAAATGCATGCAAATTTACTAAACACCACAAGCATGATTTTCCAAACCGTTTTTTTTTTTGCACTTTTCCATGGACCGATCGTCCGAAATTGAACTATGTGCATTAATGCCTAGAAAATGCACATAACGGCCCAAATATAGTAAATTAGACCGGAAAAGTGCCAAATTTGAATACGGTGCATGATAGGGTCTATGTTGATCGTAGAAAAAAACTCAAGGACAAACGACGAAGAAACTTTGGATTCCCCTTCAAACTTGGTGATTTCCCTCTCAAAACCAGGAAAACATCCTTTTATGATGGTCCGGTTTATGAAGAGCGTGTACAACTACATTAGCCGAACCTTCTCAAAAAATTACCACGCTTTACTGAGGTCATACCATGGCACCATGCCAGGTATCATCTTTTTCAGGCATGTTATTTAATTTTCTAGAGTTGAAAAACCAATAAACGACGCATTTGTGGCTGACTCTTGGGACACATGTCCTTCAAATATCTCACCATTCCTCGTAAAAGGCATGTAAATTTAGTAAATACCACAAGCATGATTTTGCAAAACATTTTTGTGAACTTTTCCATGGACCGATTGTGCGAAATTGAATTATGTGCATTAATGCCTAGAAAATGCACATAACTGCCCAAATATAGTAAATTAGCCCGAAAATTTGCCAAATTTGAATACGGTGCATTATAGGGTGTATGTTGATCGTATAAAAAAACTCAAGGACAAACAATGAAGGAAGTTTGGCTTCCCCTTCAAACTTGGTGATTTCCCTCTTGAAACCACGAAACTGCCTTTGGTGATGGTTCGGTTTATGAAGAGCGTGTACAACGACATTAGCCGAACCTTCTCAAAAAATTACCACGCTTTTCTAAGGTCATACCATGGCACCATGCCAGGTATCATCTTTTTCAGGCATGTTTTTCAATTTTGTGGAGTCGAAAAACCAATAAACGACATGTTTGTGGTTGACTCTTGCCACACATGTCCTTGAAATCTCTCCCCATTCCTCGTAAAAGGCATGTAAATTTTGTAAACACCACAAGCATGATTTTCAAAACTGTTTTTGTGCACTTTACATGCACCGATTGTGTGAAATTGAATTATGTGCATTAATGCCTAGAAATGCACATAACTACCCAAATATAGTAAATTATCCCGAAAAGGTGCCAAATTTGAACACAATGCATTATAGGGTGTATGTTGATCGTAGAAAAAAACTCAAGGACAAACGATGAAGGAACTTTGGATTCCCCTTCAAAATTGGTGATTTCCCTCTCGAAACCACCAAAACTTCCTTTTGTGGTGGTTCGCTTTACGAAGAGCGTGTACAATGACATTAGCCGAACCCTCTCAAAAAATTATCACGCTTTGTTGAGGTCATACCATGGCACCATGCCCGGTGTCATCTTTTTCAGCATGTTTTTCAATTTTGTAGAGGCAAAAAACCAATAAACGACACATTTGTCGTTGACTCTTGCGACACATATCATCGAAATCTCTCCCCATTCCCTTGTAAAAGGCATGGAAATTTAGTAATACCACAAGCTTCATTTTTCATTATGTTATTGTGCACCTTTTCATGCACCTATCGTGCCAATTTGAATTATGTGCATAAATGCCTAGAAAATGCAAATAATGGCCCAAATATGGTAAATGAGCCTGGAAAAGTGCCAAATTTGAACACAGTGCGTTCTAGGGTCTATGTAGATCATAGAAAAAAAAAACAAGGGCAGACGACCTAGGAAAATTGGATTCCCTTCAAATCCTGGTGATTTATTATCGCACACGGTTCATTTTCGCTGCTTATGAAAGCCATGTGGGCTGACTCTATCGTGCGATGGGTTCTGAATGGCCGGAACCCCAGCCACGCGGATCGCGCATGTGGACCGTAGGATGCACCGCAATCGAACGGCAATCCACATCCCTCCCATCACACCCGTGTAGGCTTAGCTGGGATTTGACTTATATGCGCTAATAGTGATGAGGACATCACTACCACAGTTACACCCACAGCCCCTGCTGTTACATACATGGGACCAATTACTAGAGCTGGCGCACGCCAATTAAATTACCAGGTACTTTCGTTTCTTGGAAACCCTTCTAATGTTCATGAACATATGATGCTGCCTAAATTAGATACTTTTGTTTTGCTTACCCCTCTTTGATAAGGAAAGTTTTCATTTCTAAAAAACAGCAAATGACAAATCTGGTTCGATGGCTCTTCTCCGCTAGCAGGTTTACTGCTTTCTATTTGAACTTATGTATTAAGTTTCCTTATATATATAATTTGATATTACTTTCTATTTTTCTATTTTTATTATGTTTTTGTTTTATATCTATTATTCTTCTACCAATTTAAATGAAGGGCCATGGACAAGAGGGATGGCCGTTAGAGCGGGATCAAGCATGGAGCGGAAGGTGTGTGCACGGGAGACCTCAATGGTGTTTCAAGTGATGATTTCAGGACTTTGAAGGCACCGTAATCTTGGACAAAATGTACAAGATGTCACTTCATAAATTTCGTCCAGAGGCTATTATAGGTGCTGTGTCACCTTATTTTTCAGCCAGGCCCTTGTAATTTTGAAATACATCAGTATAGGCTGTTTTTAGAGTCCGTATGTGTGGGGAAACAGAGTTAGGGTTGATTTCGGACCCCTCCTCCAAGGGGTCACGAAATTCCCCCCTACTCCCCCATATATACAGCCCTTAGGGCGTCGTTTAGACCGTGGGTTTTGTTTAGATTAAAAGTTCGCCATAGCTGCAACTACGCGTACTTCGTTTGTGTTCAATGACCAGACCAAGACGTCACAGAACCCCACTTGATTAATAAAGCTTTCCTCTTATATTCGCAATATCCAGATTGCAATCTCAGTTTCTTGCTTGTTCTTCGTTTGCTCGCGGGAAATAGACCCTCGTGGTCAGGTTGATCGTGCTCCGGCGTGGTCAATAACCTCTTGGAGTTGGTTTAGCGATTGCTAAGACGCGACGTCCTCGCACGTTCGTAGTCGGATCATCAAAGTCTGCTCCATCAAAAACGATAGCCACCATTTCATCGAAAGACGGGACACCTTCGCCTCTATCAAGTGGTATCAGATATCCAGGTTGCTCGGTGAGATTTTACCAGTTTTCGTAGTCTAGATTGCATCTGTTCTTCATACCTACAGTCCACGAAAAAAAACCACAAAAAAAATTAGGGTTAGTTCATCATATCCGAACCAATCTGAGCCTGTTGCAATTTTCTGTTCGGTGTTTTGATTTGTTGAATTTGCGGTTGCATCGTCATGTCAAGTTGCTGGTCTTAGCATCTAGTCCTTTAGAGTTTCGAGTTCTGTTCACAAGTTGTCACGCCGCCGCCACACCATCTTCATCGCTGCCATATACCCCCACCGCACCATCTTCCTCGCTATCATATACACCACCACATCATATACATCGCTGCTGCCTTACATATACCTCCAATCCTACTCCATATACCACCACCAATCCTAGTCCTTTTCATATTAGGTTTGCTTCCGAGATCCTTTTGTTGTCAGATTCGTTTTCCCTTGCCGGAGTAGGTTTCGAAAAAAAAAGAGCGCAAAAAAAAGCACCAAAAAAAAAGAGCAAAAAAAAATTCAGAGTGTGCTTTTTCCTTGTTGACGTGCCACGCCGTGATTTTGTTGGTGTTCTAGGCTCGCGTCTCTAGTACGGTCTAGCCTAGGACCAGCACAGTACCGTCGTTGAGCGTTTATTCACCTTTGCATCTCTGAATTGATTGTTGCTGACCTTTTTGCTACCATATATTAAGCCTTCCCAGCTCCACATATTCTCTACATCGGTCGTTTGACACCACCTGGCAATCGCTCTATCCACGCTTTGAGGCGTTTTTGACTACAACGGTTGCCGATCACCACCTGCTGCTTGGTAAGAACGGGTAAGAATTTGTGATTCGCTTGACGGATTTGTGACTTTCCACCACACCACTTCATATTAGTAGTCTGTAGGACATATTCTTGTGTGTTTCTATTGCTGCTAACCATGACAGGATCACAAGCCGACCAGATCGACTGGGAGAACATGACGCAGAAGGAACTACATGATAAGTTTCAACAAATGTTGGGTGAACAGGTACAGGATGTGATGAGCAGTTTTGGTAAGGCTCTGGAGAGGATAGATGACATTGAGAAGACAATTGACACCAAGTTGGACGCCAAGTTCAATGAGCTACTCGCGCGTCTACCACCACTACCTGCTGCCCCTGCTGCACCGTTGCAACACCAACAACGACCACCTCCACGTCGCCCCGCTCCAGTAGGACGAGCGCAGCGTGTTCCACTTGAGGCCGGCCAACATTCTGGTGCCGCTGCAACTGCTGCTAATGCTTCTGTGGCTCCTGCTGCTGCTGTTGACGAGAACAATGATTACAAGAATGATTATGAGGATGAGGTTGCTCAAAATCAGAACTACGTGCAACCACCAGCACCACCACCACCAGGTCGTCCACATGCATATGATCGCAACGGTAGGGCTGCTCCACCTCCTTAGGTACGAGATAATGACCATATCCCTAAACTGAAATTGAATATTCCGCCATTTGAGGGTAGATACATTCCTGATGTCTATCTTACTTGGGAGTTAGAAACTGAACAACGTTTTACATGCTTACAATATCCTGAGGGTAGACGTGTTGCTGCTGCTGTTTGTGCTTTCACTAGTTTTGCTTGTGTTTGGTGGTCTGAACATTGTAGAGTATATCATGATAATATTCCAACTACTTGGGCTGCTCTGAAAAATGCTATGCATACTCGTTGGGTTCCACCATATTATCAACGTGAATTACTTCAAAAATTACAGCGTTTAAGACAAGGAAAAAATTCTGTAGAAGAATATTATCAGGAATTACAAACTGGCATGATTAGATGTGGTATTGTTGAGGATAATGAAGCTATGCTTGCATGTTTTATGGGTGGCTTAAACAGAGAAATTCAAACCATCTTAGAGTATAAGGAGTATAACAATATCACTCATTTATTCCATCTTGCTTGCAAAGCTGAACGTGAAGTGCAGGATCAACAGGCATTGGCGCGAACTAACTTTTCTGCAGGTCGATCTTCATCATGGACACCGCGTACATCGTCTACTTCCACACGTCCTGCTGCAATACCGCCTACTTCCTCCGCCAACTCCAACTGGGATACAAGCAAACAGGCACCACCACAACCATCCGCCAAGAACACACCTTCTGGTCCAGCACATAGCTCTTCTTCATCCATGGCATCAACAGGGCAAACACATGATGTTATATGTCGTCGTTGCAAGGGTGGAGGTCACTATGCGAGTAAATGTCCGTCTCCGCGTGTGATGATTGTTACTGAGGATGGTGGGTATGAGTCCGCTAGTGACTATGATGAGGAGACTTTGGCTCTTATTGCTAGTGAAGACCAGGGTGGACATGATTCTGAGCAAGAGACACAATACATGGCTGCTGAAGACGCTGACAGGTATGAAAGTTTAGTTGCTCAACGTGTTTTGAGTGTGCAGGTAACACAGGCTGAGCAAAATCAGAGGCACAATTTGCTCCATACGAAGGGAGTTGTGAAGGAACGTTCTGTGCGCGTCATCATAGATGGAGGGAGTTGCAACAACTTGGCTAGCATGGAGATGGTGGAGAAGCTGTCTCTCACCACAAGACCACATCCACATCCTTACTACATACAATGGTTCAACAACAGCGGGAAAGTTAAGGTAACACATACTGTTCGTGTGCATTTTAGTATAGCTACATATGCGGATTATGTTGATTGTGATGTGGTACCCATGCAAGCATGTTCCTTATTACTTGGTAGACCATGGCAATTCGATAAAAATTCTATACACCATGGTAGAAACAATCAGTATACTCTTGTTCATAAGGATAAACATATTACGTTGCTTCCTATGACTCCTAAACACATTTTGAAAGACGACGTGAATAGAGCTAGTAAAGCAAAGCAGGAGCAGAACAAGAGTGAAAATCAGATTGTGGCAAAAGAATTTGAGCACCAAATGAAGCCTAATAACAAACCATCATCTCATGTTGCTTCTGAAATTAAATTGAAAAGTGGATGTTTGCTTGCCACCAAATCTGATATTGATGATCTAGATTTTAGCAAATCTGTTTGCTATGCTTTTGTGTGCAAATAGGCATTATTTTCATTCGAGGACATGCCACCCTCTTTGCCTCCTGCTGTCACTAACATTTTGCAGGAGTTCGCTGACGTTTTTCCACATGACGTGCCACCGGGATTACCACCTATTCGAGGGATTGAGCATCAGATTGACTTAATTCCCGGTGCATCACTGCCCAACCGTGCGCCATACCGTACCAATCCAGAGGATACGAAGGAGATTATGCGTCAAGTACAGGAGATGCTCGACAAAGGTTATATACGCGAATCTCTTAGTCCTTGTGTTGTTCCTATTATACTAGTGCCAAAAAATGATGGTACATCGCGTATGTGTGTTAATTGTAGAGGCATTAATAATATTACTATTCGTTATCGTCATCCTATTCCTAGGCTAGATGATATGCTTGATGAATTAAGTGGCTCTACAATTTTCTCCAATGTTGATTTGTGTAGTGGATACCATCAAATTCGTATGAAATTGGGAGATGAAGGAAAACAGCATTTAAAACTAAGTTTGGCTTATATGAGTGGTTAGTCATGCCTTTTGGGTTAACTAATGCACCTAGTACTTTCATGAGATTAATGAATGAGGTTTTACGTGCTTTCATTGGACGATTTGTGGTAGTCTATTTTGATGATATACTGATTTATAGCAGATCTTTGGAGGAACATTTGGAACATTTACGTGCTGTTTTTATTGCGCTACCTGATGCACGTTTGTTTGGTAACCTTGGGAAGTGCACCTTTTGCACCGACCGAGTATCTTTTCTTGGCTATGTTGTTACTCCACGGGGAATTGAAGTTGATAAAGCCAAGATTGAAGCTATTGAGAGTTGGCCGCAGCCCAAAATAGTCACACAAGTGAGGAGTTTTCTTGGCCTCGCTGGTTTCTATAGGCGTTTTGTGAGAGATTTCAGCACCATTGTTGCACCTCTCAATGAGCTTACAAAGAAGGATGTGCCTTTTGTTTGGGGTACTGCATAGGAAGAGGCCTTCACGGTATTGAAAGATAAGTTGACACATGCTCCTTTACTCCAACTTCCTGATTTTAATAAGACTTTTGAGCTTGAATGTGATGCTAGTGGAATTGGATTAGGAGGTGTGTTATTACAAGATGGTAAACCTGTTGCATACTTTTCTGAAAAATTGAGTGGGCCTAGTCTGAACTATTCTACTTATGATAAAGAATTATATGCTCTTGTTCGGACTTTAGAAACATGGCAACATTATTTATGGCCCAAAGAATTTGTTATACATTCTGATCATGAATCTTTGAAACATATTAAAAGTCAAGCAAAACTGAATCGTAGACATGCTAAATGGGTTGAATTCATTGAGACTTTCCCTTATGTCATTAAACACAAGAAGGGTAAAGAAAATGTTATTGCTGATGCATTGTCTCGTCGATATATTATGCTTTCTCAACTTGACTTTAAAATATTTGGTTTGGAGACCATCAAAGATCAATATGTGCATGATGCAGAATTTAAAGATGTAATGCAGAATTGTAAAGAAGGAAGAACATGTAACAAGTTCGTCATTAATGATGGATTTGTGTTCCGTGCTAACAAGCTATGCATTCCAGCTAGCTCCGTTCGTCTTTTGTTGTTGCAGGAGGCGCATGGAGGAGGATTAATGGGACACTTTGGCGTGAAGAAGACGGAGGACGTACTTGCTACACATTTCTTTTGGCCAAAGATGAGACGGGATGTTGAGCATTTTGTTGCTCGCTGCACTACATGTCAAAAAGCTAAGTCACGACTCAATCCTCATGGTTTATATATGCCTTTGCCTGTACCTACTGTTCGTTGGGAAGATATATCTATGGACTTTGTTTTAGGTTTACCTCGAACAAAGAAGGGGAGGGATAGCATATTTGTTGTCGTGGATAGATTTTCGAAAATGGCACACTTTATACCATGTCATAAAAGTGATGATGCTGCAAATGTTGCTGATTTGTTCTTTCGTGAAATTATTCGCTTGCATGGTCTGCCAAATACAATTGTTTCAGATCGTGATACTAAATTTCTTAGCCACTTTTGGAGATGTTTATGGGCTAAGTTGGGGACGAAATTGCTTTTTAGTACTACATGTCACCCCCAAACTGATGGACAAACTGAAGTAGTCAATAGAACATTGTCTACTATGCTTAGGGCTGTTTTAAAGACTAATCTGAAAATGTGGGAAGAATGCTTACCTCATATTGAATTTGCTTATAATCGTTCGCTGCATTCTACTACTAAGATGTGCCCTTTTGAAGTTGTGTATGGTTTCCTACCTCGTGCACCTATTGATTTGTTGCCTCTTCCATCTTCGGAGAAGGTTAATTTTGATGCTAAACAACGTGCTGAATTGATCTTAAAAATGCATGAGTTAACTAAGGAAAACATTGAGCGTATGAATGCTAAATATAAACTTGCTGGAGATAAGGGTAGAAAATGTGTTGTCTTTGCACCTGGAGATCTTGTTTGGTTACATTTGCGTAAGGATAGGTTTCCTGATTTGCGCAAGTCAAAACTAATGCCACGTGATGATGGTCCTTTTAAGGTGTAAGAGAAAATAAATGATAATGCATATAAACTTGAGCTGCCTCCAGATTTTTGGGTTAGTCCCACTTTTAACATTGCAGATTTGAAGCCTTATTTGGGTGACGAATATGAGCTTCCGTCGAGGACTACTTGAATTCAAGAAGGGGAGGATGATGAGGACATCACTACCACAGTTACACCCACAGCCCCTGCTGTTACATACATGGGACCAATTACTAGAGCTCGCGCACGCCAATTAAATTACCAGGTACTTTCGTTTCTTGGAAACCCTTCTAATGTTCATGAACATATGATGCTGCCTAAATTAGATACTTTTGTTTTGCTTACAAATGAAGGGCCTAGCATGGACAAGAGGGATGGCCGTTGGAGCGGGATCAAGCATGGAGTGGAAGGTGTGTGCACGGGAGATCCTAATGGTGTTTCAAGTGATGATTTAAGGACTTTGAAGCCACCATAATCTTGGACGAAATGTACAAGATGTCACTTCATAAATTTCGTCCAGAGGCTATTATAGGTGTTGTGTCACCTTATTTTTGGGCCAGGCCCATGTAATTTCGAAATACATCAGTATAGGCTGTTTTTAGAGTCCGTATGTGTGGGGAAACAGAGTTAGGGTTGATTTCGGACCCCTCCTCCAAGGGGTCACGAAATTCCCCCCTACTCCCCCATATATACAGCCCTTAGGGCATCGTTTAGACCTTGGGTTTTGTTTAGATTAAAAGTTCGCCATAGCTGCAACTACGGGTACTTCGTTTGTGTTCAACGACCAGACCAAGACGTCACAGAACCCCACTTGATTAATAAAGCTTTCCTCTTATATTCGCAATATCCAGATTGCAATCTCAGTTTCTTGCTTGTTCTTCGTTTGCTCATAGGAAATAGACCCTTGTGGTCAGGTTGATCGTGCTCCGGCGTGGTCAATAACCTCTCGGAGTTGGTTTAGCGATTGCTAAGGCGCGACGTCCTCGCACGTTCGTAGTCGGATCGTCAAAGTCTGCTCCATCGAAAACGATAGCCACCATCTCATCGAAAGACGGGACACCTTCGCCTCTATCAAATTGTCAGGTAAATGCTATAAAGTGCTTAAGTATATCAAACGAGTCCTGACATGCGCAAAAAATTCAAATCTAGCGGCTGATGGTGCTTGCGCACCGTGTAAATAGTTTGGAGGCGAAACGATAAAGTCACAGTAAATTCAATTCCTAATTGCCATTTATCAATTTTCTAGAGTTGAAAAACCAATAAACGACACGTTTGTGGTTGACTCTTGCCACACATGTCCTTGAAATCTCTCCCCATTCCTCGTAAAAGGCATGCAAATTTAGTAAACACCACAAGCATGATTTTCCAAACCATTTTTGTGCACTTTTTCATGGACCGATTGTGTGAAATTGAATTATGTGCATTAATACCTAGAAAATGCACATAACTACCCAAATATAGTAAATTAGCCCGAAAAAGTGCCAAATTTCAACACGGTGCATTATAGGGTGTATGTTGATCGTAGAAAAAAACTCAAGGACAAACGACGATGGAACTTTGGATTCCCCTTCAAACTTGGTGATTTCCCTCTCGAAACCACCAAAACTTCCTTTTGTGATGGTTCGGTTTACGACGAGCGTGTACAATGACATTAGCCGAACCCTCTCAAAAAATTACCACGCTTCGTTGAGGTCATACCATGGCACCATGCCAGGTATCATCTTTTTCAAGCATGTTTTTCAATTTTGTAGAGTCAAAAAACCAATAAACGACATGTTTGTGGTTGACTCTTGCGACACATATCATCCAAATCTCTCCCCATTCCCTTGTAAAAGGCATGGAAATTTAGTAATACCACAAGCTTCATTTTTCATACTGTTATTGTGCACCTTTTCATGCACCTATCGTGCCAATTTGAATTATGTGCATAAATGCCTAGAAAATGCTAAAAATGGCCCAAATATGGTAAATGAGCCCGGAAAAGTGCCAAATTTGAACACGGTGCGTTCTAGTGTCTATGTAGATCGTAGAAATAAAAACAAGGGCGGACGACCAAGGAAAATTCGATTCCCTTGAAATCCTGGTGATTTATTATCGCACACGGTTCATTTTCGCCGCTTATGAAAGCCGTGTGGGATGACTCTATCGTGCGATGCGTTCTGATTGGCCGGAACCCCAGCCACGCGGATCGCGCGTGTGGATCGTAGGATGCACCATGATCGAACGGCAATCCACATCCCTCCCATCACACCCGTGTAGCTGTAGCTGGGATTTGACTTATATGCGCTAATTGTCAGGTAAATTCTATGAAGTGCTTAAGTATATCAAACGAGTCCTGAAATGCGCAAAAAAAATTTAAATCTAGCGGCTGATCGCACCGTGTAAATAGTTTGGACGCAAAATGATGAAGTCACCATAATTCAAGTCCAAATTACCATTTTATCATTTTGGAAACAGTGATTCTTCTTTTGAGATGCTCTCATTTTCAAGGAGTTATCGTTACAACTTTTGCCAGAATTTGCCATTTTATTTAGCACATAATACTAAGGTCATACCATGGCACTAGGGGCACCATGCCAGGTATCATATTTTTCAGGGATGTTTTTCATATTGCAAAATGAGATAATATATAGATATGCCAGCCCATACAATTGACATATCTGACATGCATGAACAAATAATCAATCGAGCATATATATGCTCAAATTGGTCCAGTGCCTAGTTTGAGGAGTAATTTACAAACCATTATTAGCTCCCTAATTCACATCAATATAACAAACCACCTTGATCAATCGGGCTGGGGCAGCCTCGACATCGGTGATCGCCGGTACTGCCTCGGGCGCAGCTCTTACCAGGGCTGCCGCGACCGCCGGCTCTGCGTACATCGCCCCGGCGACCAACGAGACGTTGGCTCTCGCTACGGCTACCGTCACTGCCCCCAGGCCTGCACCGGCGACGCCCGGCGCTGCGCTCTCCTCCATCTCGGACATAAGTCTGCGCCTCGTGCGGCGGCCGCCACTGCCGCAGTTGTCCTTGCATCGTCGTGGTTCCTGCTCCGCCGCCCGCACCATCCGCTGCACTCTGCGACATGCCCGCAGTATCGCCCGCTGGCGATCCCTAGCCGCTTTTAGGACGACCCTGGCTAACCTAGTGGCTTGCTCGTACCACGTTTCGTGCCTCATCTGGCTGTCGTCAGGAGAGGCAGCAGCATGGCCGTCGACCGCAAAGCCGACCATCACGGCAGCCTCGATTCTGCTATCGCCCAACTCCATCCGGTCGCCGGCCGTTGGGGCCGAGTATGCCGGTATGTGTGGGTAACTAGCTAGCGAGGGGATCAATAGTGAGTCGCCGCCGCTGGCCATTGTTGTGGTTATTTATAGCTAGCTAGCAGCTGGCTAGGGGATTGGGGATTTACAATTTACCCCTATGGCTGGCGCTTGCGCAGGAAGGCATCGCTGGAGCGTGGGAAGACTAAGTGGAGCACACAATTCCCAGCATAAAACGGTATGCGGTGTCACATGTTATCACACATGTGTTAACATAAGGAAACGTATGTGTAACTTACAAATCATCACTCATGAGTACTTGCACCACGCATCGTGTGCGGTGCTCCTACCATCGTAAACAACTCGTTTGCATTTTCAAAGGTTTTTGTACACACACATAATCGCACACGAAACATCCAGGTCCGTAGGGCGCCTAAGAGAATTCAGATTTTTCCAAGAATTTTAGTCGCACTTTCTTAATTATCACCAATTGCCCGACTGTCTTTCTCATCATTAAAAGTGTTTTTAGTTTTTATTTCTTCCCCTCCCACGTATGAGCCAACCAACTACCTCCAAAATTTAATTCTGTTTGCATGCATGCGTGGTGGAAGAGGAAAACGATAAGGAAGTGGGTAGTGATTCCACACTGGCAATTATAATAAACTAATTAATGGGATGTGTTCATTGGCAATTTGGTGCGGTCAATTTTTTCTCCTCGCCGACTCCCTGTTCACCTTGGTTGCACTCCTCCTCCTCCGCTCTCTATCCTCTCTTTGCTCTCTATCGTCTCTTTCCTCTCGCAGCCCCCAAATCTGGCCTTCCACACTCGCCTCCCCGCCTCACCCATCAGATTGCGCCATGGATAATCCCCTAGATCCCAGCATCCCACGGGCTTCCCTCTTGCTGTGGCCCGCGGCACTGCCGCCGTTGAGCGAAACCCACGTATCTATCAGAGGGGATCCATTGCTCTGGACTCACAGATCGGTGGTGCCGAAGGACATGTCGGGGCTGCATTGGAGGTGGTGGGCAGCAAGGGCAAATCGGATCGAGGAAGCGAGGCATCGATTGGAGACATGTTTGAAGGAGCTGCGCATGGCGAGGCACAAGGCAGAGGAGGAAGTCGATCTCAGGGTAGAGATGCTTAGGGATGTCAGCATCTGGCAGCGTCGCGCCGACTTGGAGCTGGCGCTAATGGCAGAGATCATATTCACGGAGTCGACTGCGGAGGAGAGAACGCGCATGCCTGCGGAATGGTATACGAACCCGGTGTGGCTATTCAGATGGGCAGTAGAAGAAGCCAAATCGCCCAACCTGCTGCAGCGGTGGCGCTGGGCATGCATCCTAGGCGAGGTGACCTGCCCTCCTTCCCCGCCAGATACTGGATGAAGATCACCTCAAGTACGCGGCCGTGGACGCGTACACATGCTACGAGATGTACAGGCGGATCGTTGACATGAGGAAGTGCCTCCTTACTGCAGACGACGAGGGATCGCCACAAGCAGAGCATTGGAGGCAAGCGTCACAACAAGAAGTAGTTGATATGATGATCGTTTCTCCTAGTTTATTATGCATGTACTTGTTTACTTAGATGTGCAAGCGCTATCTGTAGTCAGTTATGTAATTGGAAGTTTAATTTGGTTATGCAATCATGTCCTTATAAGTATATATGTTGTTGTTCTGTAGACAGAGAGCGTAGATGTTGCGCAGACTGAGCAAATCACATCACACACGGATTAAACTACGGAACCCGTCGGTGATGATTTCATCAATCGCTGACAATTGTTTACCAGCAAGCGTTTGCCCACAACACACACAGGTTATTAGCAGGAATCGTCTGTGTTGTTATCGGTCTTCCCACACATTTTTCATTACTGACCTGTTTGCCGCGTATCACACACATCTTGTTAAGTTGAATCGTTTCTGTTGTGTTGGGTAATCGCAAATAGTTCATCCGAGTGAACCGCATGCCGTATGTCGCACACACATTGATCTGCCTCACCGTTTCTGTTGTGTTGGGTAATCACAAACAGTTCATCCGAGTGAACTGTATGCCATGTATCGCACACAACTCAAACTGGCTACCCGTTTCTGTTGTGGTGGGTAATCATAAACAGTTCATCCGACTGAACTATATGCCGTGTATCGCACACACCTCGAACCGGCTGCCCGTTTTTGTTGTTCTGGCTCATCGCAAATAGTTCGTATGGATCAACTGTCTGCCACGTATCACACACGCGTCTCTAATCTGAATCGTTTTTTATGTCTCCGGCATCGCACACAGTTCATCTTATTGGCGATGGTTTTATTACGACACCATTTGCGATGCATGCATCGCACACAGTTTGGTCGCGGGGTCTCTGATTCATGTGTCGCGTTAGCGGTCGCCTGCAGTAGTGGTCGTTGGGCCAGGCCCGAACAGTGCACAGGCACGCGTGGCAGAGGATAACTGTCGTAATCTTCTCTGTTACCACGCCCCCCACGACGCGCGTTAAATGCGGGCGTGGGAGAGGTGGAATGGAACGAGCGCGGGGAGGTAGTGCGCCTGAAAAGCGCAGCCATGTAGGTAAAGAGCCAGCCGCCACGCCTTCCCCATAAAAAGGAGTCCACAAGGGGCGCTGCACATTTACCCCCTTCCTCGATTCCTGCTATTGAAGAAGGCGAAGCGGCAGGGAGGATGACCCCCTAGGGTGCTATAAAAAGGCGAGGGGGGGTGGAGGCCTCCCCACTCATCTTCTACACTTGCCCCTCTCCTCCCTCAACCTTCTCACCCATCCTTGCTTTCCCCGAGGTCCACGACCGCAATGGCGAGGGGTGGAGGTCAAGCCCGTGCAACTGCTGCTGCCACGAGGCCCTCTCTCATGGCCGAATGCGTTCCTCGATGGCTGCTGCGGAGGCCGGCTCTAGTGCCCGTGGAAGGGTCGCCCCCCGCGGCCATGGGGGGTGCGGCGTCGCGGTCGAGGCGGGTGTGGCAGAGCGGCCGCCCTTCTCCCCAGGCGGAGGCCCACACGGCAATGGCGGCGCACGAGTTCGTCGTGGGGCTGCAACATCGGCCCCGCAGTTGGCTCCGGCTCCCGGACTCCTTTGCGAGGGCGATGCAGGACAGCAGGCTGTAGGCGGATGGATGCTGCAACGGCCCCTCCTGGGTGGTGGCTGAGTTCTCCACTGCCGGCTTCTTGTTCTTGACACGGGGGTGGAAGTCATTCGCCCGCTCCCGTGGTCTAGGGCGAGGGCATCTCCTCCAGTTTAGGTACGACGGGACCGCCACGCTCTTTGTGAAGTTCTTCGGGGTCTCCGATGGCCGTATGGAGTGCTGTGCGGAGAGCGAGAGCAGTAGCGGCACCGATTCCCCCAGTGGGAGTGAGGGCACTGACTCCACTAGCAGGAGCGGAAGTGATGAAAGCTCCCCGGGCATCAAGAGTGAGGGCGAAGATTCTGACTAGGCGCAGGCAGCATCCGAGTCGAATCTTAAAGACGAGCCGTGCTCTGCCTAAGTCCCTCTCTTTCGCTCCTGTATCAGAACCAATGTAGCCCTGTGGGGGAGCAAAAAATGACTTTTTCATTTAAGCGCTTAATGATTGCTGTAACTTGTGTTTTGGATGAATGTATGCATGCTATCTCTCTTGTCTTATTCTGTCTTTGCATGATTTTTGTACCCTACGCTTGCCGGAAACTTGCCGGTGCGCGCACTCTTGCCGCGAGCGCTTGAGGAACGGGTCCTTAGCCGCTTGCCGGAAGTACCGCTGCCGGCAAGGATACACTTGGCGATCACAATGTAACCACTTAAGTTAATGAGCAGACTCGAAACAAGGTAAGGACGTAGCTGGTCATGACAAGGTTCCTTAGCGTGCAGGTTTCTCATACAAAGGCCAAAATCATTCAAGGAGAAGTTGCAACTACAACAAAGAATTTAAAGTTTTGCAACTTAGCATTTCCTTTGCTGTGGTTCTTGCCATAGGACGACATCTTGAACGTCATTCGGTATCCATACCATCACTCCCCCCGGGAAACTTGTACGCGAGGAACCCTTCTGTTCTTTGAGAAAAAGAAAGAAGAGAAACGAGGAGGTTGCAACCTTGACGGTTCGTTAATCATGCTATGCAAGGGGAAAATGTAGCACAAGGCTGCCTGCAACATATAAACAAATATGTACTTGGACAAAGAATTGTGAAACATTTTTCTTTATTTATGTGCACGGGATCTGCGCCCGGCTCTATACAAAGGTTTACATGCCTTTCCGGCAAACTTGTAGAAAAGTGGTTGCCGGGCAGCCCAGCAACCGCGCCTTACGGGTAAAACTTGCGAAGATGCTCAATATTCCATGAGTTGAGCACCGGAGTGCCATCTTCGGTCTCTAGGTGGACTGCGCCGGGCCTAGTGACTCGTACCACCCGAAAAGGGCCCTCCCACTTTGGCGTCAACTTGTTTTGACCCTTTGCGGACTGAATTCGACGAAGAACAAGGTCGCCTTCCTCAAGATTCCTGGCGTTCACTTTGCGGCTATGGTAGCGGCGCAAAGCTTGCTGGTACCGTGCAGCACGGACAACAGCCCAGAAACGATCTTCCTCAAGGAGCGTGGAATCATCTTGCTGCAGCTCATCTTGATCCTCCTCATCGATGGCCAAGACTCGAGGTAACCCGTATTTGAGTTCTGTGGGGAGCACCGCTTCTGCACCATAAACAAGGGAGAAGGGTGTCTGGCCAGTGGCTCGACTTGGCGTCGTCCTGATCGACCAAAGAACCGCTGGCAACTCTTCCACCCAGCGCCTTCCACACTCGTGCAGCCTGCCGAAAGTTCTGGTCTTGAGACCACGCAGCACTTTTGCATTTGCCCTCTCTACTTTGTCCATTGCTCCTTGGGTGAGCAACAGACGCGTAGCAAATCTTATTTCCAAGTTCTTGGCAATATGCTGTGAAGGCGCGGCTCATGAATTGGGTGCCGTTGTCGGTGATGATCCTGTTGGGGACACCTAAACGGGCAACCAATCCTTTGAGGAACTTGATGGCTGAGTGTGCCGTCACCTTCCTCACTGGCTCCACCTCAGGCCACTTTGTAAACTTGTCGATTGCAACGTACAAGAATTCAAAGCCCCCGGTAGCACAAGGGAAGGGGCTGACGATGTCGAGCCCCTAGACCGAGAAAGGCCAGGAGAGCGGGATGGTTTGGAGGGCTTGAGCTGGCTGGTGAATGTCCTTGGAGTGGAACTGGCATGCTTCACATCTGATAACCACCGCCAAGGCGTCTTGAAGGGCTGTCGGCCAGTAGAATCCTTGACAGAACGCCTTGCCGACAAGCGTGCGTGACCCAATGTGAGAGCCACACATCCCTTCATGCATCTCTTCCAACAGCCTCTGTCCATCTTCCCAGCAGATGCACTTCAATTTCACCCCATTTGGTCTCTTCCTGTACAGAATGTTGTCAACAAACTTGTACATCCTTGATTGACGGGCTACTCTTTCTACATCCTCTTCCTCATCGGGAAGATCTCCTATCTGAAGGAACTGGACAATTGATTGTGCCCATGCCGGAGCTTGTGGCTCGACGACAAGGACTAAAGGCATTTCTTCCTCTGCGGGAGCGCTTGTTTCGACGGCAAGGATCTGGCTTGCCGGAAACTGCAGCTCACCGGCCAAGGGTATCTTGTTGGCAGTATCTGCTTTCTTGGCGGCTGCCGGCAGCTCTGCTGGAAAGTAACCACCAACATCCTGCTTTCTCTTTTTCGCCAACCTTGATGGTGTAACGGATGGCTGAGTCAGATGGAGCACAAAAGTTTCTGATTGCACATGTATCTTTTGGGCGGCAAGCTTTGACAGGTCGTCGGCAATCCAATTCTGGGCACGGGGAACGTGCTATGCTTGCAGACCGTCAAAGTGCTCTTCCAACTTCCTTACCTCATCAACGTATGCCTCCATCAAAGGGCTCTGGTAATCCTTGTTGACTTGCCTCACCACTAACTGCGAGTCGCCTCTGATAATTAGCTTCCGAATACCAAGGTCGATTGCAATGTGCAGACCGGCAAGCAATCCTTCGTACTCAGCAGTGTTGTTGGTGGCCTGCTCCCGGGGAAAGTGCATTTGAAGCACGTACTTGAGGTTCTCTCCGGTGGGTGCTATAAGCAGCACGCCGGCACCGGCGCCTTTCAGCGTGAAAGCACCGTCAAAGTACATGATCCAGTCATCAACTGTTTCCTTGCCCGGGAGAGAGGTCTCTGGAATTTCTTCGTCTGACGTTGGAGTCCATTCCGCAATGAATTCCGCCAAGGCTCTGTTCTGAATTGTTGAGGTACTCTCAAACTTCAAATCAAAGCTTGACAGCTCCAATGCCCACTCCACAATCCTGCCGGTTGCCTCTAGATTTCTCAAGATGCGTTGCAATGGAAAGCGACTGACGACAGTGACTGGGTGTTCTTGAAAATAATGGCGCAGCTTCCTTGAGCCCATGAGAAGGCCAAAAAGCAACTTTTGCACACTAGAGTACCTTGACCTAGCCCCTAGCAGGAGGGAGCTGACAAAGTAGACTGGGCGCTGCACCATCTTCTTCTTCACAATTTGCTGATCTGGCTGGCTGGCTTGCACAATCTCTGGCTTGTCGGCACCTGACCTTGCTGTAGAAGATTCCGGCTCGTTGGGTCGTGGCTCTGCGACTGCTACCTCTTCCTCATCGGCCTCTCTTTCAGTCACAAGTGCAGCACTAACCACTTGATTCGTCACCGCTAAGTATAGCAGCAACGTCTCTTGCGGCCTAGGCGCAACTAGGACTGGCGGAGAGGACAGGTACTCCATCAAATCTTGGAGCGCGGCCTCCGCTTCCTGAGTCCAGTTCACTGGACCTGCCTTCTTCAATATCTTGAAAAATGGCAAGGTGCGCTCTGCCGATTTGGAGAGGAACCTGCTGAGGGCGGCAACGCAGCCGGCAAGACGCCTGACATCCTTGACGCATCTCGGTGCCTCCATCTGCTCAATTGCTTTGATCTTGTCGGGGTTGGCTTCAATCCCTCTCTGAGACACAAAGAAACCAAAAAGCTTGCCGGATGGAACACCGAACACACACTTCTTGGGGTTGAGATTCAAGTTGAGATTGCGCAAGTTCGCAAACGTCTCTTCCAAATCTTGGATCAGGGTTGACTTGTCTCTGGTTTTGACCACAATGTCATCCATGTAAGCTTCCACATTTCTGTGCAGCTGTAGCTCAAAACCAATCTGGACCGCTCTGGCAAAGGTTGCTCTGGCGCTCTTCAATTCGAAAGGCATACGAAAAAGCAGTATGTGCCACATGGAGTGATGAATGCGGTTTTTTCCTCATCTTCCTTGGCCATAAAGATCTGATGATAACCAGAATAGGCGTCAAGGAAAGAGAGTAAATCACAGCCGGCAGTGGAATCTACAATCTGGTCGATGCGCGGCAAAGGGAAAGGGTCCTTTGGACATGCTTTATTTATATCAGTGAAGTCTATACAAAGTCTCCACTTCCCATTTGCCTTGCGCACTACAACTGGATTGGCTAACCACGTCGGGTGTAGCACTCCTTTGACTAGACCTGCTGCTTCCAACTTCTTGATCTCTTCGGCAATGAACTCTTGCCACTCCAAGGCTTGCTTTCTGACCTTCTGCTTGACGGGTCTCGCATGAGAGTAGACAGCAAGGTGGTGCTCAATTACCTCCCTAGGAACACCGGGGATGTCAGATGCTTGCCAAGCAAACACATCGACATTCGCCCGTAGGAAGGCAACGAGCTCGCTTTCCTATTTGTCACCAAGAGTGGCACTTACAGAAAAAGTGCCACTCGTCCCATCCTCTCTCGCAGAAACTTGCTTGGTCGCCGGCGCGGAGGCCTTGGACTTCTTGCTCCTGCCGGTAGAGCTCTCTGGTATGTCCTCGACGGGCGTGCTGCACTCTAAAGTGCGCTTCCCGGAGTCCGTATCAGATATCTTGCTGGACTTCTTCTTCTTTCCTCCCTCGGGAGCTTTACCGGCAGGAGCAGGTGCATTGTCGGCAGATGCTGCCACTGCCTCCTGGTAGAGCTTGTTAGCGCAGATGATTGCGTCCTTGTGGTTCGACTTGATGGTGAGGACCGCATTCGGCCATGGCATCTGGATGACATTTTAGGCGAAGTGCAACGCGGCCATGAACTTTGCCAGCGCCGGACGACCCAATGCCATTGTAGGGCAGGGGCATCTTGACGACGTCGAAGATGATCTTCTCTGTCCGGTAGTTGAGGTCGCTGCCGAATGTGACCGGCAACATGATCTGGCCCTTTGGCTTGTTCCTTCCTAGACACCCTTGGAACGTGCCGGTCTCCTCAAGAACCTTATCGGGGATCTGCAGCCTCTTGATCACGTCGGGAGAGATCAAGTTCAAGCCGGCCCCACCATCGACCAACATCTTCGTCACCCTCAGGTTGCAGATTGTTGGCGAAACCACAACGGCAAACACCCGACCGCTGTGGTGCGATCAGGGTGATCCTCGGCGTCAAAGACGATGGGCGTGTGCGACCACTTGAGTGGCTTCTGTGCTTCCATGATGAGCTCCGTGGCATTCACCTCGCGGATCCATTGCTTCAGTTGCCGGCGCGAGGAGTGCAAAGATGCACCTCCGTCAACTCACATGGCATCCACTGCGTTCTGGAACTCCTTGTCAGACTCAACTTCATCCTCATCATCATCATCTTGGCCTTGTGCGGCCTTCTCTTTCGGCTGCTTGGCCTTGCCGCGGCGGCCCCCTCGGCCACCACGGTTCTGCTTGCCGGACCCACCGACACCATCCTGGCCCTTCTCCTTGTCGCGCTTCTCGTACTCTTGCTTTTGCTTTTCTGCAAGCTGCTCTACTTGCCGGCACTCCTAGAGGTCGTGGCCCTTGGTACGGTGGATCTTGCAGTAGGGCCCACCGGTCTTGCCGCCCTTGTCGCCCGCCGCAGCCTCCCGGCAGTCAGTGCATCTGGCAACCTCCATGCCGGGGCTTTCTGCCTTGGACTTCTTGGCGGTGTTGGCGTCACCGGGGATCTCCACTGCCAATACTGTCTTGCCTCTGCGCTTCCGATTGCGCTTCTGACTCTTCTTCTGCGGGCTCGATGCATCATCTGCATCGTCATCTTCAGAATCGACGTCGGCACCAGCATCTTCCCCCGGGAGTCACCTCCCTTCCTCAGCACATGCACACTTGACCGCCAAGGCGTACAACTCATCGATGGTCCTGACCTTCATGACATTCATCTCAGACCGCATTCTGCGGTTGCGTACATTCGTGTGGAATGCGATGCAAACGGCTGCGGGATGAACATCAGGAATGTTGTGGTGCACGCGGCTAAACCTCTGTATGTACTTGCGGTGGGTCTCGCCATCTCTCTGGGGATCACATGCAAGTCACTCTCCTGACCAGGAAGCTTATGGCCACCCTGGTAGGCACCAACGAATTGATGGCACAGATCCGCCCAAGAGGAAATGGAGCCCTCCTGCAAGTTCATCAACCACGATCTGACATTGCGCTTAAGTGCCAATGGAAATTAGTTGGCTAGCAGCTTGTCGTCGCGCCCCCCTGCTGCCTGCACCGCAATGGTGTAGATGCCAAGGAACTCTGCTGGACTGAGCGTGCCGTCGTACTTGTCGGGCAGCTCTGGTTTGAAGGGACGGGTGGACGGCCAGCTGTAAGTGCATCAAGTGTCCCCTTAGTGGTTTTGGAGTATTCAAGACAAATAAGTTAAGGGACAAATAAGTTTGTGAGTGTACACAGGAGAAAATAGTCCCTGAAGACTTGGTTTATCCACGGAAATCGACCCCTAAAAATGTATTTCTTCAAAGTGAAGAATTTGGTGCGGCCTTTGAGGAAATTGATTTGAAGACTTGGAAGCTTGAAGACTTTGTTTTCATAGTTTCTTTTTCTTCTTATTTGAGTCATAGGAAAAACCGTACTATCAAAGGGGGTCTAGGTGAAACATATTTCATACTTCAAAGCGATGCTCAAACCTATACAAACCTAAGCCACTTCGAGTGAAGCCTTTTGGAAACCTCCGGAACAGCTGACGAATTTGACAGTGACAGTGATGAAGTTCATCTGGTCTGTGATGAATTTGGTCAGGCTGAGGAGTTAGGATTTCGCCAGTGCGATCTGCCTATCGTGAGGAAATAGAGTGCCCCAACGAAATTGAGAGCATAATTTCCGATCGTTGCTAAGCCGCGTGCCAGCTGTCGAGTGGATTCTTATTCTGACAACGGCCATATCTGAGAAGGGCATTTATGACAATTCATGTCGGGTTGCCCCCTGGCTATAAATAGCCGCCCCCCACAACCACTAGTTGGTTGGCTGCTCTAGAGAGAACTTGAGACTTGTCATTTGAGAAACCCTTCCTCTGACGACTTTGTGAGAACCCAAGTGAGGAAAAACCCAACCAGAGCCTAAGTGACTGAGCATCACTGAAGAAGTTGATCTGTGTGATCTGACGCTTATTACCTTTGAAGACTGTTATTCTTCCAGACGGTTAGGCGTCATGTTCTGAGCACCCAAGAGTAATTGTGGCATGCCGGTGAACAAGTCTGTGAAGGTTTTGGAAGTCTACCTTGAAGACTTACCACAAGTGATTGGGCGAGGTCTAAGTGACCTTAGCTCAAGAGGAATACGGTGAGGACTAAGTGTCCTCTGAGGTAAGACTCAGCCGCCTCAACCAGACGTACAGTTGATACAGCAACTAGAACTGGTGATGTAGGGTGGAACCCTAACGGTGTCGATCTTTCACGATTGGAGCGGATCCCGCGAAGAACACGAGAGGAAACACTCAAATAGACAAGACACAATCACACATGTGCTAAATCCACATACATACGGAGAGATACACGATCCAAATCCAACAAAGGACGATACAAACGGTAGCTAGTTCATCCCGATCCGGAGAGGAGTCGAGGTCTTGGATATCCCGGAGGATCTTCTCACATGGAGGTCTTGAACTCCATGGGAGTGGTCTCTCTCTCTCAAGAGTAGAGGTAGGAGCACAGCTCAACTAATGAGCTATCATGTTTGCTAACCCTAGATGGAGGAGGAAGAGGTCCTTATATAGTGCTAGTACAACTTAGGGCGAGATGGAGGGGGATACAGGGCTCGTGGGCCAAATACGCGCGTTGTCGGGCCGGATGTCCGGCGGTTCATCCTGGTGCCGGATTCCGGGCCTGGGGCCGGATGTCCGGCCGAAACTGGCCAACCTACGGGTGCTCTCTGTTGGGGGAGTGCCGGATTTCCGGGCTGACGCCGGATGTCCGGGCTGCACGGGCCGGATGTCCGGGCCTCCGGCCGGATGTCCGGCGCGTGTAGCCTCTTGTGCTGTTTGGCGTTTGCTGCTGCTGTTGCTCCCAGGGGGCGGATGTCCGGGCCCTGTAGACCTCCAGTGACCTTCTTCGCTGGTCCGTTTCATCCATGAACTTGCCGACTTGTCCATTTGTTGAAGTTGCTCCTTGGCGCTTGTACTCCTCCTCGCCATCTGTGAAGCTCCGACAATACCTATGCATGCACACGAGTGGAGTGTCAAGTAGTATACCATCCTCGAATGGGTCAAGTGAACACATGTAAAGGAGAGGATTCACCTTTGTGTATGTGAAGTAGATGTCGCACGTGTCACTTGCCAAACGGACTCTTGACATGGTGATGTCCGTAGGATGCTCCGCATCATCCCCTCCCCCTTGGAAAAGATCCGTCCTCGGAACGAAAACAAAATCACCATGGGAAAGAGATATCGTCTTCATGTAGAAGTGGACGGTCACCAAGCACTCTTCATCTTGAAGCTTGAAATGGGCACTCTCCAATGTCGCACCGTCTTGTGATTCCTTCAAAAGGATCAAGGACAACAAACACTTGGAAAAACAAATGTGGTTAGCGTTAGTGCAAAACCAAGCATTCAAGCGGTGATTCACCCAACAAGTGTTGTCGTCATGTATAGCATAAGGTGTGACAAAGGAATGAGACATGGCATGTAAGCACACAAATTGAGCACAATCAAGATCATCATGGAAACAAGCATGCAAATGGGAGGTAGAGATGCAAATATTTGGGACAAGATAAGAAGCATCTTCCTTGAGTTCATAGCAAGCATGCATCAAGCGTTCAACAAATGGTCTATGGTATGCATAAGAATCGTTCACAACACCAAAGAAATCATAGTTGCACTCCATACATGGCAAATCATCTAGCATGAGAGAGGCAACATATGGAGACATATGACAAGAAGCAATATCAATCATGTGCAAAGCAAGGCAATGGTTGTCATCAACTGCATGAAACGAGCAAGTATGTATCATCGGTGATGCAACATGGCAAGCAATCGTAGTAATCATGCCGTGCAAACTAGAGGAAATCATGGCGATCATGGTATGTGAGCAAATAGTAGGCCTAGGCAATGCACATGACATATCACGAGCACGAAAGCGAAACATGATCAAAGTATCATCATAGGCATGGGGTACATAGTAAACATTGCAATAATAAGTGATATCTCCACCAAGCATGCAAATACACTTATAAGTACGAGAATCATGGATCATGTGTAATGCAAAGCATGGGTCACAAATGCATGACAAAGGCATATAAATGAGCATATCATGCAAAGTGAACATGGCAATATGGGCATAGAGGATGTAATGAACAATAACCCATAACCATGAGAAGGCCATGTAGAAGAAATGCGCAAAGTCATTGCGCGATGGGAGCGGTGGGAATGACAAGCCACGGAATCCCAAATCATCATTGCTCTCTAGAGCTCGTTTCGTCAACTCTTGCGCTTGCGAGGTCGACGAGGAAGCATGTGTACCTACACAACATGGGGACAAACGAAACAAAGTGTGTGCGTGGTAAATGTACACATCATCCATCATGATGTGTATGTGCACGTGAGAGTTAGCACAAGATAAGCAATGCTCAAAGAGATTTGAGGCACGATAGAGAAATATGTCATCCATCATGAAAGAATAGTTCTTATGTATAACATGATTAGGATGCAAATTATAGCAAGTGTGTAGCACATCAAAAGCATTTTCAGTCATGGGATGCATATGGTGCACATAATTATGAGGATCATGCAATGGATGTGAGTGATCAAAATCTCCAAACATGTATGAGGAAACTATGGGGGTCGCCTCATGAGCAAGAGCGGATGCATAATATGGAGAAAATTGACAACATGGCAAACAATGCATGTTCGAAGCTAGGTGGTCATGGCATGGCACATGAGAGAAATGATGCAAAGGAAGCATATCAATATCATCACAAGAAAAACAAATGCCAATAACCATGGGCTTGTCATCTATGCCATATGTGCAAATTGGGTTCATTTTAATGGCATATGCATAGTCACTAAGATGAGATTGCAAATAGGACATATGGGAGATCTCATGCATAGCATATGACAAGTCAAGAGGGGTTGCAAACATGATGTGACCGAGAGAATTATCACAAGATATCCTATGCAACATGGCATCACAACTAATAGACTCCACATGGCAATCATCATACTCATCATAAATGGGTAAATCATCGCATGGGGAAATCACACTAGCATCAAGCATGTTAATAGGAGGATCGACATCATGCAAGCAAGCAATGTCAAGAATGTCCACTAGCGGGACAAGAGCATCGCCTTCACCTATGTTACCTTTCTCATTCCACTCATGTGGTGTAGGTGAGGTTGCAAAGACCAACTCGAGGTCATCATCATCGTGATGGAACCATGTGGGGGTGCATCACATTCCACCATGGCCATCGTCTTGTCCATAGGAGGGACGAAGTCGTCGTGGATCGGCGCGTCATCATATATGGGACCTAGCACCAAATGAGAAGACACAAGAGAGGTAGAGGGTAAGTCGTTAGAAATCGAAATGGCCTCACATGCCCTATCAACTACCTCACTCTATCTATGTGGTGGCTCACTCACTCCCTCAAAATAGGTATACTCAATGTCACATATGGTGGAGTCACTCAAATCACTCAAGTGGTAGTGGTGGTGGCTCTCCTCACATGGGAATTGGGTCATCTCATCATATATGGGGCTAGTGGTGAAGTCACTCTCACTCTCAATATGGTGGCGTAAGTCACTCAAGTCATCATCGCTGTCGCCGTGGATGAAGGCCGAAGGTGGCACATCATCACTCTCGCCTCCAAAGAGGGAAGCATCATCCTTGCTCGCCACCTTGTCGCTCACCTCCAAATCTTGTTCCTTGAGAGGCTCCGTAGTCGTAGTCGTCGCCGCGCCGTCTTCAAAAAGAGTCGTGGTAGACTCGGCATCGTCAATGCCACAAAAAGGGAGGGCGGTGAAGTCAAACTCGGGAGCATCGTCTTGAAGCTTGGTCGTCGCGAAGTGTGCTTGGGGTGGAGAAGCCTTGGCCTTCTTGAGTTCTTTTTCCGCCTTGAGAGCACCAAGTAGTTGTCGTCGAGGGACTTGTAGTTGTCGAGGAAGATAGTCTTGGCGATGTCATTGTTCAATCCCATCATGAAGTGGAACTTCATTGAAATGGGGTTGTCCACACCGGCTCGTCGCAAGGCTTTCTTCATCTCCTTGAAGTACTCGTCGATGGACTTGGATCCTTGGATGGTGTTCTCCAATTGGCGTCGAAGATGTTCTGTGTAGGTGGAAGGCAAAAATTCTCGCCGCATCGCTTTCTTCGTCTTGGGCCAACTCACGTCGAAGCTTGTCGAGGGTTTGTGAAGCCACCATGTCGACGCGTAGTGGTGGAAGGTACTTGTGGCGCACTTCACTTGATCTTCAGAGGGGACTTGATGTAGCTTGAGGTAGTCGTCCATCTTGCGCTCCCACTCGAGATACTCCTCGGGGTCTTGATTCCCATAGAAAGGAAGCTCGTGGTCGGTGTCGAGGTCGTAGTAGCGCGTGGAAGTCGCGGACTTGAGCTTGGGGAGCTTCTCTTGAGCGTAATCTTGAGGTGCTTGTTGGTGAAGATGCTGTATGTCCAAAGGCGAAGATGCCGTGAAGTCGCTTGGCGAAGATGACAAGGTAGATGGTGAAGTCGTGGACGGTGGTTGGTGTTGAGCTCTTGACCTTCACGTTCTCGTCGGTGATGGTGTCGATGCCGATGTGACCTTGCCGAAGATGGTAGCTCGGAAGCATGTGCACTTGAGCGTCTTCTCGAAGATGAGGGAGACCTCTTGGCGGTCTTGATGAGGGCTATGAGCTCCTCCTTGTGAGCTTGCATCTTGGCGTCGATGAAGTTTTTCGTGGCATCGAACACGTCGTTGTTGGTGTAGACCGAAGTAGATGTGCTTTGCCTATCCATCATGCTCAAGCAAATGTGAGTGGAAGAAAGGGAAGAACTAGACCAAATGTACCTTTCCAATGTTGAAGATGGATCAATGATCACCCAATATGGTATTATGGAAGTAGCACAATTGGTACCGGATCTTGTATATTCTCACACCTACACAAGTAAAGCTTATGGAGTAGCTTGGTGAGGATAGTGGCACAAAAATTTGATGCAATTGTTAGTAAGAGTCAATAATGTTGAAAGAGATTCATAAATTCGTAAATGAAACAAGTATACCAATAGCAATGAATGGCACACGGAAACGCACACACGGATAGATAAATGGGGTCGTGCAACCAAGGAATGAGCACAAAATGTGGAAATCCACGGAAAAACGCTCGTGTTGCACAACTCAAGAGAGACGCTAGCACGATTGCTCAATAGGTGGATACGACACTTGTGCACACCCTAGGGAAGACAAAACGTATCGACTTTCTACCCCAAGTATGGTATGTATGTATGGTTCCCGGTGTTTCTCACACGATGATCCTAGCTGATCAATGATGGTAATTTGATACGCAATGTGGTATGATGCTATGGCTCTTGCTTACAAGCTCTTTTTTTTCTCTTTGCTTAAAAGCTTTTTTTTATATGGCCACTTATGCGAAATGCACAAACCAAGAGAGCAATTATGTATATGCGGGAACAATCTTGTGACTCAAGAGATGATATGATGATACCATGATTAGGTATGTATGCAATGGAAGGGCGGATCGATAATCACTAAAGTGCACAAGTAACGTTGCCGGCAATACTCAATGGCTAGTCTCGATAGGCAAGTGACGCAAAATGGGCTAGGGGTTAACAATGCAATGGCAAGGAAAATATACAATGGTTTCGTCGTGGTTACCGTTCCTGCTTACGGTTGCGGTGTCAAAATGATGAAGTGGACAATGGCGATGTCGGGTCCGAGGTGGTGATGTCGATGTCGAACCGTTTCTAGTTAGCCGAAACACCCTAGGAAACGGAAAAACCGCGAACTCAAAATCTGAAACGGCAAATGTCAAGTGGTGGTAGCGGATTAGCGGTGGTGGTTGCGGAGTTGGCAAAGGAAGTGGAGTTGAAGTCACCGTCCCTAAGTAGCCGAAACACCTTAGGAGACACAAACCACAACTCAAACAAGCTCAAATGCTATGGTGATCAAAATGGGTTAGGTTGCGGAAGTCGGTGGTGGAATTGCGGAAGTTATGGTGGAAGGCCTCGGCAAACTTGCCAAATTTTCAAAACTTTGATGGAGTCAAATGGTGTTGAAGGTATTTTTATGGGATGGGAGATGTCAATAGCTACAAAACGAGCTAAAGAACGTCAAAATCGGACTCCGGATGAATTAGTTATGGCCGAAACGGTGAAACGCGGGAGGCTGAAACTCCAGGGGCCGAACTCCAGGGGCCGGATGTCCGGGGGTGAGGCCGGAAATCCGGGGCTATCAGTCCAGAAACGAGTCAGTTTTTGTGCTCCAGGTGCCGGATGTCCGGCCGGGGACCCGGATGTCCGGCCCGACGAATCCAGATCTCGTTTGGGGCGGAAATTTTCGAATTGGGGGCGGAAATAGATGATTCCAAGGTTAAAATTGGGCGAATTACGTGGATGGAAAGTGGGGAAAAGATGGGGGAAAGCTAGATCCACTCGAAACACAGCAAATCCATGGATCAAAATCAACAAAACATCATCAAACTCACAAATCACAAAAAAAATTGGTATGGCTATTTTTGTGGGGATTTTCGAATTAGGACCAAAAACAACAAAATTAGGCTAGAAAACGGTGGGGGAGACTCCAAAGTCGTGATCAACTTGGCTCCTGATACCAAGATGATGTAGGGTGGAACCCTAACGGTGTCGATCTTTCACGATTGGAGCGGATCCCGCGAAGAACGCGAAGAACACGAGAGGGGAAAACGAGAGGAAACACTAAAATAGACAAGACACAATCACACATGTGCTAAATCCACATACATACGGGGAGATATACGATCCAAATCCAACAAAGGACGATACAAACGGTAGCTAGTTCATCCCGATCTGGAGAGGAGTCGAGGTCTTGGATATCCCAGAGGATCTTCTCACATGGAGGTCTTGAACTCCATGGGAGTGGTCTCTCTCTCTCAAGAGTAGAGGTAGGAGCACAGCTCAACTAATGAGCTATCATGTTTGCTAACCCTAGATGGAGGAGGAAGAGGTCCTTATATAGTGGTAGTACAAATTAGGGCGAGATGGAGGGTGATGTAGGGTGGAACCCTAGTGATGTCGATCTTTCACGATTGGAGCGGATCCCGCAAAGAACACGAAGAACACGAGAGGGGAAAACGAGAGGAAACACTCAAATAGACAAGACACAATCACACATGTGCTAAATCCACATACACATAAGGGATACAAAGGTCCAAATCCAACACAAGAGGGTACAATCGGTAGCTAGTTCATCCCGATCCGGAGAGGAGTCGAGGTCTTGGATATCCCGGAGGATCTTCTCACAGGGAGGTCTTGAACTCCATGGGAGTGGTCTCTCTCTCTCAAGAGTAGAGGCAGGAGCACAGCTCAACTAATGAGCTATCATAATGCTAACCCTAACAAGAGGAGGGGAATGGTCTATTTATAGTCTAGGGCAAAGTGGGGGTGAGAGAGGGGGGATACAAGGCACTTGGGCCGTGGCCGCGTGCAGGTGCTGGATGTCCGGGCTGGACGCCGGATGTCCTGCCCGATAGGAGGCACCGGATGTCCGGCCTGGGGCCGGATGTCCGGCCTGGGAGCAGGCCGATTCTTCTGTTCTGTGGATATCATGCGCCGGATTTCCGGGGCGATGCCGGATGTCCGGCCTGTCAGGCGCCGGATGTCCGGGGGTCGGCCGGATGTCCGGCCGCTGTAGAGTCGCTTGGCGTCTGTTCTTCTGCGGTCTTCCTTGGTTTGGTGGCGCCGGATGTCCGGGCTCCTGCCGGATGTCCGGCCGCTGTAGCTCCGCGGCGACTCCACTTGAGGCACTTCACGCTCCGCTTCCGTATGGACTTGTTCTATGCCTCGAGCATCTCCATGGTCGTCTCCTTGGTTCCTGAGCACACGCAGTGTCTTTGCATTAGGTAGCAACCATGTCTCGCACGAATAAAAAGGGGAAGCATTTAGGAGTGGGTTCACCTTGTGTCCAATGGCATGTGCTCGAGCTCTCGTCGTAGTTCCCCTTGGGGCTTGGAGAGTTGATGTAGTGTACATGGGGATGACCGTAGGATGCTCCGCATCATCTCCCCCCCCCCCTTGGGAAAGATCCGTCCTTGGATCAAAAACCTCATCACCATGGAAACAGATGTCGTAGATGGACTTGTAGTAGGACGTAGTGTATGTCACCAAGCACTCTTCATGTTGAAGCTCGAAATGGGCACTCTCCAATGTCGCACCGTCTTGTGATTCCTTGAAAAGGAGCAAGGACAACAAACACTTGGAAAAACAAATGTGGTTAGCGTTAGTGCAAAACCAAGCATTCAAGCGGTGATTCACCCAACAAGTGTTGTCGTCATGTATAGCATAAGGTGTGACAAAGGAATGAGACATGGCATGTAAGCACATAAATTGAGCACAATCAAGATCATCATGGAAACAAGCATGCAAATGGGAGGTAGAGATGCACATATGTGTGACAAGATAACAAGCATCTTCCTCGAGGTCATAGCAAGTATGCATCAAGCGTTCAACAAATGGTCTATGGTATGCATAAGAATCGTTCACAACACCAAATAAAATGAAGTGTCTAAACACATGGGTCAAGTGCAAGACAAACCAAGCATAATGTGCACATGGTGTAGTGAAGATAGTGTGGCACTCAACACAATAGAAAGAGTAATTGTTCATCATGTGTGAGGCAATCAAGTCAAGCATGTAGCAATCAATGTGACATGGCATATGTGAAGAAATGACATTGTTGCAATCAAACACATGGAAATAGCATGGGATAATCATGTTCGATGCAACACACAAGGTATATATATCATGAGGCATGGCAATATGGCAATGACAAGTCGAAGCAAAATCTCTAGCATGTGTGCAATGTGTCATGGTGTAAGCAACACATGAAGTATGATCCACAACATTCATACTCATGGTGTTGGGATTCTCACAAGAGAAGGATATCACCTCAAAAGCATGTCCTTTTGCGTCCTTCACAATGCCGAAGTGTTAGAAAATGCGTTGTAGAAGCACGTCGGTTGAAAGTGGCTCGCTCTCAAGAGCTCGAATGGTCAACTCACGGGAAGTTGAAGTTGACACGATGTCGAAGGACCCTACACATTCACACAACAAAGCAAGGAACGTATGCGCATGGTAGATAAACATATCATCCATCATGATGGTTCTCTTCTCGTGCACATAACCATTAGAAGCAAAATTGCATGAATAATATGATGCAACAATGGATATAGGCATGGCACTAGGCATATGGTGCAAAGAAGGAAGACAAGCATGCTTCACATGAAAGATGGCAAAAGCTCCAAACATATGGGAGAAAGCTATGGGGGCGATCTCATTAGCAAGCCTAATAGCAATGTTGCACTCAATACATGGCAAATCATCTAGCATGAGAGAGGCAACATATGGAGCAATTGGACTACATTTAATACCAATCATGTGCAAAGCATGAAAATGGATGCCATCAACCGCATGAAACGAGCAAGTATGAATCATCGGTGATGCAACAAGGCAAGCAATCATAGTAATCATGTCGTGCAAACTAGTGGAGCGAAGATGCAACACACTAGAGGAAATCATGGCAATCATGTCATGTGAGCAAATAGTAGATATAGGCAATGCACATGACATATCACAAGCACGAAAGCGAAACATGATCAAAGTATCATCATAGGCATGGGGTACATAGCAAACATGGCAATAACAAGCAATATCTCCACCAAGCATGCAAATACACATACAAGTGCTAGAATCATGGATCATGTGTAATGCAAAGCATGGGTCACCAAAGCATGTCATCCAAATGGAAATGAGCATATCATGCAAAGTGAACATGGTAATATGGGCAAAGGATATATAATGGACAATAACCCATAACGATGTGAGGGCCATGTAGAAGAAATGTGCGAAGTCATTGCGCGGTGGGAGCGGTGGGAATGACAATCCACGGAATCCCAAATCATCATTGCTCTCTAGAGCTCGTTTCGTCAACTCTTGCGCTTGCGAGGTCGACGAGGAAGCATGTGTACCTACACAACATGGGGACAAACGAAACAAAGTGTGTGCGTGGTAAATGTACACATCATCCATCATGATGTGTATGTGCACGTTAGAGTTAGCACAAAACAAGCTATGCTCAAAGAAATTTGAGGCACGGTAGAGAAACATGTCATCCATCATGAAAGAATAGTTGTTATGTATTATACGATGGGGACACAAATTGAGCATGCAAGTATATGGCACATCAATAGCAGTTTTATTCATGGGATGCATATGGTGCACACAATCATTGGGATCATGCAATGGATGGGATTGATCAAAATCTCCTAACATGTATGAGGAAACAATGGGGGTCTCCTCATGAGCAATAGCGAAAACATCATATGGAGAAAATTGACAACATGGCAAATAATGCATGTCCGAAGCTAGGTGGTCATGGCATGGCATATATGAACAAGGATGCAAAGGAAGCATATCAATTTCATCACAAGAAAAACAAATGCCAATAACCATGGGCTTGTCATCTATGCCATATGTGCAAATTGGGTTCATTTTAATGGCATATGCATAGTCACTACGATGAGATTGCAAATATGACATATGGGAGATCTCATTCATAGCATATGACAAGTCAAGATGGGTTGCAAACATGATGTGACCAAGAGAATTATCACAAGATATCCTATGCAACATGGCATCACAACTAATAGACTCCACATGGCAATCATCATACTCATCATAAATGGGTAAATCATCGCATGGTGAAATTACATTAGCATCAAGCAAGTTAATAGGAGGATCGACATCATGCCAGCAATCAATGTCAAGAATGTCCACTAGTGGGACAAGAGCATCACCTTCACCTATGTTACCGTTCTTATTCCACTCATGTGGTGTAGGTGACGTGGCAAGGACCAAATCGTGATGGAACCATGTGGGGGGTGCATCATAGTCCACCATGGCCATCGTCTTATACAAAGAAAGAACGAAGTCGTCGAAGATCGGGGCGTCGTCGTATATGGGACCTAGCACCAAATGAAAAGACACAATAGAGGTAGAGGGTAAGTCGTTAGAAATCGAAATGGCCTCACATGCCCTATCAACTACCTCATTCTCTCTACGTGGTGGCTCACTCACTCCCTCAAAATAGGTGCACTCAATGTCACATATGGTGGAGTCACTCAAATCACTCAAGTGGTGGTGGTGGTGGCCCTCCTCACATGGGACTTGGGTAATCTCATCATATATGAGGCTAGTGGTGAAGTCACTCTCACTCTCAATATGGTGGCATAAGTTGCTCAAGTCATCGTCGCCGTCACCGTAGATGCAGGCCGAAGATGGCACATCTTCACTCTCGCCTCCAAGGATGGAAGCATCATCCTCGCTCGCCACCTTGTCGCTCGCCTCCAAATCTTGATCCTTGAGTTGCTCCGTAGTAGTAGTCGTCGCCATGCCGTCTTCAAAAAGAGTCATGGTAGACTCGGCATCGTCAATGCCACAAAGAGGGATGGCGGTGATGTCGAATTTGGGAGCATCGTCTTGGAGCTTGGTCGTCGCGAAGAGTGCTTGGGGTGGAGAAGCCTTGGCCTTCTTGAGTTCTTTTTCCGCCTTGAGAGCACCAAAGTAGTTGTCGTCGAGGGACTTGTAGTTGTCGAGGAAGATAGTCTTGGAGATGTCGTTGTTCAATCCCATCATGAAGTGGAACTTCATCGAAATGGGGTCGTCCACACCGGCTCGTCGCAAGGCTTTCTTCATCTCCTTGAAGTACTCGTCGATGGACTTGGATACTTGGATGGTGTTCTCCAATTGGCGTCGAAGATGTTCCGTGTAGGTGGAAGGCAAAAATTCTCGCCGCATCGCTTTCTTCGTCTTGGGCCAACTCACGTCGAAGCTTGTCGAAGGTTTGCGAAGCCACCATGTCAACGCGTAGTCGTGGAAGTTACTTGTGGCGCACTTCACTTGATCTTCGGAGGGGACTTGATGTAGCTTGAGGTAGTCGTCCATCTTGCGCTCCCACTCGAGATACTCCTCGGGGTCTTGAGTCCCATAGAAAGGAAGCTCGTGGTTGGTGTCGAGGTCGTAGTAGCTCGTGGAAGTCGCGGACTTGAGCTTGGGGAGCTTCTCTTGAGCGTAATCTTGAGGTGCTTGTTGGCGAAAATGCCTTGAAGTCACTTGGCGAAGATGCCAAGGTAGATGGTGAAGTCGTGGAGCGGTGGTTGGTGTTGAGCTCTGGACCTTCACGTTCTCGTCGGTGATGGTGTCGATGCCGATGTGACCTTGCCGGAGATGGTAGCTCGGAAGCATGTGCACTTGAGCGTCTTCTCGAAGATGAGGGAGACCTCTTGGCGGTCTTGATGAGGGCTATGAGCTCCTCCTTGTGAGCTTGCATCTTGGCGTCGATGAAGTTTTTCGTGGCATCGAACTCGTCATTGTTGGTGTAGACCGAAGTAGATGTGCTTTGCCTATCCATCATGCTCAAGCAAATGTGAGTGGAAGAAAGGGAAGAACTAGACCAAATGTACCTTTCCAATGTTGAAGATGGATCAATGATCACACAATATGGTATTATAGAAATAGCACAATTGGTACCGGATCTTGTCAATTCTCACACCTACACAATAAAGCTTATGGAGTAGCTTGGTGAGGATAGTCGCACAAAATTTGATGCAATTGTTAGTAAGAGTCAATAATGTTGAAAAAGATTCACAAATTCGCAAATGCAACAAGTAGACCAATAGCAAAGAATGGCACACGGAAACGCACACACGGATAGATAAATGGGGTCGTGCAACCAAGGAATGAGCTCAAAATGTGAAATCCACGAAAAACGCTCATGTTGCACAACTCAAGAGAGACGCTAGCACGATTGCTCAATAGGCGGATACGAGACTTGTGCACACCCTAGGGAAGACAAAACGTATCGACTTTCTATCCCAAGTATGCTATGTATGTATGGTTCCCGGTGTTTCGCACACGATGATCCAAGATGATCAATGATGGTATATGATATGCAATGTTGTATGATGCTATGGCTCTTTCTTACAAGCTCTTTGTTTTTCTCTTTGCTTAAAAGATTTTTTTTATATGGCCACTTATGCGAAAACAATCTTGTGACACAAGAGATGATATGATGATACCAAGATGAGGTATGTATGCAATGGAAGGGCGGATCGATAATCACTAAAGTGCACAAGTAACGTTGCCGGCAATACTCAATGGCTAGTCTTGATAGGGAAGTGACGCAAAATGGGCTAGGGGTTAACAATGCAATGACAAGGGAAATATACAATGGTGTCGTCGAGGTTACCGTTCCTGCTTACGGTTGCGGTGTCAAAATAATGAAGTGGACAATGGCGATGTCGAGTCCGAGGCGATGATGAGAGGCGGTGATGTCGATGTCGAACCGTTCCTAGTTAGCCGAAACACCCTAGGAAACGGAAAAACCGCGAACTCAAAATCTCAAACGGCAAATGTCAAATGGTGGTAGCGGAATTAATGCGGTGGTGGTTGCGGAGTTGGCAATGTGGAAGTGGAGTTGAAGTCACCGTCCCTAAGTAGCCGAAACACCTTAGGAGACACAAACCACAACTCAAACAACCTCAAATGCAATGGGGATCAAAATGGGTTACGTTGCGGAAGTCGGTGGTGGAATTGCGGAAGTTATGGTGGAAGGCCTCGGCAAACTTGCCAAATTTTCAAATATTTCATGGAGTCAAATTGTGTTGGAAGTATCTTTGTGGGATGGGGAATGTCAATAGCTACAAAACGAGCTAAAGAACGTCAAAATCGGACTCCGGAGGAATTAGTTATGGCCGAAACGGTGAAACACGGGAGGCTGAAACTCCAGGGACCGGACGTCCGGGGGTGAGGCCAGAAATCCGGGCTGTTAGTCCAGAAACGAGTCAGTTTTTGTGCTCCAGGTGCCGGATGTCCGGCCGGGGACCCGGATGTCCGGCCCGATGAATCCAGATCTCGTTTGGGGCGGAAATTTTCGAATTGGGGGCGGAAATAGATGATTCCAAAGTCAAAATTGGACGAATTTCGTGGATGGAAAGTGGGGAAAAGATGTGGGAAAGCTAGATCCACTCGAAATACAGCAAATCCATGGATCAAAATCAACAAAACATCATCAAACCAACAAATCACAAAAAAAAATTGGTATGGCTATTTTTGTGGGGAATTTCGAATTAGGTCCAAAAACAACAAAATCAAGCTAGAAAACGATGGGGGAGACTCCAAATTCGTGATCAACGTGGCTCATGATACCAAGATGATGTAGGGTGGAACCCTAGTGGTGTCGATCTTTCACGATTGGAGCGGATCCCGCGAAGAACACGAAGAACACGAGAGGGGAAAACGAGAGGAAACACTCAAATAGACAAGACACAATCACACATGTGCTAAATCCACATACACATAAGGGATACAAAGGTCTAAATCCAACACTAGAGAGTACAATCGGTAGCTAGTTCATCCCGATCCGGAGAGGAGTCGAGGTCTTGGATATCCCAGAGGATCTTCTCACATGGAGGTCTTGAACTCCATGGGAGTGGTCTCTCTCTCTCAAGAGTAGAGGTAGGAGCACAGCTCAACTAATGAGCTATCATAATGCTAACCCTAACAAGAGGAGCGGGATGGTCTATTTATAGTCTAGGGCGAAGTGGGGGTGAGAGAGGGGGGATACAAGGCACTTGTGCCGTGGCCGCGTGCGGCTGCCGGATGTCCGGCCCGATAGGAGGCGCCAGATGTCCGGCCTGGGAGCAGGCCGATTCTTCTGTTCTCTAGATATCATGCGCCCGATTTCCGGGACGATGCCGGATGTTCGGGGGTCGGCCGGATGTCCGGCCGCTGTAGAGTCGCTTGGTGTCTGTTCTTCTGCGGTCTTCCTTGGTTTGGTGGCGCCGGATGTCCGGGCTCCTGCCGGATGTCCGGCCGCTGTAGCTCCGCGGCGAGTCCACTTGAGGCACTTCATGCTCCGCTTCCGTGTGGACTTGTCCTATGCCTCGAGCATCTCCATGGTCGTATCCTTGGTTCCTGAGCACACGCAGTGTCTTTGCATTAGGTAGCAACCATGTCTCGCACGAATGGAAAGGGGAAGCATTTAGGAGCGGGTTCACCTTGTGTCCAATGGCATGTGCTCGAGCTCTCGTCGTAGTTCCACTTGGGGCTTGGAGAGTTGATGTAGTGTACATGGCGATGACCGTAGGATGCTCCGCATCAGAGGGGGATACAGGGCTCGTGGGCCAAGTACGCGCGTTGTCGGGCCGGATGTCCGGGCTCCAGGCCGGATGTCCGGCGGTTCATCCTGGTGCCAGATGTCCGGGCGTGGGGCCGGATGTCCGGCCGAAACTGGCCAACCTACAGGTGCTCCCTGTTGGGGGGTGCCGGATTTCCGGGCTAACGCCGGATGTCCGGCGCCTGTAGCCTCTTGTGCTGTTAGGCGTTTGCTGCTGCTGTTGCTCCCAGGGGCCGTATGTCCGGGCTTGGGGCCGGATGTCCTGGCCCTGTAGACTTCCAGTGACCTTCGCTGGTCCGTTTCATCCATGAACTTGCCGACTTGTCCATTTGTTGTAGTTGCTCCTTGGCGCTTGTACTCCTCCTCATCATCCGTGAAGCTCCGACAATACCTATGCATGCACAGGAGTGGAGTGTCAAGTAGTATACCATCCTCGAAGGGGTCAAGTGAACACATGTAAAGGAGAGGATTCACCTTTGTGTATGTGAAGTAGATGTCGCACGTGTCACTTGCCAAACGGACTCCTGACGTGGTGATGTCTGTAGGATGCTCCGCATCAACTGGTCTACCAAATCGCTGTGTCTTCATCAAGCCCAACCGGTTTCAAATTCCTCACCCCTTTACCTTTACGCATTTCCGCTGCTGAAGAAATTGTGCTCTACTTTTCTGATGAATTTGAACTGAAGACTTTCATCATGTTGTATCTCTTTCCTTCAGTTCATCTTCCTCATGCATGTCTGCTTGTATGACTACTTGTTCCTCACTTGTATGTATTTCTTTTGCATGCTAGTTACATCTGTGTCAATCTAGTCTCTTTCCTGTTTCTATTTCGTCACTCTGATTTTCGTCAAAATCTTCGGAGTTTGATGAATTTCTAAAAATCTCCCATTCACCCCCCTCTGGGAGTTAACCTGCGCTTTCAATTGGTATCAGAGCAAGGTACTTCCTTGTTCTGTGTAATTTTGGTTACACCTGGAGTTTTAGTTATGTCGACCGCAGGTATGATCATGGTATCCGCTGCGTGCCCCATCTTCGATGGCACAAACTATCCATACTGGAAGGTCATGATGCGAAAGCGTCTCTTGGCCATGGATAGTGAGCTATGGATGGTCATGGAACTGGGGCTGACCGACCTCTGCAAGATGGCGAATGCTGATGACATTCGCAAGTACACTCAGCCCGATACTCGGGCCAAATACTTCATCTTCTCCCATCTGACCAAGAATGAGTTCACTCGCATCTATCATCTAGGCAATGTAAAGCTCATCTGGGACAGGATCTCTGACGCCTATGAAGGAGCATATAGACGTGACGATCCCTGGCTTGTGGAATTTAGGAATTCCCTCAAATCTCGGGATATTGATCTTGCCTCAACTTTGTCAGCCATCTGCCTCGTGGCAAGAGGCACCAAGGTACTGCAAAGACCTTTATCTTCCTCTAGTGAAGGTGAATCTGATGAAAACATGACCCCCAGCTATTCCAAGCTTGCTAGTATTGCCACTCGACAACAAAATGCCATGGAAAGAATTCAAAACTTGTTAAACAAAAGCGATGATCTGTTGAACGACGAAATGGAACGCTCACAGATCTTGACTGACGAAATCAAACGTCTTCAGTCAAAGTTTGACGAACTTGAAAGTCGTCATGTGTCCCTCTCAGCCAAACATGAGAAGTTGTCCTATGAATTTCTTCAAAGGAAGCAAGATCTCGAGAAGCTAAGAGCGTCTCATGATGATCTTCAAAAAGAAAACGATTCACTCCTCGCTTAACAGATCAGTACCGCTCAGGAAGAATTTGTTGCACCATACCTAAAATGCCTTAAACGTGATAATGCAAATTCTTCAGCTGAATGTTCAAATGCTTCTGTACTTTCAATTGCTTCAACTGCTACGGTGGCCACTAACCCATCATCTGAGGAAGCCACCAGTGATACTGATGAAAATGCAGGGCTGAAGGAATTGTATGTCACTGGTATATACAAAAGCCTCAAAGGGCATCAAACCCTGTGTAACGTGCTCAAAAAGCAAATTCTTCACAGGAACCCTAGGAAAGAGGGTATTGCTTTTGAGAGAAAGCTCAACGCTGATGGTTCGTATTAGAAGCCTGAGCAGTATCCCAAAACCACATGGGTTGCTGCAAAGGGACGTCCAATAGATCCATCCACTTTATCTGGCTATACTTGTGATACTTCATATTCTTCAGATGAGTCATTTGACTCCAACTATAAATTGTTCAAGAATCAGAATGGTGAAGTCTTTGCCAGATTTGTTGGTACTAACTGCAGGAACGGTCCACTTGTGAAGAAAATCTGGGTTCCTAAAAGCCTTCTGGAAAATCTTCAGGTGAATGTCATCATGACACCACCAATGAAGAAGAAACCTCCCAGGGCAAATTCTTCACAGGGATCAAAGTCGTCAAATGGACGCAGATCCACTTATGGTCGTGCTATTGCCTCTGTTTCGCAGGGAAACAAACAGCGATTTGATGAATATGAGCATTATTCTTCGAACCACTATGTTCACAAATCATCGAAGAATTTCTCTGCTTATTCATTTAATTACTATAACCCTCCTGTGAAGAGAAATGCATATTCCTCAATGCCTAAGTTCTCCATTAATGCACTTCGCTACATTGCTTCTCAGCCACCCATACAGATGTGGGTGGTTAAGAAGAAGAACTAATCTCTTCTGCAGGGTCAGGTCTTCAGACAACTGAAATGTCTGATGAATTTGCTGAAGACGTGACAAAGTGCCTATTGGGATGCAGGCTAATCATGATGAAATGAATAACTCATTTCACACATCCCTTATGCTGCTAAATACTATTCCTTGATGAAATTGTCTGACGAAATTGATCATCATCATATTCTTCACTTTGAAGTATATGAATTTGTAAGTCAGACTAATGCTTCTACATGATGATACACCTTCAGATACTGAATGGGTCTTGGATAGTGGCTGCACGAATCATATGATTGGAGATAGGAATCTCCTCACTGATGCTCCTCTTACTCTGTCTCATCTGAAGCATATCACATACGCCAACAAAGGAAAAAAGCAAGGTATTGGGTCTAGGTAAGGTTGCTATCTCGAAGGATCGACACATGGAAAAGGTGATGCTTGTCGAGTCCCTAGGATACAACCTCATGTCTGTCTCAATGCTTTGTGATCTTGATATGATTGTCATCTTTGGCAAATATAGATGCATTGTGCTGTTGGAATCTGACAAATCCAAAGTGTTCGAAGGCTTTAGGAAAGGTGATTTGTATATTGTAGATTTTTCTCTAGGTCCTCAGCCTGCCACATGTCTACTGGCAAAAGCTTCAGAGTGCTGGCTATGGCATCGATGTCTGGGACACGCTGGCATGAGGAATTTGAGCACACTCATCAAGAAGAAGCACATCATTGGCGTCGAAGGTGTCAAATTCGTCAAAGATCATCTGTGTGGTGCTTGTGAGTCTGGAAAGATGACCAGATCCAAGCATACGGCTAAGACAATCATGACCACTACTCGTCCTTTTGAATTACTTCATACGGATGTGTTTGGTCCCACACATTATGCCACACTAATCAATGCAGCATCTCTCTACAGATTCATCATTGTTGATGACTACTCTTGTTACACCTGGGTGCACATCATTTCCTACAAGACTGAAGTTCAGGATGTCTTCAGATGATTCTCCAATCGGGCCATGATGAATTATGGTCTCAAGATCAAGCACATCAGAAGTGATAACGGCATTGAGTTCAAGAACACGGGCCTCGACAACTATCTTGATGAACTTGGTATCACTCATGAGCTCTCTGCTCCCTACACGCCTCAGCATAATGGAGTCGTGGAGCGCAAGAACAGGACACTCATCGAGATTGCGCGTACTATGCTTGATGAATACAAGACACCTCGTCATTTCTGGCCTGAAGCAATAGACACTGCATGTCACATCATCAACCGGGTATATCTTCACAAATTTCTCAAGAAGACCTCGTATGAGCTCCTCATTGACAAGAAACCCAATGTGAGTTATTTCAAAGTCTTCGGTGCTAAATGCTGGATTAGAGATCCTCATCATAGTTCTAAATTTGCACCAAAAGCACATGAGGGTTTTATGCTTGGTTATGGAAAGGACTCGCACACCTACAGAGTCTTCAACTCCTTCCACCACAAGGTTGTTGAAACTGTAGATGTGCGGTTCGATGAAACTAACGGCTTGCAAAGAGAGCACCTGCCTCCTGTGCTAGATGAAATGCCTCCTGAGGAATCGATCAAGCTAATGGGCACTGGTGAAATTGTGTGAAGAAATAGCTGATGAAGAAGTACTAATCCCTCGTCATGAAGAAACTGTTAATCCTGAGGAAAATGATGCTAAGGATTCTGCACGGCAACAACAACAGCAAGGCCCTCGTCCAGCACATCCACGAGTGGCGAATGAAGTGCAGATTGAAAAGATCCTCGACAACATCATTGCACCTGGTCCCCTCACTCGCTCAAGAGATTCACATTTACCTAACTTTTGTGGGCATTACGCGTTTGTCTCTATTTCAGAGCCCACCAAAGTTGATGAAGCATTTCTTGAACCGGAATGGATTCAAGCGATGCAAGAGGAATTGCATCAATTTCAGCTCAACAACGTGTGGGAGCTAGTCAAGCATCCCGATCCACGCAAGCACAATGTCATCGGCACCAAATGGATCTACCGCAACAAACAAGACGAAAATGGCCAGGTGGTGAGGAATAAGGCCCGTCTTGTAGCTAAAGGCTACTCACAGGTTGAGGGTATTGATTTCGATGAAACATTTGCACCTGTTGCTAGGCTTGAAGCCATTCGTATACTGCTTGCATATGCTAACCATCATGATATCCTCTTATATCAAATGGATGTGAAAAGTGCATTCCTCAATGGTAAGCTTGAGGAAGAAGTATATGTTGCTCAACCACCAGGTTTTGAGGACCCAAAGCATCCAGACAAAGTCTTCAGACTCAACAAGGCTCTCTATGGCCTCAAGCAAGCCCCGAGGGCTTGGTATGATACACTGAAGGAGTTCGTGAAGAAAAAGGGTTTCAAACCCGGTTCACTTGACCCTACTCTTTTCACAAAATCTTATGATGGTGAACTGTTCATATGCCAAATATATGTTGATGATATTATCTTTGGTTGCACTAACAAGAAATACAGTGACGAATTTGCATGTATGATGCAAGAAGAATATCAGATGTCTATGATGGGGGAGTTGAAATTCTTCCTCGGACTTCAAATTCGTCAACAACAAAATGGCATCTTCATATCTCAGGAGAAATATCTCAAGGATTGCCTGAAGAAATTCGGCGTGCAAGATGGTCAACAAATGGTCAACTATGCACTGACGAAAATGGTAAAGATTTCAATCAGAAGGTATATCGCTCCATCATTGGTTCGCTGCTTTACCTATGTGCATCTAGACCAGATATTATGCTTAGCATTTGCATGTGTGCCCGCTTTCAAGTGTCACCGAAGGAGTCACACCATCAGGCTGTGAAACGAATTCTTCGATATTTAGCTCACACACCAACGCTTGGATAATGGTATCCCAAGGGCTCATCATTTGATCTTGCTGGATTTTCTGATTCTGATTATGCTGGAGATCGTGTGGATCGCAAGTCAACATCAGGCACATGTCATTTCCTCGGACGATCTCTTGTTTGTTGGTCCTTGAAGAAGCAGAACAGCGTCTCACTTTCCACAGCCGAGGCTGAATACATTGCCGCTGGTGCCTGTTGCTCACAACTTCTATGGATGAAGCAAAACCTCAAGGACTATCGCGTCAAGGTGAAGAAAGTGCCACTCTACTGTGACAATGAGAGTGCCATTAAGATCGCCCACAACCCAGTGCAACACTCTAGGACGAAGCACATCCAGATTCGTCACCATTTTCTTTGTGATCATGTGCTGAAGGGAGACATCGTCATCAACCACGTGAAGACTGAAGACCAGCTTGGAGATATCTTCACTAAGCCCTTGGATAGAGAAGGTTTTGGATGTTGCGGTGTGAGCTAAACATCCTAGAATCTTCGAATGTCCTTTGAAAAGGACACACATCCTAACGCTTATGCATTCTTGATGACTTTGATGCACAACACACGAAGTAACGTTTTTCTTCAATCAATGAAGACTAACCCTCTAAGTGTGAAGAAATTAACGAAGAACTTGATTCTCAGAACCCTACGACAATTGTACGCGGTGTCTGAAATCATCATAGTTCTTATACGGTGGGTAACGCCACCACCCATTTTTGATTTGCTTCAATTTGGGTTTTCTTCGTCATTTGCAATTTTGTCAAAGCTTTTCAAATTCATCATTTGTGATTGTTCTTCATTGCTTGAGACAATACATTCTATTTATATATATCTGAGTTTTTCATGTCCTCAACAGCATTCACATATTGCTAAGTCTTCAAGTTGGTTTTCCGTCTATGTGAATGTGATTGGACCCGCTCCCCTCTATGCTAAACTCAAACCACTGTGTTCACAATCTCTTCATGTGCGTTCTATTTGACCCCATTCAAAGTCTTCACTGTGTCCTTGACAGCTGAAGAAATTGTGAACACACTTTAAAAACTTCTATTCAAATTTTTGGCGGTTGTCACTGTAACTTAATCCCGCGCATCCCACGCGTGGATAAGCGCACTCAAAATGCATGTGTGACACGTGTCGCAGAAATGCGAAGAGCCAGGGGCTTATCTGTCCAAAATTTTCGGACCACTCAGTTTTCACCACGCCTATAAAATGGCTTGACCACGTCAAACCTAGTTCATTCAATCTCGCGCCCCTCTCGCTCTCAAAACCCTAGCGCAGCTGCTGGAATTCATCGTCGCCGGAGAGAAAGAGTTTCACTGCCCTGACTTCTTCGCCGTCGTACTCAAGCCGACCGCAGATTTCTTCACCTCCGCCGCCGCCGTGGCTGTCTTTCATCGCCAAGTTAGGGCACGAAAGATCTGAGCTGACGATTTCCTTCATCTCGTCGTCCAATTCATCGAGTTCATCCTTGGGGTAATTAAAATTTAATTTTACTGCCCAAGTTTGATCTTTTTACTTTCTCAAATTCTTCAAGTGTTGTTTTTACCACTTCTTTCCAAATCTTCAGCACTTCCTTTTTGGCCAGTATTGGAAATTTCATCTAAGTTGCAATTCATGATTAGATTCCTCAGTTGTGCAATTGTATCAATCTGTATAGCTCTGAAATCTAAGTCAAGAACACTTAGTAAATTTCTTCAAGACGATAAGGGTCAATTTCCTCAACTAGGCTTTATTCTGAAAATCTCTGAGAACGCATGTGACTCTTCCCAATTTCCTCGCAACTATATTCTGTTCACAGGTACCCATGTCTGCAGACGAATCTCTTGGTTCTCATCAACTTAATTCATTTGCAGCATTGCTTGAGGAAAATCTACAGACTTCTTCAAAAACATCAAAAGTTCAAAACCCTCAGTTGAAGAAAATGGCAGATGGCAAAAAGCCTCAGAAGGGAGGCAAGAGGAAAGATGAACACACGGCTTTTGAGATACCAGATGAACAGTATGCTGGATATTGCACACCCGATGAAGAAATTCACGGGAAAGAAACTGAAAAGCAGTGCAAGACGTGTATGTAAAGGATCAAAAGGTGTTGGACCTATGAATGGAGAAGTTACAGATACGTCACGCCGAAATACATGAAGGACTTTGCTATCAAACCTCCATGCAAGAGGCCCCCGCTAGCTCCTGGACAGATTGCTAATACAACCAGCGTCAGAAGGGGTGAAGAATTTCCCAAAGAATGGGAAAAATATCAAGCTAAACTGAGGAAGAAGGCCCAAAAGGCTGTTGAAGAGTTCAACAGGGCCTCAAAGGCTTCACAAGATGCGGGTGCAGGCTGTAGCGGCAATGCGCCCAAGCCATGAAAAAGAAGCCGGCTCAAAAGCCGAAACCTTCGACTGAAGAGCCCTCACAGCCAAAATCGTCTTCAAAGCCCTCAAAGCCCAAACCATCTTCTTCAAAGGCTTCAGCGCCTAAGGCACAAACTGCTCCTACTTCATCTGCACGTCCACCATCCGCAAGTTCTTCAAGGGCTACCGCTAGAGCGTCAACACCAGTTGTGCTAGCTTCATGCCAGCGCACTGAAGGCTTTCCAACAGCCACCATTGCTGCATCAAGTGCCTCAGCATCAGGGCATATTTCCTCAAACACGCCATTGCTGAAGAAGAAGGTCACTGCAGGCCGAGGAACAAGGCCCAGCCCCAAGAGCAAGGCTGTGTTGCCTCAAGCTGATGACCATGGAATGGCTGATGAAGATGAACTTGCAGAATTTGTACAGAGAAGAATGGAAGAGGCCGCTCATGCCAAGAACTCCTCAGTCCCAACATTTATGATTCCGAAAAAGATCCTTGACTTCATTGATATTTGGTGTCAGAAACCAGATACACCACTTGACGACTTGGATTTGCCGCCTGGACCAAGTCATGTTCTTTCTGCCTTTGTCCTCAACGAAAGGCAGAAGATAGAGAAGGCAAAGCTTGTAAGAAAAGAGATGAAGAAGAAGCAGAAGGAGCTCAAGGATAAATTGCTCACTATATCCCCTCAGCAACTTGTTGCTATGCAAACAGAGATTCAGCACTTGTCTGATGAATATGAGCGCCAGGCTGAGCACTGCTGTGGAGTGAAGGACAGATTCATCAGCGCTTCAAACAAAGTTGTTGATGACTATAATCAAAGGGAGGTCGCGAATTTTGGCCAAGCACCTCCATCAAGTTCTTCAGCTCCTCCGCAAGAACCTACCAGGGCAACTGAGACTGTTGTGCCTGAAGAGAATGCCAGAGCAACTGCAACTGTTGCGTCTGAAGAAATTATACCACCAAGCTCCTCAGCGGCAGTACCAGACCAGTCTTCAACCTTGAAGCTTATCACAGTACCTTCTCCATCAGAAGCGATGAAGACAGCTGTCAAAAGAAAAGCTTCAGTACCCTCTGCCGCAGAATCTGTGAAGAAATTGAAGATGGCTCCACTGTCTTCAAATGCACCTATTGATGCCATACCAATTTCTTCAGCCCCTCCAACCAGATCCACTCAAGAGCTTCAGATTATCCCCTTCGGTGTGGACTATGTCATCCCACCTGAAGATGAAGAAGAGAATTCCCACTCTGCTGCTTCCACAGAGCAAGTGGATGAAGAAATAGAAATAGAAATTGAAGCAGATGCTTCATTCCACCAGGTATCATCGCCTCCAGTCCAAGTGACTGATGAAGAAACCGATGAGGACGTGGATGTGGGTTCTTCAACTCCTGTTATCCATGATGATTTCTGGGATGTCGCACATCCGAACTCACCCCTCACCATGCCGCTCACGCAAGTACCTCAGTCTCCTGCTGTCACTGAGGAAATACAAACCGGTTCTGAAGGTCATCAACCATCCCTTCAAACCATCAATGAGGAAATTCCAGCTGCATCAGCTGAAGAAATTGTGCAACAAATGAATGATGAAGAAGTTGCACCTCCTCCACCTCAACAAGAAGATCCAACTTCCTCAGCAGATTCTGACACAGTTCCATTCGCAACAGCTGAGGAAGTTGCAAAATCTTTGGCCATCACGGATCCCAATGATTCAACGGGCTCTCCGAGACCCATCTTTGATGTGAGGCCAAAGAAAATAAACCTTCATCCAGTGCCCTCAATGCCCAAGGTTGGCAAAAGCGTCAGAAGTCCAAAATTTGACAATGCCGCCTTCTTTGAAGAGAAGAATTTCTTCATAGGTGAGTCACCTTATGACTCTGCCAAAATCAGGCGTCAGAGATTTTGTACAAATGCTCAAATGAACTTCTATTCCTCACTGTTGTTTGACAAGAACAAAGTGTTCCCACATCGCCATATTCCTCATGTGGATATGGAATCCTTATCGTGCTTTCGGCCAGTTCTGGCTGTTCTTCACGATGCCAGGCTACTCAGTTTTGTCACAGATGTGTGTGATTGGAATGAAGAGCTTATTCTTCAATTTTAAGCCACCTTGCATCTATCTGGTGATGTTGATGATATTCACTCATGGGTTCTCGACTGTATGAGTGAGAACACGCATTACAAGGCTCCTGCTGATGAATTGCTTCGAGCTCTTCCTGTTGATTTGCCCTCCACAAAAGCCAGAAAGATCTATGAAGAACCTGAGCTGCCCGATCATCTGATGCAAGTGCTGATGAAGCCATTGGCTGAAGGAGAAGCTCAAAGAACCACCTTCTTAGTGAAGGATCTTCTGTTTGTGCCAAGGACAGTTTATCAAATTCTGGCCAAAACCCTCAGTCCTATCAAAGGTCACAATTCTAAGACTGAAGAAGTTGTGGGAATCATGAAGAACTTGCTATTCAATATCATCCATGGTATTCCTATCAACATACATAATTTCTTCATGAGGACTTTGGCCACTGTCGCACAATCTCCATTTGACTTGAAGCCTTATGCACCTTGGCTCATGAGATTCATCCAAACAAGATCTTCAATCAATTACAAACCTGATAGTCAAAATCATCTCAGCTTTCTGTCAGATGTCGAAATTCTTCAAAGCACAATTGCTTCAGTTCCTGGCAAAGGGAAAGCTGTTATTGATGAAGGCGTTCGTCCCCTTGATGGCCAATTTTGTCAGTGATGCGGAGCATCCTACGGTCATCCCCATGGACGTACCTTCGTCTCCCAGGACACCACGTGGACCCATTACTAGAGCCCGTGCAAGAGCTATCGAGACCGAGGTGACCTCTCTCCTCTCGCAACTTCCTTTCGAATCACATGAGACATGGCTACTACCTCAAACGGAGACACTTTGCATACTCAGGTACCAAGGAATCAACCAAGGAGAAGGAATGGAGCAAGATGGACACCAAGAACTGGGGAATGACTGTGCCCAGCCCAGGAATACCGGTACAATTGGTCCACTACCGGTCAACAACCGGTCCACCGGTTTAACCGCCCCACTACCGCCCAACCACCGGTTAACCTTCTGTAATCGAGCGGTGCAAGACCGGTACCAGCCTGGTTGTTCCCACAGCATCAACCAGACCGGTACAACCAGTCCCTCAAGCGGTACAACCGGTCCCCCCTTCAGCGAACACCTCCAGGAACCGGTACCTGAGCTCCTAGCGGTACAACCGCTCTGATTACCGGTACAACCGGTCCGCCTGCGTGCTGTGAAAGGGCAAAGGCCCATGTAACCCCCAACTTAGCCCTTGGACTATAAATACTCTTCTCCTAGCTCCGAATTAGGGTTAGCAAAGTACATTTAGACATTGAGTTGAGCTTTGCTCCTTGTATCTCCTCTTGGGGAATCAAGACCTCTCTAGGGAGAAGGATCCCCATCATAGGATCATCAAGACCTCCTAAGGGAGAAGGATCTCATCTAGATCATCAAGACCTCACCTACTTTGGAGTGAGAACTTTACCTTGTGCTTGTTTCCATGGATTGATCTTGTATACTTGTGGATCTCATGTATGCTATCCTAGTGGATGTATGATTTGGGTTTGTTTGAGTGATTTCCCTTTGTTGTTCTTGCTTGTTCTTCCCTTTTCCCCCACCAAGTGTGAAAAGATCATCACATTAGGGTTCCACCCTACATCATCTTGGATCAGAGCCACGTTGATTCACACTTTGGAGTCTTTCCCCTCCACTTTCTAGCCCCAATTTTTGTTGTTTTTACCCAATTTTGAAAATTCCCCACAAAAATAGCCTTACCAAATTTTTTGTGATTTGTTGGTTTGATGATGTTTTGTTGATTTGGATCCATGGATTTGCTGTGTTTCAAGTGGATCTAGCTTTCCTCCCACCTTCCCCACCATGAAATCCCCTGAAATTTTTTTGTTTCCCCACCAATTTTCCACTTACATCTCGTGTTCTTCCGCCCAGATTTGGAATCTGGAAATTTTCCCGTGTCTACCGGTTGTACCGCCCCACTACCGGTCAACTACCGGTCGACCGGTACAACCGCCAACCACCGCTCAACAACCACCCCGCCAAATAACTTCCGCAACATCGACACTTCTACGAGAAGGGCATCTTCGACCACGGTGCAGCGGCATCTTCGCCAACGTACTGAAGACCATGCACTCCCCTTCCTCGACCTCGACAACGACCGTCTCACCATCGTGACACCACAACCGTAAGCAAGGACGGTAACCACGACGACAACTTGTTCATTTCCTTGCCATTGCATTGTTAACCCCAAGGCCCTCTTTTGCATCGCTTTCCTACGAGACTAGCCATTTGAGTATTGCCGGGCAACGCTACTTGTGCACTTAGTGATACCGTTCCGCATAGCCATCATAGCATGCATATATCATCATATCATCTCTTGTGCCAAAATTTGTTCCCGCATATACATCATTGCTATCTTCGTAAGAGCATTTCGCAAAAGTGGCCAAAGGAAAACATCAAAAGAAAGAGAAGCTTTTAAGCAAAGAGAAAGAGAAACAACAAGCTTGTAAGCAATAGCCATAGCATCGCCACATTACATAGCATATTTGATCATCTTGGATCATTGTGACAAGTTCACCGGGACTCATACATTCATAGCATAAGTGAGATAGAAAGGTGATGCGGAGCATCCCACGGTCATCCCCATGGACACTACACCAACTACCCAAGCACCAAGTGGACCCATGACAAGATCTCGTGCACGTGCTATTCAATCCGAGGTGACATCTCTCCTACTTGAGCTTCCCTTACACGTGAACGAGACATGGTTGTTACCTCAATCCGAGATACTATGTATGATCAGGTACAGCGAGCATCCCGAGGATCCGAGAGCTGAAGGAGAAGAAAGGGACAGGAGTGCAAACTCTCTGTCCAGCCCGGAACTTCCGGCCAGAGCCCGGAACCTCCGGCCCCCGGAACTTCCGGCCCACCCGGAACTTCCGGCCCCTGGCGAAACCAACGACCCCAGGACGTGCAAAGTCTCTGTCCAGCCCGGAACCAGCCCGGACCCTCGCTCGGAACTTCCGGCCCGCCCAGACCTTCCGGCCCCCGGACTCCAGCCGCCCCTCGCGCCGTGCCAACTCTCGGGATAGCGCGGACCCTTCCCGGAACCTGCCCGGACCTTCCGGCCTCCGGAACCTCCGGCCCTGCCCGGAACTTCCGGCCTGCCTTCGCGCAGTGACTCTGGGCCGAGGCCCATGTACCCCTTCGTCCACCTAGACTATAAATACTCGTCTCCTACCTCCATTTTAGGGTTAGCATTGTGATAGCTCATCTTGGAGATAGAGCTTTGCTCATCCACTTGTACCCCTACTCCATTGGAGATCAAGGCCTCCTCAGAGAAGATCCCCCAAGTGGATTCAAGACCCCCATCGTGGGAAGACCCATCTCGGATTCAAGACCTCAACTCCTCACGGATTGGGAAGAACTACCCTTTGTATCCTCTTCTGTTGACTTTGGATCGTGTACCTCGTTATGTGTATGTGGATCTAGCATATGTGTGATTGGATCTTGTTGATTTGAGTGTTTTCTCTCGTGTTTCCCTCTCGTGTTCTTCGTTTTCTTCGCGGGATCCCCTCCAAACATGAAAGATCGACACCGTTAGGGTTCCACCCTACATCAAAAGGCCATACATTTTGTCTCTTATAGGTTGTGCACAAGTTCGTATCCGCCTATTGAGCAATCGTGCTAGTGTCTCTCTAGTGTTGTGCAACACGAGCATTTTCCGTGGATTCCACATTTTGAGCTCATTCCTTGGTTGCACGACCTCATTTATCTATCCATGCGTGTGTTTCCGTGTGCTACTTATTGCTATTGGTCTACTTGTTTCACGTGCGAACTTGTGAATCTTTTTCAACATTATTGATATCTTGCTAGCAAATTGCAACTATTTTGTGCCACCATCCTAACCAAGCTACTCCAAAAGCCTTTTTTTGTAGGTGTGAGAAACAAACCCGGTACCAATTCTACTATCATAGCAATACATTGAGTGATACTCGATACATCTTCAATCTTCGGAGAAGGTAACCTTGGTTTTGTTCTCTCATTTCCTACTCACCTCTACTTGATCATGATGGATAGGCCAAGTACATCTTCGAATCCTCTCTTCGACGAGCACGAAGCACCGAACGAATACGTATCCAAGAGCCATCTCTTTGGGGTACAACGAGCATTGCATCAAGAAAGTGAAGCTTTGGGTGATCGCATCGAGCAACTCGCCGCCGACTTGCGTCACTCCGAAACGCGAACAAGAGACTACCTCGACACCAAGCTTACTACACAAATGGAAGAATTTTGTGCCATGATGATTGACCGTGCTTCTACTACTTCGTCCTTGACAAGGAGAACACGTTCAAGACGCCATTCTTCGGATTCATCATCAGATGCAAGTCTTCATCGAGCTCGTCTACATCCTCGGCAAGAACATCAAGCTCGCCAAAATCCATTACATGGCAATGGTTTGCAACAACGACTTCGAGAGCGCGAACGTCAACGCCATCAAGTTCAAGGCGCCACGCACCAAGAGCAAGTTCCACGACGTCAACAACAAGACGCCCAAGACGGTGAGCCACTTCGGCAAGAGCAACAACGTCGTGAACAACAAGCCCTCGAAGCACAACGTGCCCTTCGCGAAGCCACTCGTGCCCTAGAAGAACACAACCGTCGCGTGCGTGAAGAAGAAGAGGCACGTCTCCAAGAAGAAGCCGCACACCAAGAAGAGAATCAAGAAAGGAGGAACCGGGCAAGAGTACCTCGTCCCCACCGTCAAGCCAATCGCGTGGAGCAAGAAGAAAACGGGGATGATGACCCACCTCCAAGACAAGAACGACGACAACATCGGCATAATGATGAACAACGCTACGGCAAGCTCAAGTTCAACATGCCCAAGTTTTCCGGCAGCAACGACCCTGAAGACTACCTTTCATGGGCCTTAAAGGTGGACAAGATTTTCCATCTACAAGACTACGATGAAGAAGAAAAGGTAGCCATGGCATCGCTTGAGTTCCAAGACTATGTTCTCATTTGGTGGGAGCAAGTGCTCGAGAGACGCCAAGAGCAAGGCGAACCACCTATCACAACGTGGACTCAAATGAAGGATGTCTGATAGAGGCGAAGGGTCCCGTCTTTCGATGAGATGGTGCCTATCGTTTTCGATGGAGCAGACTTTGACGATCCGACTACTAACGTGCGAGAAGGTCGCGCCTTAGCAATCGCTAAACCAACTCTGAGAGGTTATTGACCACGCCGGAGCACGATCAACCTGACCACGAGGGTCTATTTCCTGTGAGCAAACGAAGAACAAGCAAGAAACTGAGATTGCAATCTGGATATTGCGAATATAAGAGGAAAGCTTTATTAATCAAGTGGGGTTCTGTGACGTCTTGGTCTGGTCGTTGAACACAAACGAAGTACGCGAAGTTGCAGCTATGGCAAACTTTTAATCTAAACAAAACCCAAGGTCTAAACGAAGGTGTCCCATCTTTCGATGAGATGGTGCATATCATTTTCGATTGAGCAGACTTTGACGATCCGACTACGAACGTGCGAGGACGTCGCGCCTTCGCAATCGCTAAACCAACTCTGAGAGGTTATTGACCACGCCGGAGCACGATCAACCTGACCACGAGGGTCTATTTCCTGCGAGCAAACGAAGAACAAGCAAGAAACTGAGATTGCAATCTGGATATTGCGAATATAAGAGGAAAGCTTTATTAATCAAGTGGGGTTCTGTGACGTCTTGGTCTGGTCGTTGAACACAAACGAAGTACGCGAAGTTGCAGCTATGGGAAACTTTTAATCTAAACAAAACCCAAGGTCTAAACGACGCCCTAAGGGCTGTATATATGGAGGAGTAGGGGGGAATTTCGTGACCCCTTGGAGGAGGGGTCCGAAATCAACCCTAACTCTGCTTCCCCACACATACGGACTCTAAAAACAGCCTATACTGATGTATTTCGAAATTACATGGGCCTTGCCCAAAAATAAGGTGACACAGCACCTATAATAGCCTCTGGACGAAATTTATGAAGTGACATCTTGTACATTTCGTCCAAGATTATGGTGGCTTCAAAGTCCTTAAATCATCACTTGAAACACCATTGAGGTCTCCCGTGCACACACTTTCCGCTCCATGCTTGATCCCGCTCCAACGGCCTTTTGTCCATGCTAGGCCCTTCATTTGTAAGCAAAACAAAAGTATCTAATTTAGGCAGCATCATATGTTCATGAACATTAGAAGGGTTTCCAAGAAACGAAAGTACCTGGTAATTTAATTGGCGTGCGCGAGCTCTAGTAATTGGTCCCATGTATGTAACAGCACGGGCTGTGGGCGTAACTGTGGTAGTGATGTCCTCATCATCCTCCCCTTCTTGAATTGAAGTCGTCCTCGACGGAAGCTCATATTCCTCACCCAAATAAGGCTTCAAATCTGCAATGTTAAAAGTGGGACTAACCCCAAAATCTGGAGGCAGCTCAAGTTAATATGCATTATCATTTATTTTCTCTAACACCTTAAAAGGACCATCAGCACGTGGCATTAGTTTTGACTTGCGCAAATCAGGAAACCTATCCTTACGCAAATGTAACCAAACAAGATCTCCAGGTGCAAAGACAACACGTTTTCTACCCTTATCTCCAGCAAGTTTATATTTAGCATTCATACGCTCAATGTTTTCCTTAGTTAACTCATGCATTTTTAAGATCAATTCAGCACGTTGTTTAGCATCAAAATTAACCTTCTCCGAAGATGCAAGAGGCAACAAATCAATAGGTGCACGAGGTAGGAAACCATACACAACTTCAAAAGGGCACATCTTAGTAGTAGAATGCAGCGAACGATTATAAGCAAATTCAATATGAGGTAAGCATTCTTCCCACATTTTCAGATTAGTCTTTAAAACAGCCCTAAGCATAGTAGACAATGTTCTATTGACTACTTCAGTTTGTCCATCAGTTTGGGGGTGACATGTAGTACTAAAAAGCAATTTCGTCCCCAACTTAGCCCATAAACATCTCCAAAAGTGGCTTAGAAATTTAGTATCACGATCTGAAACAATTGTATTTGGCACACCATGCAAGCGAATAATTTCACGAAAGAACAAATCAGCAACATTTGCAGCAGCATCACTTTTATGACATGGTATAAAGTGTGCCATTTTCGAAAATCTATCCACGACAACAAATATGCTATCCCTTCCCTTCTTTGTTCGAGGTAAACCTAAAACAAAGTCCATAGATATATCTTCCCAAGGAACAGTAGGTACAGGCAAAGGCATATATAAACCATGAGGATTGAGTCGTGACTTAGCTTTTTGACATGTAGTGCAGCGAGCAACAAAACGCTCAACATCCCGTCTCATCTTTGGCCAAAAGAAATGTGTAGCAAGTACGTCCTCCGTCTTCTTCACGCCAAAGTGTCCCATTAGTCCTCCTCCATGCGCCTCCTGCAACAACAAAAGACGAACGGAGCTAGCTGGAATGCATAGCTTGTTAGCACGGAACACAAATCCATCATTAATGACGAACTTGTTCCATGTTCTTCCTTCGTTACAATTATGCATTACATCTTTAAATTCAGCATCATGCACATATTGATCTTTGATGGTCTCCAAACCAAATATTTTAAAGTCAAGTTGAGAAAGCATAGTATATCGACGACACAATGCATCAGCAATAACATTTTCTTTACCCTTCTTGTGTTTAATGACATAAGGGAAAGTCTCAATGAATTCAACCCATTTAGCATGTCTACGATTCAGTTTTGCTTGACTTTTAATATGTTTCAAAGATTCATGATCAGAATGTATAACAAATTCTTTGGGCCATAAATAATGTTGCCATGTTTCTAAAGTCCGAACAAGAGCATATAATTCTTTATCATAAGTAGAATAGTTCAGACTAGGCCCACTCAATTTTTCAGAAAAGTATGCAACAGGTTTACCATCTTGTAATAACACACCTCCTAATCCAATTCCACTAGCATCACATTAAAGCTCAAAAGTCTTATTAAAATCAGGAAATTGGAGTAAAGGAGCATGTGTCAACTTATCTTTCAATACCGTGAAGGCCTCTTCCTGTGCAGTACCCCAAACAAAAGGCACATCCTTCTTGGTAAGCTCATTGAGAGGTGCAGCAATGGTACTGAAATCTCTCACAAAACGCCTATAGAAACCAGCGAGGCCAAGAAAAGTCCTCACTTGTGTGACCGTTTTGGGCTGCGGCCAACTCTCAATAGCTTCAATCTTGGCTTTATCAACTTCAATTCCCTGTGGAGTAACAACATAGCCAAGAAAAGATACTCGGTCGGTGCAAAAGGTGCACTTCCCAAGGTTACCAAACAAACGTGCATCACGTAGCGCAATAAAAACAGCACGTAAATGTTCCAAATGTTCCTCCAAAGATCTGCTATAAATCAGTATATCATCAAAATAGACTACCACAAATCGTCCAATGAAAGCACGTAAAACCTCATTCATTAATCTCATGAAAGTACTAGGTGCATTAGTTAACCCAAAAGGCATGACTAACCACTCATATAAGCCAAACTTAGTTTTAAATGCTATTTTCCATTCATCTCCCAATTTCATACGAATTTGATGGTATCCACTACGCAAATCAACTTTGGAGAAAATTGTAGAGCCACTTAATTCATCAAGCATATCATCTAGCCTAGGAATAGGATGACGATAATGAATAGTAATATTATTAATGCCTCTACAATCAACACACATACGCGATGTACCATCCTTTTTTGGCACTAGTATAATAGGAACAGCACAAGGACTAAGAGATTAGCGTATATAACCTTTGTCGAGCAGCTCCTGTACTTGACGCATAATCTCCTTCGTCTCCTCTGGATTGGTACGGTATGGCGTATGGTTGGGCAGTGATGCACCGGGAATTAAGTCAATCTGATGCTCAATCCCTCGAATAGGTGGTAATCCCGATGGCACGTCATGTGGAAAAACGTCAGCGAACTCCTGCAAAATGTTAGTGACAGCAGGAGGCAAAGAGGGTGGCATGTCCTCGAATGAAAATAATGCCTCTTTGCACACAAAAGCATAGCAAACAGATTTGCTAAAATCTAGATCATCAATATCAGATTTGGTGGCAAGCAAACATCCACTTTTCAATTTAATTTCAGAAGCAACATGAGATGATGGTTTGTTATTAGGCTTCATTTGGTGCTCAAATTCTTTTGCCACAATCTGATTTTCACTCTTGTTCTGCTCCTGCTTTGCTTTACTAGCTCTATTCACGTCGTATTTCAAAATGTGTTCAGGAGTCATAGGAAGCAACGTAATATGTTTATCCTTATGAACAAGAGTATACTGATTGTTTCTACCATGGTGTACAGAATTTTTATCGAATTGCCATGGTCTACCAAGTAATAAGAAACATGCTTGCATGGGTACCACATCACAATCAACATAATCAGCATATGTAGCTATACTAAAATGCACACGAACAGTACGTGTTACCTTAACTTTCCCGCTGTTGTTGAACCATTGTATGTAGTAAGGATGTGGATGTTGTCTTGTGGTGAGAGACAGCTTCTCCACCATCTCCATGCTAGCCAAGTTGTTGCAACTCCCTCCATCTATGATGACGCGCACAGAACGTTCCTTCACAACTCCCTTCATATGGAACAAATTGTGCCTCTGATTTTGCTCAGCCTGTGTTACCTGCACACTCAAAACACGTTGAGCAACTAAACTTTCATACCTGTCAGCGTCTTCAGCAGCCATGTATTGTGTCTCTTGTTCAGAATCATGTCCACCCTGGTCTTCACTAGCAATAAGAGCCAAAGTCTCCTCATCATAGTCACTAGCGGACTCATACCCACCATCCTCAGTAACAATCATCACACGCGGAGATGGACATTTGCTCGCATAGTGACCTCCACCCTTGCAACGACGACATATAACATCATGTGTTTGCCCTGTTGATGCCATGGATGAAGAAGAGCTCTGTGCTGGACCAGACGGTGTGTTCTTGGCGGATGGTTGTGGTGGTGCATGTTTTCTTGTATCCCGGTTGGAGTTGGCGGAGGAAGTAGGCGGTATTGCAGCAGGACGTGTGGAAGTAGACGATGTACGCGGTGTCCATGAGGAAGATCGACCTGCAGAAAAGTTAGTTCATGCCAATGCCTGTCGATCCTGCACTTCACGTTCAGCTTTGCAAGCCAGATGGAATAAACGAGTGATATTTTTATACTCCTTATACTCTAAGATGGTTTGAATTTCTCTGTTTAAGCCACCCATAAAACGTGCAAGCATAGCTTCATTATCCTCAACAATACCACATCTAATCATGCCAGTTTGTAATTCCTGATAATATTCTTCTACAGAATTTTTTCCTTGTCTTAAACGCTGCAATTTTTGAAGTAATTCACGTTGATAATATGGTGGAACCCAACGAGTACGCATAGCATTTTTCAGAGCAGCCCAAGTAGTTGGAATATTATCATGATATACTCTACGATGTTCAGACCACCAAACACAAGCAAAACTAGTGAAAGCACAAACAGCAGCAGCAACACGTCTACCCTCAGGATATTGTAAGCATGTAAAACGTTGTTCAGTTTCTAACTCCCAAGTAAGATAGACATCCGGAATGTATCTACCCTCAAATGGCGGAATATTCAATTTTAGTTTAGGGATATGGTCATTATCTCGTACCTGAGGAGGTGGAGCAGCCCTACCGTTGCGATCATATGCATGTGGACGACCTGGTGGTGGTGGTGCTGGTGGTTGCACGCAGTTCTGATTTTGAGCAACCTCATCCTCATAATCATCCTCGTAATCATCGTTCTCATCCACAGCAGCAGCAGGAGCCACAGAAGCATCAACAGCAGTTGCAGCGGCACCAGAATGTTGGCCGGCCTCAAGGGGAACACGCTGCGCTCGTCCTACTGGAGCGGGGCGACGTGGAGGTGGTCGTTGTTGGTGTTGCAACGGTGCAGCAGGGGCAGCAGGTGGTGGTGGTAGACGCGCGAGTAGCTCATCGAACTTGGCATCTAACTTGGTGTCAATTGTCTTCTCAATGTCATCTATCCTCTCCAGAGCCTTACTAAAACTGCTCATCACATCTTGTACCTGTTCACCCAACATTTGTTGAAACTTATCATGTAGTTCCTTCTGCGTCATGTTCTCCCAGTCGATCTGGTCGGCTTGTGATCCTATCATGGTTAGCAGCAATAGAAACACACAAGAATATGTCCTACAGACTACTAATATGAAGTGGTGTGGTGGAAAGTCACAAATCCGTTAAGCGAATCACAAATTCGTACCCGTTCTTACCAAGCAGCAGGTGGTGATCGGCAATCGTTGTAGTCAAAAACGCCTCAAAGCGTGGATAGAGCGATTGCCAGGTGGTGTCAAACGCACGATGTAGAGAATATGTGGAGCTGGTAAGGCTTAATATATGGTAGCAAAAAGGTCAGCAACAATCAATTCAGAGATGCAAAGGTGAATAAACGCTCAACGACGGTACTGTGCTGGTCCTAGGCTAGACCGTACTAGAGACGCGAGCCTAGAACACCAACAAAATCACGGCGTGGCACGTCAACAAGGGAAAAGCACACTCTGAATTTTTTTTTGCTCTTCTTTTTTTTTTGTTGGCGCTTTTTTTTGCGCTCTTTTTTTTCAGCGAAAAATCGCTATAATGGCGAGTGTCTCAAAACTCTTCCCGAGGTCTAAAAACAGGATAGACACGAAAAAAAAATGATTTTTTTTTTCGGCTGTCCGGACCAAAAATTGGAAACTGCTCAAAAAAAACTTTCTATAATGGCGACTGTCTCAAAATGCTCGGAAACTCCTAAAAATAGGATAGCCAGAAAATTTTGAAAGTTGCGTTTTTGGAAAATTTTGCGCTCTTTTTTTTTCCGAAACCTACTCCGGCAAGGGAAAACGAATCTGACTACAAAAGGATCTCGGAAGCAAACCTAATATGAAAAGGACTAGGATTGGTGGTGGTATATGGAGTAGGATTGGAGGTATATGTTAGGCAGCGGCGATGTATATGATGTGGTGGTGTATATGACAGGAAGATGGTGCGGTGGGGGTATATGGCAGCGATGAAGATGGTGTGGCGGCGGCGTGACAACTTGTGAACAGAACTCGAAACTCTAAAGGACTAGACGCTAAGACCAGCAACTTGACACGACGATGCAACCGCAAATTCAACAAAGCAAAACACCAAACAGAAAATTGCAACAGGCTCAGATTGGTTCGGATATGATGAACTAACCCTAATTTTTTTTGTGGTTTTTTTCGTGGACTGTAGGTATGAAAAACAGATGCAATCTAGACTACGAAAACTGGTAAAATCTCACCGAGCAACCTGGAGCTCTGATACCACTTGATAGAGGCGAAGGTGTCCCATCTTTCGATGAGATGGTGCATATCATTTTCGATTGAGCAGACTTTGACGATCCGACTACGAACGTGCGAGGACGTCGCGCCTTCGCAATCGCTAAACCAACTCTGAGAGGTTATTGACCACGCCGGAGCACGATCAACCTGACCACGAGGGTCTATTTCCTGCGAGCAAACGAAGAACAAGCAAGAAACTGAGATTGCAATCTGGATATTGCGAATATAAGAGGAAAGCTTTATTAATCAAGTGGGGTTCTGTGACGTCTTGGTCTGGTCGTTGAACACAAACGAAGTACGCGAAGTTGCAGCTATGGGAAACTTTTAATCTAAACAAAACCCAAGGTCTAAACGACGCCCTAAGGGCTGTATATATGGAGGAGTAGGGGGGAATTTCGTGACCCCTTGGAGGAGGGGTCCGAAATCAACCCTAACTCTGCTTCCCCACACATACGGACTCTAAAAACAGCCTATACTGATGTATTTCGAAATTACATGGGCCTTGCCCAAAAATAAGGTGACACAGCACCTATAATAGCCTCTGGACGAAATTTATGAAGTGACATCTTGTACATTTCGTCCAAGATTATGGTGGCTTCAAAGTCCTTAAATCATCACTTGAAACACCATTGAGGTCTCCCGTGCACACACTTTCCGCTCCATGCTTGATCCCGCTCCAACGGCCATCCCTCTTGTCCATGCTAGGCCCTTCATTTGTAAGCAAAACAAAAGTATCTAATTTAGGCAGCATCATATGTTCATGAACATTAGAAGGGTTTCCAAGAAACGAAAGTATCTGGTAATTTAATTGGCGTGTGCGAGCTCTAGTAATTGGTCCCATGTATGTAACAGCACGGGCTGTGGGTGTAACTGTGGTAGTGATGTCCTCATTAATGTCATGAGAGCTCGCTTTGTGCCTACATACTATAGCCGCGACCTCTTCAAGAAACTTCAACTCCTCAAGCAAGGCAGCAAGTCGGTTGAAGAATACTACAAAGAAATGGAGATTGCAATGATACGAGCCAACGTCAAGGAATATGATGAACAAACGATGGCGCGTTTCTTGAATGGTCTCAACCATCCAATCAATAAAATTGCGGATTTTCAACCATACTCCAACCTCCTCAAGCTAGTGCACCATGCCACCAAAGCGGAGCGTCAAGTGCAAGATGATTACAAGTACTCCAAGTACTCTTCCAAGACATACGGTTCGTACACTCAAGCATCAACGACTAGGACACCTCCTCCAACGACTCGTGCTACACCAAGTACCGGTGACAAGTCAAGCCACAAGAACCCTTCGACATCTTCAAGTCGTCCTCCTACTACTACAAGCAACTCCAAGACAAGAGCTTCGTCATCAACAACTCCTGCGGATGCCAACGACAAGACAAGTGACATCAAGTGCTTTACTTGCAAGGGCCGAGACCACAAGTCTTTCGAATGCCCCACACGACGCACTATGATCCTGATGTAGGGTGGAACCCTAGTGGTGTCGATCTTTCACGATTGGAGCGGATCCCGTGAAGAACACGAAGAACACGAGAGGGAAAACGAGAGGAATCACTCAAATAGACAAGAAACAATCACACATGTGCTACATCCACATACACATAAGGGATACAAAGGTCCAAATCCAACACAAGAGGGTACAATCAGTAGCTAGTTCATCCCGATCCGGAGAGGAGTCGAGGTCTTGGATATCCCGGAGGATCTTCTCACATGGAGGTCTTGAACTCCATGGGAGTGGTCTCTCTCCCTCAAGAGTAGAGGTAGGAGCACAGCTCAACTAATGAGCTATCATGTTTGCTAACCCTAGAAATGAGGAGGAGGGTGTCTATTTATAGTCTAGCCACGAAGTGGGAGGTGGGATGAGAGATACATGGGCCTCTGGCCCGGTTAGGCACGCACAGGTGCCGGACGTCCGGGCTGGGGGCCGAATGTCCGAGGCTTCGGGACGAGCCGGATGTCCGGGGTCGCGGCCGGATGTCCTGCTTAGAGTGGCAGAACTTCTGTTGCTCTCTGGATACGTCTCTGCCAGATTTCTAGGGAAGGAGGCCGGATGTCCGGGCGCTGGCGTGACGCCGGATGTCCGGGGTCGCGCCGGATGTCCGGTCGCTGTTGCTCTTCGGGTGCCAGAAGGTGTGGACCTTTTCTGTAGCGGAGGCGCCGGATGTCCGGGCTGCCGGGGCCGGATGTCCGAGGCTCGGGCCGGATGTCCGGGTCCTGTAGCTGCAGCAGCTCCGTCTTCTTCCGTCTCCGCTTCCATGCTTCCCTCGTGGATGGTGTATTTGCTCCTTGGCACTTGTACTCCTCCTCGTCATCCGTGAAGCTCCGACAATATATATGCATGCACACGAGAGGAGTGTCAAGTAGTATCCCATCCTCGAAGGGGTCAAGTGAACACGTGTAAAGGAGATGATTCACCTTTATGTATGTGAAGTAGATGTCGTGCATGTCACTTGCCGAACGGACTCTTGACATGGTGATGTCCGTAGGATGCTCCGCATCATCCCCTCCCCCTTGGAAAAGATCCGTCCTCAGATCGAAAACCAAATCACCATGGGAAAGAGATGTCGTCGCCATGTAGAAGTGGACGATCACCAAGCACTCTTCATCTTGAAGCTCGAAATGGGCACTCTCCAATGTCGCACCGTCTTGTGATTCCTTGAAAAGAAGCAAGGACAACAAACACTTGGAAAAACAAATGTGGTTAGCGTTAGTGCAAAACCAAGCATTCAAGCGGTGATTCACCCAACAAGTGTTGTCGTCATGTATAGCATAAGGTGTGACAAAGGAATGAGACATGGCATGTAAGCACATAAATTGAGCACAATCAAGATCATCATGGAAACAAGCATGCAAATGGGAGGTAGAGATGCAAATATGTGTGACAAGATAACAAGCATCTTCCCCGAGGTCATAGCAAGCATGCATCAAGCGTTCAACAAATGGTCTATGGTATGCATAAGAATTATTCACGATGAGATGTCTAAACACATGGGGCAATCCAAAGTGCAGGACAAACCAAGCATAATATGCATAGGGTGTAGTGAAGATAGTGTGGCACTCAACACAAAGGAAAGAACAATTGTTCAACATGTGTGAGGCAATCAAGTCAAGCATGTAGCAATCAATGTGACATGGCATATGTGAAGAAATGACATTGTTGCAATCAAACACATGGGAATAGCATGGGGTAATCATGTTCGATGCAACACACAAGGCAGATATGTCATGAGGCATGGCAATGTGGCAATCACAAGTCAAAAGAAGATCTCTAGCATGTGTGCAATGTGTCATGGTGCAAGCAACACATGAAGTATGATCCACAATATTCATGCTCATGGTGTTGGGATTCTCAAAAGAGAAGAATATCAGCTCAAAAGCGTGTCCTTGTGCGTCTTTCACAAAGCCGAAGTGGTAGAAAATGCGTTGTAGAAGCATGTCGGTCGAAAGTGGCTCGCTCTCAAGAGCTCGAATGGTCAAATCACGGGAAGTTGAAGTTGACACGATGTCGAAGGATCCTACACATGCACACAACAAAGCAAAGAACGCATGTACATGGTAGATAAACACATCATACATCATGATGGTTCTCTTCTCTTGCACATAACCATTAGTAGCAAAAGTGCATGAATAATATGATGCAACAATCTTAATTTTCATGGCAATATGCATATGGTGCAAAGAAGGAAGACAAGCATGCTTCACATGAAATATGTCAAAAGCTCCAATAATATGGGAGAAAGCTATGGGGGCAATCTCATTAGCAAGACTAATAGCATTGTTGCACTCAATAAATGGTAAATCATCTAGAGAAGCAACATATGGAGATATATGACAAGAAGCAATATCAATCATGTGCAAAGCATGTGAATGGATGCCATCAACCGCATGAAACGACCAAGTATGAATCATCGGTGATGCAGCAAGGCAAGCAATCATAGTAATCATGTCGTGCAAACTAGTGGAGCGAAGATGCAACACACTAGAGGAAATCATGGCAATCATGTCATGTGAGCAAATAAGAGATATAGGCAATGCACATGACATATCGTAAGCACGAACATAAAGCAATATCAAATTATCATCACAGGCATGGTGTACAAAGCAAACATGGCAATAACAAGTGATATCTCCACCAAGCATGCAAATACACATACAAGTACTAGAATCATGAATCATGTGTAATGCACATGGGTCACCAAAGCATGTCATCCAAATGGAAATGAGCATATCATGCGAAGTGAACATGGCAATATGGGCAAATGATATATAATGGACAATAACCCATAACCATGTGAGGGCCATGTAGAAGAAATATGCGAAGGCTCGTAGCGTAGTGGGCGGGTGGAGGGTAAGCACTCCATGGTGGCGCACATCTTCATTGCTCTCTAGAGCTTGTTTCGTCAACTCGTGCGCTTGCGAGGTTGACGAGTAAGTGTGATGACCTACACAAGAAAGGCACAAGCGAAAGAAAGTGTGTGCATGGTAAATGTACACATCATCCATCATGATGTGTATGTGCACGTGAGACTTAGCACAAAACAAGCAATGCTCAAAGAAATTTGAGGCATGGTATATGAACATGTCATCCATCATGAAAGAATAGTTGTTATGTATAACATGATTAGGATGCAAATTATAGCAAGTGTGTGGCACATCAAAAGTAGTTTTATTCATGGGATGCATATGGTGCACACAATCATTGGGATCATGCAATGGATGGGATCGATCAAAATCTCCTAACATGTATGAGGAAACTATGGGGGTCTCCTCATGAGCAATAGCGGACGCATAATATGGAGAAAATTGACAACATGGCAAACAATGCATGTCCAAAGCTAGGTGGTCATGGCATGGCATATATGAACAATGATGCAAAGGAAGCATATCAATATCATCACAAGAAAAACAAATGCCAATAACCATGGGCTTGTCATCTATGCCATATTTGCAAATTGGGTTCATTTTAATGGCATATGCATAGTCACTACGATGAGATTGCAAATATGACATATGGGAGATCTCATTCATAGCATATGACAAGTCAAGAGGGGTTGCAAACATGATGTGACCGAGAGAATTATCACAAGATATCCTATGCAACATGGCATCACAACTAATAGACTCCACATGGCAATCATCATACTCATCATAAATGGGTAAATCATCGCATGGGGAAATCGTACTAGCATCAAGCATGTTAATAGGAGGATCGACATCATGCCAGCAATCAATGTCAAGAATGTCCACTAGCGGGACAAGAGCATCGCCTTCACCTATGTTACCTTTCTCATTCCACTCATGTGGTGTAGGTGAGGTGGCAAGGACCAACTCAAGGTCATCATCATCGTGATGGAACCATGTGGGGGGTGCTTCACATTCCACCATGGCCATCGTCTTGTCCATAGGAGGGACGAAGTCGTCGTGGATCGGCGTGTCATCATATATGGGACCTAGCACCAAATGAGAAGACACAAGAGAGGTAGAGGGTAAGTCGTTAGAAATCGAAATGGCCTCACATGCCCTATCAACTATCTCACTCTCTCTATGTGGTGGCTCACTCACTCCCTCAAAATAGGTGCACTCAATGTCACATATGGTGGAGTCACTCAAATCACTCAAGTGGTGGGGGTGGTGGCTCTCCTCACATGGGAATTGGGTCATCTCATCATATATGGGGCTAGTGGTGAAGTCACTCTCACTCTCAATATGGTGGCATAAGTCGCTCAAGTCATCGTCGCCGTCGCCGTAGATGAAGGCCGAAGATGGCACATCATCACTCTCGCCTCCAAAGATGGAAGCATCATCCTTGCTCGCCACCTTGTCGCTCGCCTCCAAATCTTGTTCCTTGAGAGGCTCCATAGTCGTAGTCGTCCCCGCGCCGTCTTCAAAAAGAGTCGTGGTGGACTCGGCATCGTCAATACCACAAAGAAGGATGGCGGTGAAGTCGAACTTGGGAGCGTCGTCTTGGAGCTCGTTGGGCTTGGACATCATGGTGGTACTATCCTCATGCTCGCCGTCTTGGAGCTTGGCCTTCTCGAAGTGTGCTTGGGGTGGAGAAGCCTTGGCCTTCATGTGTTCTAGTTCCGCCTTGAGAGCACCAATGTAGTTGTCGTCGAGGGGCTTGTAGTTCTCGAGGAAGATAGTCTTGGAGATGTCGTTGTTTAATCCCATCATGAAGTGGAACTTCATCGAAATGGGGTCGTCCACGCCGGCTCGTCGCAAGGCGTTCTTCATCTCCTTGAAGTACTCGTCGATGGACTTGGATCCTTGGATGGTGTTCTCCAATTGGCGTCGAAGATGTTCCATGTAGGTGGAAGGCAAAAATTCTCGCCGCATCGCTTTCTTCATCTTGGGCCAACTCACGTCAAAGCTTGTCGAAGGTTTGTGAAGCCACCATGTCAACGCGTAGTCATGGAAGTTACTTGTGGCGCACTTCACTTGATTGTCGGAGAGGACTTGATGTAGCTTGAGCTAGTCGTCCATCTTGCGCTCCCACTCGAGATACTCCTCGGGGTCTTGAGTCCCATAGAAAGGAATCTCATGGTCGATGTCGAAGTCATAGTAGCTCGTGGAAGTCGCGGACTTGAGCTTGGGGAGCTTCTCTTGAGGTGCTTGTTGGCGAAGATGCCGTATGTCCAAAGGCGAAGATGCCTTGAAGTCGCTTGGCGAAGATGCCATGGTAGATGGTGAAGTCGTGGAGCGGTGGTTGGTGTTGAGCTCTTGACCTTCACGTTCTCGTCAGTGATGGTGTCGATGCCGATGTGACCTTGCCGGAGATGGTAGCTCGGAAGCATGTGCACTTGAGCGTCTTCTCGAAGATGAGGAAGACCTCTTGCCGTTCTTGATGAGGGCTTTGAGCTCCTCCATGTGCTTGTCCATCTTGGTGTTGATGTGGTCCTTCATGGCATCGAACTCGTCGTTGTGGTTGTAGATCGAAGGAGATGTGCTTTGCCTGTCCATCATGCTCAAGCAAAAATGTGAGTGGAAGAAAGGAAAGAACTAGACCAAATGTACCTTATCCAACGTTGAAAATGGATCAATGATCACTCAATAATGTATTATGGAAGTAGCACAATTGGTACCGGATCTTGTCTATTCTCACACCTACACAAGTAAAGCTTATGGAGTAGCTTGGTGAGGATAGTGGCACAAAATTTTGATGCAATTGTTAGTAAGTGTCAATAATGTTGAAAGAGATTCACAAATTCGCAAATGAAACAAGTAGACCAATAGCAATGAATGGCACACGGAAACGCACACACGGATAGATAAATGGGGTCGTGCAACCAACGAATGAGCACAAAATGTGGAATCCATGGAAAACGCTCGTGTTGCACAACTCAAGAGAGACACTAGCACGATTGCTCAATAGGCGGATACGACACTTGTGCACACCCTAGGAAAGACAAAACGTATCGACTTTCTATTCCAAGTATGCTATGTATGTATGGTTCCCGGTGTTTCTCACACGATGATCCAAGATGATCAATGATGGTAATTTGATATGCAATGTGGTATGATGCTATGGCTCTTGCTTACAAACTCTTTGTTTTTCTCTTTGCTTAAAAGCTTTTTTTTATATGGCCACTTATGCGAAATGCACAAACCAAGAGAGCAATTATGTATATGCGGGAACGATCTTGTGACACAAGAGATGATATGATGATACCAAGATGAGGTATGTATGCAATGGAAGGGCGGATCGATAATCACTAAAGTGCACAAGTAACGTTGCCGGCAATACTCAATGGCTAGTCTCGATAGGCAAGTGAAGCAAAATGGGCTAGGGGTTAACAATGCAATGGCAAGGGAAAATGTACAAAGATGTCATCGAGGTTACCGTCCGTGGCGAAGTTGAGTGGCAAAATGATGAAGTGGACAATGGCAATGTCGAGTCCATGGCGATGATGAGAGGCGGTGATGTCGATGTCGAACCGTTTCTAGTTAGCCGAAACACCCTAGGAAACGGAAAAACCGCGAACTTAAAATCTCAAACGGCAAATGTCAAATTGTGGTAGCGAAGAGCGGTGGTGGTTTCGGAGTTGGCAATGTGGAAGTGGAGTTGAAGTCACCATCCCTAAGTAGCCGAAACACCTTAGGAGACACAAACCACAACTCAAACAACCTCAAATGCAACGGGGATCAAAATGGGTTAGGTTGCGGAAGTCGGTGGTGGAATTGCGGAAGTTATGGTGGAAGGCCTCGGCAAACTTGCCAAATTTTCAAAAATTTAATGGATTCAAATGGTGTTGGAATTATTTTTATGTGATGGGGGATGTCAATAGCTACAAAACGAGCTAAAGAACGTCAAAATCGGACTCCGGATGATTTAGTTATGGCCAAAACGGTAAAACGCAGGAGGCTGATGTTACAGGGGCCGGACGTCCGGTGGTGAGGCCAGAAATCCGGGCTGTCAGTCCAGAAACGAGTCAGTTTTTGTGCTCCAGGTGCCGGATGTCCGCCCGGGGACCCGGATGTCCGGCCCGATGGCCCGGATGTCCGGCCGGTGGCCCGGATGTCCGGCCCGACGATTCCAGATCTCGTTTGGGGGGGGGGGGGATTTTCGAATTGGGGGCAGAAATAGATGATTCCAAGGTCAAAATTGGGCGGATTTTGTGGATGGAAAGTGGGAAAAAGATGGGGGAAAGCTAGATCCACTCGAAACACAGCAAATCCATGGATCAAAATCAACAAAACATCATCAAACTCACAAATCACAAAAAAAATTGGTATGGCTATTTTTGTGGGGTTTTCGAATTTGGACCAAAAGCAACAAAATCAAGCTAGAAAACGGTGGGGAACACTCCAAAATCGTGATCAACGTGGCTCATGATACCAAGATGATGTAGGGTGGAACCCTAGTGGTGTCGATCTTTCACGATTGGAGTGGATCCCGCGAAGAACACGAAGAACACGAGAGGGAAAACGAGAGGAATCACTCAAATAGACAAGAAACAATCACACATGTGCTAAATCCACATACACGTAAGGGATACAAAGGTCCAAATCCAACACAAGAGGGTACAATCGGTAGCTAGTTCATCCCGATCCAGAGAGGAGTCGAGGTCTTGTATATCCCGGAGGATCTTCTCACATGGAGGTCTTGAACTCCATGGGAGTGGTCTCTCTCTCTCAAGAGTAGAGGTAGGAGCACAGCTCAACTAATGAGCTATCTTGTTTGCTAACCCTAGAAATGAGGAGGAGGGTGTCTATTTATAGTCTAGCCACTAAGTGGGAGGTGGGATGAGAGATACATGGGCCTCTGGCCCGGTTAGGAACGCACAGGTGCCGGACGTCCGGGCAGGGGGCCGGATGTCCGGGGCTTTGGGACGAGCCGGATGTCCGGGGTCGCGGCCGGATGTCCGGCTTGGAGTGGCAGAACTTCTGGTGCTCTCTGGATACGTCTCTGCCGGATTTCCGGGGAAGGAGGCCGGATGTCCGGGCGGTGGCGTGACGCCGGATGTCCGGGGTCGCGCCGGATGTCCGGTCGCTGTTGCTCTTCGGGTGCCAGAAGGTGTGGACCTTCTCTGTAGCGGAGGCACCGGATGTCCGGGCTGCCGGGGCCGAATGTCCGAGGCTCGGGCCGGATGTCCGGGTCATGTAGCTGCAGCAGCTCCGTCTTCTTCCGTCTCCGCTTCCATGCTTCCCTCGCGGATGGTGTAGTTGCTCCTTGGCGCTTGTACTCCTCCTCGTCATCCGTGAAGCTCCGACAATATATATGCATGCACACAAGAGGTTGTACCGGTCTGGTTGATGCTGTGGGAACAACCGGGCTGGTATCGGTCTTGCACCGCTCGATTACAGAAGGTTAACCGGTGGTTGGGTGGTAGTGGGGCGGTTAAACCTGTGGACCGGTTGTTGACCGGTAGTGGACCGGTTGTACCGGTATTCCTGGGGTGGGCACAGTCATTCCCCAGTTCTTGATGTCCATCTTGCTCCATTCCTTCTCCTTGGTTGATTCCTTGGTACCTGAGTATGCAAAGTGTCTCCATTTGAGGTAGTAGCCATGTCTCATGTGATTCGAAAGGAAGTTGCGAGAGGAGAGAGGTCACCTCGGTCTCAATAGCTCTTGCACGGGCTCTAGTAATGGGTCCACGTGGTGTCTTGCGAGACGAAGGTACGTCCATGGGGATGACCGTAGGATGCTCCGCATCATCTGGCCTTTTCGCACTAACCTCCACGCGGGAATAATATGGGCACTCGGCGTCGTATGTTTCAGCCGAAGTTCTTCAGACGTGAACAACTGAGCGGCGCGCGCCTGGGTGGACTGCGAAAGCCCGCGTGTGTATACTGGGGCTAGGTCTGGTCTCGGCCGCCCACGTAACGTGCAGGAGTGCAAAGGGCGATGGGCCCAAGACCCCTGATGATGTAGGGTGGAACCCTAATTGACGATCTTTCACGAATTGGAGGAGGTTCCTACGAAGAACACGTAGAACACGACAAACACGAGGGGAAAACGGCGAGAAATCACGAGAGGAAACACTCAAGAACAAGTCCAATCACACATCCACTAGACTAACAAACACATCGATCCACAAGGTACAAGAACAACAAAGGGAAATCGGTACAAGATAGAGTTCATCCCAAATCCTATGAAGGAGATGAGGTCTTGAATCCACTAGGGGATCTTCTCACATGCTCACATGGAGGTCTTGATCTCCATGAGAGAGGTCACTCTCTCTCTCAAGAGGGGTAGTGGTAGGAGCTAGGCTCAACTAGATGAGCCAATACTTTGCTAACCCTAGAGGGAGGAGGGGGTAGTCTATTTATAGTGCTAGTACAAGTTGGGATGAGTTGGAGGGGTACATGGGCCCTTGGCCCGTACTCTGCGCACACGCAGGTGCCGGATGTCCGGGCTGGGGGCCGGATGTCCGGCGGCTCACGAGGAGCCGGATGTCCGGCGGGTCGGCCGGATGTCCGGGCTGAGCAGGCTGATTTCCTGTTGCTCTCTGGATAGGGGGGCCGGATTTTCAGCAGGGGGAGCGGATGTCCGGGGTGGACGGCCCGGATGTCCGGCGGCGGGGCCGGATGTTCGGGGCCTTGGGGCTCGTCGGCTGTTGATCTGGTGGTGTAGTTGAAATCTCCAGGGGCCGGATGTCCGGGGCGTAGGCCGGATGTCCGGGTTGCCGGGCCGGATGTCCGGGTCCTGTAGCTGCAGCAGCTCCGTCTTCTTCCGTCTCCGCTTCCATGCTTCCCTCGAGGATGGTGTAGTTGCTCCTTGGCGCTTGTACTCCTCCTCGTCATCCGTGAAGCTCCGACAATACATATGCATGCACACGAGAGGAGTGTCAAGAAGTATACCATCCTCGAAGGGGTCAAGTGAACACGTGTAAAGGAGATGATTCACCTTTATGTATGTGAAGTAGATGTCGCATGTGTCACTTGCCGAACGGACTCTTGACATGGTGATGTCCGTAGGATGCTGCGCATCATCCCCTCCTCCTTGGAAAAGATCCGTCCTCGGATCGAAAACCAAATCACCATGGGAAAGAGATGTCGTCGCCATGTAGAAGTGGACGATCACCAAGCACTCTTCATCTTGAAGCTCGAAATGGGCACTCTCCAATGTCGCACCGTCTTGTGATTCCTTGAAAAGGAGCAAGGACAACAAACACTTGGAAAAACAAATGTGGTTAGCCTTAGTGCAAAACCAAGCATTCAAGCGGTGATTCACCCAACAAGTGTTGTCGTCATGTATAGCATAAGGTGTGACAAAGGAATGAGACATGGCATGTAAGCACATAAATTGAGCACAATTAAGATCACCATAGAAACAAGCATGCAAATGGGAGGTAGAGATGCAAATATGTGTGACAAGATAACAAGCATCTTCCTCGAGGTCATAGCAAGCATGCATCAAGCGTTCAACAAATGGTCTATGGTATGCATAAGAATCGTTCATAACACCAAATAAAATGAAGTGTCTAAACACATGGGTCAAGTGCAAGACAAACCAAGCATAATATGCATAGGGTGTAGTGAAGATAGTGTGGCACTCAACACAAAGAAAAGAGCAATTGTTCAACATGTGTGCGGCAATCAAGTCAAGCATGTAGCAATCAATGTGACATGGCATATGTGAAGAAATGACATTGTTGCAATCAAACACATGGGAATAGCAAGGGGTAATCATGTTCGATGCAACACACAAGGCATATATGTCATGAGGCATGGCAATCTGGCAATGGCAAGTCAAAACAAGATCTCTAGCATGTGTGCAATGTGTCATGGTGCAAGCAACACATGAACTATGATCCACAATATTCATGTTCATGGTTTCGGGGTTCTCAAAAGAGAAGGATATCACCTCGAAAGTGTGCTCTTGTGCGTCCTTCACAATGCCAAAGTGGTAGAAAATGCGTTGTAGAAGCACGTCGGTTGAAGTGGCTCGCTCTCAAGAGCCGAATGGTCAACTCACGGGAGGTTGAAATTGGCACGATGTCGAAGGATCCTACACATGCACATAACAAAGCAAAGAACGTATGTGCATGGTAGATAAACACATCATCCATCATGATGGTTCGCTTCTCTTGCACATAACCATTAGAAGCAAAAGTGCATGAATAATATGATGCAACAATCTTAATGTTCATGGCACTATGCATATGGTGCAAAGAGGTAAGACAAGCATGCTTCACGTGAAAGATGTCAAAAGCTCCAATAATATGGGAGAAAGCTATGGGGGCGATCTCATTAGCAAGACTAAAATCATAGTTGCACTCAATACATGGCAAATCATCTAGCAAGAGAGCGGCAACATATGGAGACATATGACAAGAAGCAATATTAATCATGTGCAAAGCATGGGAATAGGTGCTATCAACCGCATGAAACGAGCAAGTATGAGTCATCGGTGATGCAACAAGGCAAGCAATCATAGCAATCATGTCGGGCAAACTAGTGGAGCGAAGATGCAACACACTAGAGCAAATCATGGCAATCATGTCATGTGAGCAAATAATAGATATAGGCAATGCACATGACATATTGTAAGCACGAACACAAAGCAATATCAAAGTATCATCATAGGCATGGGGTACAAAGCAAACATGGCAATAACAAGTGAGATCTCCACCAAGCATGCAAATACACATACTAGTGCTAGAATCATGGATCATGTGTAATGCAAAGCATGGGTCACCAAAGCATGTCATCCAAATGGAAATGAGCATATCATACAAAGTGAACATGGCAATATGGGCATAGAATATGTAATGGACAATAACCGATAACCATGTGAGGGCCATGTAGAAGAAATGCGCGAAATTCTTGCACAAAGAGGGCGGGTGGAGGGTAAGCACTTCATTGTGGCGCACGTCTTCATTGCTCTCTAGAGCTCGTTTCGTCAACTCGTGCGCTTGCGAGGTTGACAAGTAAGCATGGGTACCTACACAATAAATAGGCAAACGAAACAATGTGTGTGCGTGGTAAATGTACACATCATCCATCATGATGTGTATGTGCACGTTAGAGTTAGCACAAAACAAGCGTCGCTCAAAGAAATTTGAGGCATGGTATATGAACATGTCATCCATCATGAAAGAATAGTTGTTATGTATAACACGATGGGGACACAAATTGAGCATGCAAGTATATGCCACAACAATAGCATTGTTATTCATGGGGATCATATTGTGCACATAATTATGAGGATCATGCAATGGGTGGGAGTGATCAAAATCTCCTAACATGTATGAGGAAACTATGGGCGTCTCCTCATGAGCAATAGCGGAAACATCATATGGAGAAAATGTACAACATCCAAAACAATGCATATCCGAAGCTAGGTGGTCATGGCATGGCATATATGAACAATGATGCAAAGGAAGCATATCAATATTATCACAAGAAAAACAAATGCCAATAACCAAGGGCTTGTCATCTATGCCATATGTGCAAATTGGGTTCATTTTAATGGCATATGCATAGTTACTACGATGAGATTGCAAAGATGTGATATGGTTGATCTCATGCATAGCATATGACAAGTCAAGCGGATTGTCAAACATGATGTGACCGATAGAATTATCACAAGAAATCCTATGCAACATGGCATCACAAGTAATAGACTCCACATGGCAATCATCAAACTCATCATAAATGGGTAAATCATCGCATGGGGAAAGCATACTAGCAAGAAGCGTGTCAATAGGAGGATCAACATCATGCAAGCAATCAATGTCCACTAGTGGGACTAGCTCATCACCTTCACCTATGTTACCTTGTTCATTCCACACATGTGGTGTAGGTGAGGTGGCAAAGACCAAATCGTGGTCGTCATCTTCAACTTGATGGAACCATGTGGGGGGTGCATCATATTCCACCATGGCCGTCGTCTTGTCCATAGGAGGGACGAAGTCATCGAGGATCGACGCGTCATCATATATGGGACCTAGCACCAAATTAGAAGATAAAATAGAGGTAGAGGTTAAGTTGTTAGAAATTGAAATGGCCTCACATGCCCTGTCAACTACCTCATTCTCTCTATGTGGTGGCTCACTAACTCCCTCAAAATAGGTGCACTCAAACTCACATATGGTGGAGTCACTCATCTCACGCAAGTGGTGGGGGTTGTGGCTCTCCTCACATGGAAATTGGGGCAACTCATTATATATGGGGCTAGTGGTGAACTCGCTCTCACTCTCAATATGGGTGCTCATGTCACTCAAGTCATCATCGCCGTTGCCGTGGATGAAGGCCGAAGATGGCACATCATCACTCTCGCCTCCAAAGATGGAAGCATCATCCTTGCTCGCCACCTTGTCGCTCGCCTCCAAAGCTTGGTCCTTGATTGGCTCCGTAGTTGTAGTCGTCGCCGCGCCATCTTCAAAAAGAGTCGTGGTAGACTCGGCATCGTCAATGCCACAAAGAGGGATGGCGGTGAAGTCAAACTTGGGAGCATCGTCTTGGAGCTCGTCGGGCTTGGACATCGTGGTGGTACTATCCTCATGCTCGCCGTCTTGGAGCTTGGTCTTCGCGAAGTGTGCTTGGGGTGGAGAAGCCTTGGCCTTCATATGTTCTTGTTCCGCCTTGAGAGCACCAAAGTAGATGTCATCGAGGGACTCATAGTTGTCGAGGAAGATAGTCTTGGAGATGTCGTTGTTCAATCCCATCATGAAGTGGAACTTCATCCAAATGGGGTCATCCACGCCGGCTCGTCGCAAGGCTTTCTTCATCTCCATGAAGTACTTGTCGAGGGACTTGGATCCTTGGATGGTGTTCTCCAATTGGCGAAGAAGATGTTCCATGTAGGTGGTAGGCAAAAACTCTCGCCGCATCACTTTCTTCGTCTTGGGCCAACTCATGTTGAAGCTCTTCGAAGGTGTGTGAAGCCACCATGTCGACACGTAGTCGTGGAAGTTCCTTGTGGCGCACTTCACTTGATCTTCGGAGGGGAATTAATGTACCTTGAGGTAGTCGTCCATCTTGCGCTCCCACTTGAGATACTCTTCGGGGTCGTGACTCCCATAGAAAGGAATTGCATGGTCGATGTCGAAGTCGTAGTAGCTCGTGGAAGTCACGAACTTGAGCTTGGGAAGCTTCTCTTGAGGTGCGTGTCGGCGAAGATGCCGCATGTCCAAAGGCGAAGATGCCTTGAAGTCGCTTGGCGAAGATACCAAGGTAGATGGTGAAGTCGCAGAGCGGTGGTTGGTGTTGAGCTCTTGACCTTCACGTTCTTGTCGGTGATTGTGTCGATGCCGATGTGATCTTGCCGGAGATGGTAGCTCGGAAGCATGTGCACTTGAGCGTCTTCTCGAAGATGAGGAAGACCTCTTGGCGGTCTTGATGAGGGCTTTGAGCTCCTCCATTTGAGCATCCATCTTGGCGTCCAAGTGATTCTTCATAGCATCAAACTCGTCGTTGTGGTTGTAGACCAAGTACATGTGCTTTGCCTATCCATCACAAGACTCGAGCAAAGGTGAGTAGGAAATGAGATAAACAATACCAAGCTACCTTTTCCCAAAGTTGAGGATGTATCCCGCGTCACTCAATGTGAATTGAGAGAATAGTGGAATTGGTACCGGACTTGTTCACTCACACCTACAAGGTAAAACTTATCGAGTGGCTTGGTTAGGACAAGTGGCACAAAATTCAAGCAAATGTTAGTCCAAGAGTATCGAAAATGTTGAGAAAGATCCACAAAATTGCAATGTAAAGCAAATAGATCAATAGCTATAGTGGCACAAGGAAACACACACACGGATAGATAAGTGGGATCCGTGCAACCAAGGAATGAGCACAAAATGTGTTACCACGCAAAAAGCTCATGTTGCACGGATACTAGAGAGACAATAGCTCGATTGCTCAAATGGGCTAGATACGCATGTGCACCAACCTAAGCGAGTAAAACGTGCCGTCTTCAATCCCAAGTATGCTATATATGTATGCTCCAAGAGTATGTACTATGCAAAATGGCTCAATGCTATTGCTATTGCTTATAAGCTCTTTTGTATCTCCTCTTTTGCTTAAAAGCTTTTGCCTCTTTTTTTTATGCTTTGCCACAATGCTTGATGCTCGAGCCAAGTATGATATGAGACAAGTATGTAAGATATGCACGTGAGAGACTTATGGCACAATGATGATAGCAAGATGATTGCACGCTAAATGTAGCTATGTGGCGTAAGCGTATCACTAAGGTGCACAATGAGCGTGGTCCGGCAATTCTCAACTCGCTAGTCTCGATAGGTAAGTGACGCAATAGGCTCGGGGTGATCAAAGCAATGGCAAGGAAATGTACAATGATGTCGTCGAAGTTACCGTCGGTGGTTCTCGTTTGTAAGCAAGGACGGCTGATCATGATGTGGACAATGTCGATGTCGAGTCTGTGGCGATGATGAGTGGCGGTGTTCTCGATGTTGAACCGTTCCTAATTAGCCGAAACACCTTAGAAAACGGAAACCGCAAACTCAAAATCTCAAATGTCAAATGTCAAATGATGGTAGCGGAAAGCGGTGGTAGTTTCGGAGTCCTCAAAGTGGAAGTGGAGTTGGTGGTTGATGAAGAAGTAACTGTCTCTAAGTAGCCAAAACACCTTAGGAGACTTGAATCACAACTCAGGCAACCACAAATGCAATGGGGATCAAAATGGGTTAGGTTGCGGAAGGCTATGGTGGTATTGCGGAAGATATGGTGGAGGGCCTAGGCAAACTTGCCAAATTTGCAAAACATTGATGGAGTCAAATGGTGGTGGAATTAATTTTGTGTGATGGGGGATGTCAATAGCTACAAAACGAGCTAAAGAACGTCAAAATCGGACTCCGGATGAATTAGTTATGGTCAAAACGGTGAAACACGGGAGGCTGAAACTCCAGGGGTCGGACACCCGGGGGTGAGGCCGTGATATGGGGTGTCCCGATCTTCTCAGTAAGCGGCGGTGGTGATGATGAAGATGATAGATAACTTGTATGTCGCCGATGAACTCTCCCTCGCTTGGTCCCTGATGCCAATGCAAAAGGTCTCAACCCTTTGGATATTCACAACGTCACACACTTGCGCACGTAGCCATCGACCACGAAACGGTATAATTGCAATATACTAATTCCCAATGGAACAGCAGATTACACTCAACTTGCAGTATATGATCTCCAGATCGATACGAATTGGAGATGAGGATTCAAGATGAATGCTTATAAGCAATCTCAAGAACTAGGGTTTTTCTTAAACGTGGTCTAACCTTAACTAACTCTAGGGGATGGGTATTTATAGTCTAAAACGAGATCGAAGGGGTACACGGGCTGGACAACCCAAAACCTGCGCGCAGGCAGAGCGGTACTACCGCTTATGGCAAGCGGTACTACCGTGATAAGCGGTACAACCGCTTGTACAAATGTCAAGTGCCGTCCTTGTTCCGTTTGGTGTCCAGGAGATACCAGTACCGATTTCGTAAGCGGCAGTAGTGCGGTAGTCGGTGGCCGGTACTACCGTGATAAGCGGTACTACCGCGATGGACGCGCGGTACTACCGCGATGAGCTTGCCGGGCTTGCCGGTGACGAGCTTGCCGGGCTTGCCGGGCTGGCTTGCCGCGATGGAAGCGGTACTACCGCCCTGGGAACTCTGCAGGGTCTTCACTTCCAGGCCTTCCTCCTTTCCTTGCTGCAATGCCTCCTTGCTCCCTTGTGCCATGCCTTCCTCTCCAATGTACCTAACAATACATACACACAAGGATTTAGGCAGTATAAAGCTCTCATCAAAATGAATAGCATTATCAACTAAGAGAGAATTCACCTGTTGTTCTAGTAACTTAGCACGAGCTCTTGTAGTTGGTCCAATCCTGAGTTCATCATTGGACGTCTTCGTTGCAGCAACAGGTTGTTCATCTTCATACGATAGGGATGGAACCATAGTAGGGATGTCCTCATCAGGCCGGATATCCGGGGCTGTATGTCCAGAAACTTGCGCGATTTTGTGCTCCAGGAGCCGGATGTCCGGCCGGTGGCACGGATGTCCGGCCCGACGATTTCAGATCGGGATTTGGACTTCGAAACTCGATTTGGGGCAGAAGTTGATGATTTTGGGGCCAAAATTGATGGGGGAAAAGAAATTTTTGGATGGATTTCATGGTGGGGAAGCTAGATCCACTTCCAAACAACAAAATCATGGATCAAACACAACAAAATCTCACTAGAACCAACAAAATGCAAAAATTTGGTGAGGCTATATTTTTGGTGGGGATTTTTGAAATTGGGCAAGAACAAACAAAAATTTGGAACCCTAACTGACGATCTTTCACGAATTGGAGGAGGTTCCTACGAAGAACACGTAGAACACGACAAACACGAGGGGAAAACGGGGAGAAATCACGAGAGGAAACACTCAAGAACAAGTCCAATCACACATCCACTAGACTAACAAACACATGGATCCACAAGGTACAAGAACAACAAAGGGAAATCGGTACAAGATAGAGTTCATCCCAAATCCTATGAAGGAGATGAGGTCTTGAATCCACAAGGGGATCTTCTCACATGCTCACATGGAGGTCTTGATCTCCATGGGAGAGGTCACTCTCTCTCTCAAGAGGAGTAGTGGTAGGAGCTAGGCTCAACTAGATGAGCCAATACTTTGCTAACCCTAGAGGGAGGAGGGGGTAGTCTATTTATAGTTCTAGTACAAGTTGGGATGAGTTGGAGGGGTACATGGGCCCTTGGCCCGTACTCTGCGCACAGGCAGGTGCCGGATGTCCGGGCTGGGGGCCGGATGTCCGGCGGCTCACGAGGAGCCGGATGTCCGTCGGGTCGGCCGGATGTCCGGGCTGAGCAGGTCGATTTCCTGTTGCTCTCTGGATAGGGGGGACGGATTTTCGGCAGGGGGGCCGGATGTCCGGGGTGGACGGCCCGGATGTCCGGCGGCGGGGCCGGATGTCCGGGGCCTAGGGGCTCGTCGGCTGTTGATCTGGTGGTGTAGTTGAAGTCTCCAGTGGCCGGATGTCCGGGGCTCGGGCCGGATGTCCAGGTCCTATAGCTGCAGCAGCTCCGTCTTCTTCCGTCTCCGCTTCCATGCTTCCCACGAGGAGGGTTTGTTGCTCCTTGGTGCTTGTACTCCTCCTCGTCATCCGTGAAGCTCCGAGAATACATATGCATGCACACGAGAGGAGTGTCAAGAAGTATACCATCCTCGAAGGGGTCAAGTGAACACGTGTAAAGGAGATGATTCACCTTTATGTATGTGAAGTAGATGTCGCGCGTGTCACTCGCCGAACGGACTCTTGACATGGTGATGTCCGTAGGATGCTCCGCATCATCCCCTCCTCCTTGGAAAAGATCCATCCTCGGATCGAAAACCAGATCACCATGGGAAAGAGATGTCGTCGCCATGTAGAAGTGGACGATCACCAAGCACTCTTCATCTTGAAGCTCGAAATGGGCACTCTCCAATGTCGCACCGTCTTGTGATTCCTTGAAAAGAAGCAAGGACAACAAACACTTGGAAAAACAAATGTGGTTAGCGTTAGTGCAAAACCAAGCATTCAAGCGGTGATTCACCCAACAAGTGTTGTCGTCATGTATAGCATAAGGTGTGACAAAGGAATGCGACATGGCATGTAAGCACATAAATTGAGCACAATCAAGATCATCATGGAAACAAGCATGCAAATGGGAGGTAGAGATGAAATATGTGTGACAAGATAACAAGCATCTTCCTCGAGGTCATAGCAAGCATGCATCAAGCGTTCAACAAATGGTCTATGGTATGCATAAGAATCGTTCACAACACCAAATAAAATGAAGTGTCTAAACACATGGGTCAAGTGCAAGACAAACCAAGCATAATATGCATAGGGTGTAGTGAAGATAGTGTGGCACTCAACACAAAGGAAATAGCAATTGTTCAACATGTGTGCGGCAATCAAGTCAAGCATGTAGCAATCAATGTGACATGGCATATGTGAAGAAATGACATTGTTGCAATCAAACACATGGGAATAGCAAGGGGTAGTCATGTTCGATGCAACACACAAGGCATATATGTCATGAGGCATGGCAATCTGGCAATGGCAAGTCAAAACAAGATCTCTAGCATGTGTGCAATGTGTCATGGTGCAAGCTACACATGAAATTTGATCCACAATATTCATGTTCATGGTTTCGGGGTTCTCAAAAGAGAAGGATATCACCTCGAAAGTGTGCTCTTGTGCGTCCTTCACAATGCCAAAGTGGTAGAAAATGCGTTGTAGAAGCACGTCGGTTGAAAGTGGCTCGCTCTCAAGAGCCGAATGGTCAACTCACGGGAGGTTGAAATTGGCACGATGTCGAAGGATCCTACACGTGCACACAACAAAGCAAAGAACGTATGTGCATGGTAGATAAACACATCATCCATCATGATGGTTCGCTTCTCTTGCACATAACCATTAGAAGCAAAAGTGCATGAATAATATGATGCAACAATCTTAATGTTCATGGCACTATGCATATGGTGCAAAGAGGTAAGACAAGCATGCTTCACGTGAAAGATGTCAAAAGCTCCAATAATATGGGAGAAAGCTATGGGGGCGATCTCATTAGAAAGACTAAAATCATAGTTGCACTCAATACATGGCAAAGCATCTAGCATGAGAGCGGCAACATATGGAGACATATGACAAGAAGCAATATTAATCATGTGCAAAGCATGGGAATAGGTGCTATCAACCGCATGAAATGAGCAAGTATGAGTCATCGGTGATGCAACAAGGCAAGCAATCATAGCAATCATGTCGGGCAAACTAGTGGAGCGAAGATGCAACACACTAGAGGAAATCATGGCAATCATGTCATGTGAGCAAATAATAGATATAGGCAATGCACATGACATATTGTAAGCACGAACACAAAGCAATATTAAAGTATCATCATAGGCATGGGGTACAAAGCAAACATGGCAATAACAAGTGAGATCTCCACCAAGCATGCAAATACACATACAAGTGCTAGAATCATGGATCAGGTGTAATGCAAAGCATGGGTCACCAAAGCATGTCATCCAAATGGAAATGAGCATATCATACAAAGTGAACATGGCAATATGGGAATAGAATATGTAATGGACAATAACCCATAACCATGTGAGGGCCATGTAGAAGAAATGCGCGAAATTCTTGCACAAAGAGGGCAGGTGGGGGGTAAGCACTTCATTGTGGCGCACGTCTTCATTGCTCTCTAGAGCTCGTTTCGTCAGCTCGTGCGCTTGCGAGGTTGACAAGTAAGCATGGGTACCTACACAATAAATAGGCAAACGAAACAAAGTGTGTGCGTGGTAAATGTACACATCATCCATCATGATGTGTATGTGCACGTTAGAGTTAGCACAAAACAAGCGTTGCTCAATGAAATTTGAGGCATGGTATATGAACATGTCATCCATCAAGAAAGAATAGTTGTTATGTATAACACGATGGGGACACAAATTGAGCATGCAACTATATGGCACAACAATAGCATTGTTATTCATGGGGATCATATTGTGCACATAATTATGAGGATCATGCAATGGGTGGGAGTGATCAAAATCTCCTAACATGTATGAGGAAACTATGGGGGTCTCCTCATGAGCAATAGCGGAAACATCATATGGAGAAAATGGACAACATCCAAAACAATGCATATCCGAAGCTAGGTGGTCATGGCATGGCATATATGAACAATGATGCAAAGGAAGCATATCAATATCATCACAAGAAAAACAAATGCCAATAACCAAGGGCTTGTCATCTATACCATATGTGCAAATTGGGTTCATTTTAATGGCATATGCATAGTTACTACGATGAGATTGCAAAGATGTGATATGGTTGATCTCATGCATAGCATATGACAAGTCAAGCGGATTGTCAAACATGATGTGACCGATAGAATTATCACAAGAAATCCTATGCAACATGGCATCACAAGTAATAGACTCCACATGGCAATCATCAAACTCATCATAAATGGGTAAATCATCGCATGGGGAGAGCATACTAGCAAGAAGCGTGTCAATAGGAGGATCAACATCATGCAAGCACTCAATGTCCACTAGTGGGACTAGCTCATCACCTTCACCTATGTTACCTTGTTCATTCCACACATGTGGTGTAGGTGAGGTGGCAAAGACCAAATCGTGGTCGTCATCTTCAACTTGATGGAACCATGTGGGGGGTGCATCATATTCCACCATGGCCATCGTCTTGTCCATAGGAGGGACGAAGTCATCGAGGATAGACGCGTCATCATATATGGGACCTAGCACCAAATTAGAAGATAAAATAGAGGTAGAGGTTAAGTTGTTAGAAATTGAAATGGCCTCACATGCCCTGTCAACTACCTCATTCTCTCTATGTGGTGGCTCACTCACTCCCTCAAAATAGGTGCACTCAAACTCACATATGGTGGAGTCACTCATCTCACGCAAGTGGTCGGGGTTGTGTCTCTCCTCACATGGAAATTGGGGCAACTCATTATATATGGGGCTAGTGGTGAACTCGCTCTCACTCTCAATATGGGTGCTCATGTCACTCAAGTCATCATCGCCGTTGCCGTGGATGAAGGCCGAAGATGGCATATCATCACTCTCGCCTCCAAAGATGGAAGCATCATCCTTGCTCGCCACCTTGTCGCTCGCCTCCAAAGCTTGGTCCTTGATTGTCTCCGTAGTCGTAGTCGTCGCCGCGCCGTCTTCAAAAAGAGTCGTGGTAGACTCGGCATCGTCAATGCCACAAAGAGGGATGGCGGTGAAGTCAAACTTGAGAGCATCGTCTTGGAGCTCGTCGGGCTTGGACATCGTGGTGGTACTATCCTCATGCTCGCCGTCTTGGAGCTTGGTCTTCGTGAAGTGTGCTTGGGGTGAAGAAGCCCTGGCCTTCATATGTTCTTGTTCCGCCTTGAGAGCACCAAAGTAGATATCATCGAGGGACTCATAGTTGTCGAGGAAGATAGTATTGGACATGTCATTGTTCAATCCCATCATGAAGTGGAACTTCATCCAAATGGGTTCGTCCAGGTCGGCTCGTCGCAAGGCTTTCTTCATCTCCATGAAGTACTCGTCGAGGGACTTGGATCCTTGGATGGTGTTCTCCAATTGGCGAAGAAGATGTTCCGTGTAGGTGGTAGGCAAAAACTCTCGCCGCATCACTTTCTTCGTCTTGGGCCAACTCATGTTGAAGCTCTTCGAAGGTGTGTGAAGCCACCATGTCGACGCGTAGTCGTGGAAGTCCCTTGTGGCGCACTTCACTTGATCTTCGGAGGGGACTTGATGTAACTTGAGTTAGTCGTCCATCATGCGCTCCCATTTGAGGTACTCTTCGGGGTCGTGACTCCCATAGAAAGGAATCGCATGGTCGATGTCGAAGTCGTAGTAGCTTGTGGAAGTCGCGAACTTGAGCTTGGGAAGCTTCTCTTGAGGTGCGTGTCGGCGAAGATGCCGCATGTCCAAAGGCGTAGATGCCTTGAAGTCGCTTGGCGAAGATGCCAAGGTAGATGGTGAAGTCGTAGAGCGGTGGTTGGTGTTGAGCTCTTGACCTTCACGTTCTTGTCGGTGATTGTGTCGATGCCGATGTGATCTTGCCGGAGATGGTAGCTCGGAAGCATGTGCACTTGAGCGTCTTATCGAAGATGAGGAAGACCTCTTGGCGGTCTTGATGAGGGCTTTGAGCTCCTCCATTTGAGCATCCATCTTGGCGTCCAAGTGATTCTTCATAGCATCAAACTCGTCGTTGTGGTTGTAGACCAAGTAGAAGTGCTTTGCCTATCCATCACAAGACTCGAGCAAAGGTGAGTAGGAAATGAGATAAACAATACCAAGCTACCTTTTCCCAAAGTTGAGGATGTATCCCGCGTCACTCAATGTGAATTGAGAGAATAGTGGAATTGGTACCGGACTTGTTCACTCACACCTACAAGGTAAAACTTATCGAGTGGCTTGGTTAGGACAAGTGGCACAAAATTCAAGCAATTGTTAGTCCAAGAGTATCGAAAATGTTGAGAAAGATCCAAAAAATTGCAATGTAAAGCAAATAGATCAATAGCTATAGTGGCACAAGGAAACACACACACGGATAGATAAGTGGGATCCGTGCAACCAAGGAATGAGCAGAAAATGTGTTACCACGCAAAAAGCTCGTGTTGCACCGATACTAGAGAGACAATAGCTCGATTGCTCAAATGGGCTAGATACGCATGTGCACCAACCTAAGCGAGTAAAACGTGCCGTCTTCAATCCCAAGTATGCTATATATGTATGCTCCAAGAGTATGTACTATGCAAAATGGCTCAATGCTATTGCTATTGCTTATAAGCTCTTTTGTATCTCCTCTTTTGCTTAAAAGCTTTTGCCTCTTTTTTTTTATGCTTTGCCACAATGCTTGATGCTCGAGCCAAGTATGATATGAGACAAGTATGTAAGATATGCACGGGAGAGACTTATGGCACAATGATGATAGCAAGATGATTGCACGCTAAATGTAGCTATGTGGCGTAAGCGTATCACTAAGGTGCACAATGAGCGTGGCCCGACAATTCTCAACATTCTAGTCTCGATAGGTAAGTGACGCAATAGGCTCGGGGCGATCAAAGCAATGGCAAGGAAATGTACAATGATGTTGTCGAAGTTACCGTCGGTGGTTCTCGTTTGTAAGCAAGGACAGATGATGATGAAGTGGACAATGTCGATGTCGAGTCCGTGGCGATGATGAGTGGCGGTGTTCTCGATGTTGAACCATTCCTAATTAGCCGAAACACCTTAGGAAACGGAAACCGCAAACTCAAAATCTCAAATGTCAAATGTGAAATGATGGTAGCGAAAAGCGGTGGTGGTTTCGGAGTCGTCAAAGTGGAAGTGGAGTTGGTGGTTGATGAAGAAGTAACCGTCCCTAAGTAGCCGAAACACCTTAGGAGACTTGAATCACAACTCAAGCAACCACAAATGCAATAGGGATCAAAATGGGTTAGGTTGCGGAAGGCTATGGTGGTATTGCGGAAGATATGGTGGAGGGCCTAGGCAAACTTGCCAAATTTGCAAAATTTTGATGGAGTCAAATGGTGGTGGAATTAATTTTGGGTGATGGGGGATGTCAATAGCTACAAAATGAGCTAAAGAACGTCAAAATCGGACTCCGGATGAATTAGTTATGGTCAAAACGGTGAAACACGGGAGGCTGAAACTCCAGGGGTCGGACATCCGGGGGTGAGGCCGGATATCCGGGGCTGTATGTCCAGAAACTTGCGCGATTTTGTGCTCCAGGAGCCGGATGTCCGGCCGGGGACCCGGATGTCCGGCCCGATGGCCCGGATGTCCGGCCGGTGGCCCGGATGTCCGGCCCGACGATTCAAGATTGGGATTTGGACTTCGAAACTCAATTTGGGGCGGAAATTGATGATTTTGGGGACAAAATTGATGGGGGAAAAGAAATTTTTGGATGGATTTCATGGTGGAGAAGCTAGATCCACTTGCCAAACAACAAAATCATGGATCAAACACAATAAAATCTCACTAGAACCAACAAAATGCAAAAAATTTGGTGAGGCTATTTTTTTGGTGGGGATTTTCGAAATTGGGCAAGAACAAACAAAATTAGGCTAGAAAGTGGGGGATAGGACTCCAAATTCGTGATCAACGTGGCTCATGATACCAAGATGATGTAGGGTGGAACCCTAATTGACGATCTTTCACGAATTGGAGGAGGTTCCTACGAAGAACACGGTCCGGATGTCCGGGGGCCTGGGGGCTCGTCGGCTGTTGATCTGGTGGTGTAGTTGAAGTCTCTAGGGGCCGGATGTCCGAGCCGTAGGCCGGATGTCCGGGCTACCGGGGCCGGATGTCCGGGGCTCGGGCCGGATGTCCGGGCCGTAGGCCGGATGTCCGGGCTGTCGGGGCCGGATGTCCGGGGCTCGGGCCGGATGTCCGGGTCCTGTAGCTGCAGCAGCTCCGTCTTCTTCCGTCTCCGCTTCCATGCTTCCCTCGAGGATGGCGTAGTTGCTCCTTGGCGCTTGTACTCCTCCTCGTTATCCGTCAAGCTCCGACAATACATATGCATGCACACGAGAGGAGTGTTAAGAAGTATACCATCCTCGAAGGGGTCAAGTGAACACGTGTAAAGGAGATGATTCACCTTTATGTATGTGAAGTAGATGTCGCGCGTGTCACTTGCCGAACGGACTCTTGACATGGTGATGTCCGTAGGATGCTCCGCATCACCTGAGCACTTAGGATGTAGACCGGCGTGCTGACCTCTCTGTTGAGCTTAAGTTCTTCTCATGTGTTTATGTTTTGTTTTTTAATATTCCCCCTATTTGACCATGTTAAATTGAAAGTGGCCAGTCATCGGCTTCAACCCTGATGTAGGGTGGAACCCTAATGGTGTCGATCTTTCACGTTTGGAGGGGATCCCACGAAGAACACGAAGAACACGAAAGAGAAACACGAGAGAAAACACTCAAATCAACACGATCCAATCACACATGCACTAGACCCACATACACATAGTAGGGGTACAAGATCCGAAACCAACAAAGGAGGATACACGGTAGCTAGTTCGTCCCGATCCGCGAAGGAGTCGAGGTCTTGAATCCGGAGTGGATCTTCTCACATGGTTCACATGGAGGTCTTGATCTCCATGGAAGAGGTACGGATGAGCAAAGCTCTATCTCAAAGAGCTATCTAGTTTGCTAACCCTAAAACGGAGGTAGGAGACGAGTATTTATAGTCTAGGTGGACGAAGGGGGTACATGGGCCTCGGGCCAGAGTCACTGCGCGCAGGCAGGCCGGAAGTTCCGGGCAGGGCCGGAGGTTCCGGAGGCCAGAAGGTCCGGGCAGGTTCCGGGAAGGGTCCGGGCTATCCAGAGAGTTGGCATGGCGCGAGGGGCGGCTGGAGCCCGGGGGCCGGAAGGTCCGGGCGGGCCGGAAGTTCCGGGCGAGGGTCCGGGCTGGTTCCGGGCTGGACAGAGACTTTGCACGTCCTGGGGTCGTCGGTTTCGCCAGGGGCCGGAAGTTCCGGGTGGGCCGGAAGTTCCGGGGGCCGGAAGGTCCGGGAGCCGGAGGTTCCGGGCTCTGGCTGGAAGTTCCGGGCTGGACAGAGAGTTTGCACTCCTGTCCCTTTCTTCTCCTTCAGCTCTCGGATCCTCGGGATGCTCGCTGTACCTGAACATAGTATCTCGGATTGAGGTAGCAACCATGTCTCGTTCACGTGTAAGGGAAGCTCAAGTAGGAGAGATGTCACCTCGGATTGAATAGCACGTGCACGAGATCTTGTCATGGGTCCACTTGGTGCTTGGGTAGTTGGTGTAGTGTCCATGGGGATGACCGTGGGATGCTCCGCATCATCTCCCCCCCTTGGGAAAGATCCGACCTCGGATCGAAAACCTCATCACCATGGTAGGGAGAGAGATCCGTGACGTTGAAGATATCGCTCACGTTGTACTTGTCGCGGGGGATGTCGATCTTGTAGGCGTTGTTGTTGTAGCGTGCAAGCACTTTGAAGGGTCCGTCGGCACGTGGTAGGAACTTGGACTTGCGCTCGGTGGGGAAGCGGTCCTTGCGAAGGTGTAGCCACACAAGATCTCCAATGTTTAATAGCATGGGTTGCTTGTTGATGTTGATCTTGGTCGCGAGTCGATGTACTTGGCGCTCGATGGTTTGCCTTGTATCTTCATGCATCTTCTTGAGATAGCTCACTCGGGCACTCACGTCCATGTTGGTGCGCTCTTGAAGAGGTAGCGGTAGAATGTCCAAAGGGGATAATGGATTGAATCCGTAGACGACCTCGAAGGGGGACTTGCCGGTAGTAGAGTGTTGTGCTCGATTGTAGGCGTACTTGGCGATGGGTAAGCACTCCTCCCACTCCGTGATGTTCTTCTTGATCAACACGCGTAGGAAAGTTGATAGCGTCCAGTTCGTGACCTCTGTTTGGCCGTCGGTTTGTGGATGGTATGCCGAAGAGAATAGGAGCTTGATTCCGAGCTTGGCGCATAGCGTCTTCCAAAAGTAGCTAAGGAACTTGACGTCGCGGTCCGATACAATAGTCTTGGGCACTCCATGTAGACGCAAGATTTACAAAAGAGATTTGCAACATGTGAAGCATCGTCTATCTTGTTGCATGGAATAAAATGTGCTATTTTCGAGAATCGGTCCACAACAACAAATACCGAATCTTTTCCATTGCGGGTTCTTGGCAAACCAAGCACAAAGTCCATACTAATATCTTCCCATGGATGATACGGAATAGGAAGAGGCATATAAAGGCCTTGAGATTGAGCTTTAGACTTAGCTTTGCGGCATGTAGAGCACCGGTTGGTGTAGCGAGAAACGTCTCGAAACATCTTTGGCCAAAAGTAGTTCTTGGAGAGCGTAGCGAAGGTCTTGTCGCGTCCAAAATGTCCCATTAGTCCTCCACCATGAGCTTCTTGCAAAAGTAGCAAACGAAGAGAAGACTCGGGAATACAAAGTTTGTTAGCTCGCATAAGATAACCATCTTTCAAGTGATAGCTCCCAAGTTTTATGAGGTAAACATTTGACATAAGGAGTTGCAAATGACGAATCATGCTCATACAAGTCTTTAATGTGCTCAAAGCCAATAACATTCAACTCAAGTTTGGTAACCAACATGCACTTGCGGGAAAGAGCGTCCGCCACAACATTTTCCTTACCTTTGATATACTTGATAACATAAGGAAATGACTCAATGAACTCACTCTACTTGGCATGACGCTTGTTCAATTTAGTTTGACCCTTAAGGTACTTAAGCGTTTCATGATCTGTATGGATGACAAATTCACGTGGACAGAGATAATGTTCCCACACATGCAAGACTCTCACTAAAGCATATAATTCTTTGTCATAGATAGGATAGTTAAGTTGCGCGCCGGAGAGTTTTTCACTAAAATATGCAATAGGTCGTTTCTCTTGCATTAACTGTAACACCCTGGTTTTCGCTCCTTGTTTTTTTTCCTTCGCGGGATCTGACTTCCGTCTTTTTCGATGTTATCAGATTTTCTCTCGCTCTTGGGTATATGAAGATGGTCATTTAGCTCTTGATTATCATTGTCGCAAAACACTTGATCATCTTCTTCTTCATTCACTTGGAGGTGCATGGCCACTTGCTCGATGGCTGCCATTTCATCTTCACTCATAGAATCGTAGGTGTCGTCGGCGTTCATGATAATAGTGCGTCTTGTTGGGCACTCGAAGGACTTGTGGCCTCGTCCTTTGCACGTAAAGCACTTGATGTCACTTGTTTTGTCGGTGGCATCCGAAGGAGTTTTTGATGACGAAGCTCTTGGTTTGGAGTTGCTTGTAGTAGGAGGAAGACGACTCGAAGATGTTGTTTGTTGCTTGGAGCTTGACTTGTCGCCGGTACTTGGTGTAGCTCGAGTCGTGGACGGAGTTGTGGAAGTCGTTGAAGCTTGAGTGTATGAACCGTAGGTTTTGGAAGAGTACTTGGAGTACTTGTAGTCTTCTTGTACTTGTCGCTCCGCTTTGGTTGCTTGGTGCACTAGCTCGAGGAGGTTGGAGTACGGTTGAAAGTCCGCAATTTTCTTGATTGGATAGTTGAGGCCATTCAAGAAACGCGCCATTGTTTGTTCATCATCTTCCTTGACGTTGGCTCGTATCATTGCAATTTCCATCTCTTGGTAGTACGCTTCAACCGACTTGGTGCCTTGCTTGAGGAGTTGTAGTTTCTTGAAGAGGTCGCGGCTATAGTGTGTGGGCACAAAACGAGCTCGCATGACATCCTTCATTTGATCCCAAGTTGTGATTGGTGGTTCGCCTCTCTCTTGGCGCCGTTCGATCACTTGCTCCCACCAAATGAGAACATAGTCTTGGAACTCGAGAGATGCCATGGCAATCTTCTTTTCCTCGTTGTAGTTGTGAAGACGGAATATCTTGTCGACCTTCAACGCCCATGAAAGGTATTCTTCGGGATCATTTCCACCGGAGAATTTTGGCATGGTGAACTTGAGCTTGCCGTAGTGCTCCTCATTGCGTTGGCGGCGGTTGCGATGACGCTCGTGCCGTGGAGGTTGATCTTCTAGCTCATCTTCGTTGTGTTCATCTTGATTCACTTGACGTGGTGGCCTTGGGATTCGTGCACGGTTCCGCATCTCTTGGCGCTCCTCAAGTCATGCGGCTTCTTCTTGTTCACGCACGCGGCGGTTGCGTTCAGCGACGTTGCGAGTTGATTCGCGTAGGGCGTCGTCGTCTTGGTGCACTTGACGTTGGCGTTGTGGAACTTGATCTTGGTTCCCATTGGCTTGTGCCTGTCATTGTTGTCGTTCGCACTCGCGAAGGCGGTCTTGCAAACCATTGCCATGGAATGGGTTTCTTGAAGCTTGCCGGTCGTCATGTGCTTGGGGACGATGAGAGTGTGCTCGTGGGAGACTTGCATCCGAAGAAGTGTCTGAAGAGTGTCGGCTCGAATGGCGCCGTCTTAATCTTGATGACGACGAAGTGGAAGAATCACGGTTGAGCATCATGGTCCGGAACTAGTCCATTTGCGATGATAGCTTGTCATCAAGGGTTTGTCGAAAGTCGGAGGCGAGTTGTTCGATGCGTTCGCCCAATGCTTCGCTCTCTTGATGTAATGCTCGTTGGACGCCAAAGAGGTGAGCCTTGGTGACATAGTCGTTCAGTGCGTCTTCTTGCTCATCGAAGAGGGGGTTGATAGAAGTGCTTGGCCTATCCATGATTCTCAAACAAGTGTTAGTGGAAGAAAGAAACGAACTAGACCAATGTACCTTATCCAATGTTGAAGATGGATCAATGACCACCCAATATGGTATTATGGAAATAGTGCAATTGGTACCGGATCGAGTCAAATCTCACACCTACACAAGTAAAGCTTTTGGAGGAGTTTGGTTAGGATAGTGGCACAAAATTTCTGCAATTTGCAAGTAAGATATCAATAATGTTGAAAAAGATTCACAAGATTGCAAGTGTAACAAGTAGACCAATAGCTAAAAGTGTCACACGGAAACACATGCACGGATAGATAAATGGGGTCGTGCAACCAAGGAACGAGTTCAAAATGTGGAATCCACGGAGAATGCTCTTGTTGCACGACACTAGAGACACGCTAGCACGCTTGCTCAATAGGCGGATACAAACTTGTGCACAACCTATAAGAGACAAAACGTAATGCTTTCTATCTCACTTATGCTATGTATGTATGATTCCCGGTGAACTTGTCACAAAGATCCAAGATGATCAAATATGCTATGTAATGTGGCGATGCTATGGCTATTGCTTACAAGCTTGTTGCTCTTTCTCTTTTGCTTCTCGTTCTTTTGATGGTTGTCTTTGGCCACTTATGTGAAATGCTCGTACGAAGATAGCAATGGTGTATATGCGGGAACAAAATTGTGGCACAAGAGATGATATGTGTATGGATGCACGCTATGATAGCTATGCGGAACGGTATCAGTAAAGTGCACAAGTATCGTTGTCCGGCAATACTCAAATGGCTAGTCTCGTAGGAAAGCTACGCAAAAGATGGTCTCGGGGTCTCACAATGCAATGGCAAGGATATGACCAAGGTGTCGTCGATGTTACCGTCCTTGCTTACGGTGGTGTTGTCACAATGGTGTAGTGGTCGAGGACGGGATGCACGGTCTCCAGTACGTTGGCGGAGATGCCGCTGCCCCGTGGTCGAAGATGACCAACTTGCGGAAACGAAAAAGGAGGTGAACAACTTTCTGTCAAGGCCGGAAGTTCTGGGAGGAGGCCAGAAGTTCCGCTGGCCGGAAGTTCCGGGGGAAGGCCGGAAGGTCAGGTGGCCGGAAGGTCCGGGCGGGGCCGGAAGTTCCGGGGGTCGGGATTTCGCCAAGAACAGAAAATTGCAGATCGGAATTTGGGCGGAAAAACTTCAGCAAAAACCCAAATTGGAAGGGGGAAAAGAAAAATTTGGGTGGATGGGATGGTGGGAAAGCTAGATCTACGTGCTACACACGAAATCCATGGATCAATTGCAACAAAACATCATCAAAACCAACAAATCACAAAAAAATTGGGAGGGCTATTTTTGGTGGGGATTTTCGAATTAGGACAAAAACAACAAAATCAAGCTAGAAAACGGTGGGGGAGACTCCAAAATCGTGATCAACGTGGCTCATGATACCAAGATGATGTAGGGTGGAACCCTAATGGTGTCGATCTTTCACGTTTGGAGGGGGTCCCGCAAAGAACACGAAGAACACGAGAGGGAAACACGAGAGAAAACACTCAAATCAACACGATCCAATCACACATGCACTAGACCCACATACACATAGTAGGGGTACAAGATCCAAAACCAACAAAGGAGGATACACGGTAGCTAGTTCATCCCGATCCGCGAAGGAGTCGAGGTCTTGAATCCGGAGTGGATCTTCTTACATGGTTCACATGGAGGTCTTGATCTCCATGGGAGAGGTACGGATGAGCAAAGCTCTATCTCAAAGAGCTATCTACTTTGCTAAACCTAAAATGGAGGTAGGAGACGAGTATTTATAGTCTAGGTGGACGAAGGGGGTACATGGGCCTCGGCCCAGAGTCACTGCGCGTAGGCAGGCCGGAAGTTCCGGGCAGGGCCGGAGGTTCCGGAGGCCGGAAGGTCCGGGCAGGTTCCGGGAAGGGTCCGGGCTATCCAGAGAGTTGGTACGGCGCGAGGGGCGGCTGGAGTCCGGGGGTCGGAAGGTCCGGGTGGGCCGGAAGTTCTGGGCGAGGGTTCGGGCTGGTTCCGGGCTGGTCAGAGACTTTGCATGTCCTGGGGTCGTCGGTTTTGCCAGGGGCCGGAAGTTCCGGGGGCCGGAGGTTCCGGGCTCTGGCTGGAAGTTCCAGGCTGGACAGAGAGTTTGCACTCCTGTCCCTTTCTTCTCCTTCAGCTCTCGGATCCTCGGGATGCTCGTTGTACCTGATCATACATAGTATCTCGGATTGAGGTAGCAACCATGTCTCGTTCACGTGTAAGGGAAGCTCAAGTAGAAGAGATGTCACCTCAGATTGAATTGCACGTGCACGAGATCTTGTCATGGGTCCACTTGGTGCTTGGGTAGTTGGTGTAGTGTCCATGGGGATGACCGTGGGATGCTCCGCATCAAACCCCTTTGTAGAATATACGAAGGGTGCCCCTTTTAGGCGTTCATGACCCTTAGCCGACGTCTCGGTTCCCGAGGGAGGTCTGCGCACATAGGGACTAGGCAATCGAACTATGGTGGCTTTATAACTTTCACTTAGTCGTTGGAGTTTGACGGTGGGGACCGATGACGAGCCCCCGGTGAGAAATGTGGTCGGCTTGGTCAGCCAAGGTCTATGCCCATGCCCACTTTGGCCAATTCGAGGAAGAAGCCCTTCGTTTAACACGGGTGATCTCTAACGACACGTCGCTTGACGCGGTCTTCGGATGGCTGACCAGTTTTCGCTTACCTAGATAGTCAGTCTTCGACTTTCTCCACTGAGGCGCTCTGCCAATTAAACTAGCGGCACTATCGCAGTGGTTCTCCCGTTACACCCTTAGCCGAATTTTTCGGGAACGTAAGGGGTACACATAGGAGCCAGGCAACCCAACTAATGACCGAAATCTAGGTTCGAAACAGATGCATATAGCGCATCATCCGAAACGCCGAGTACTTCGAACTTCCGTTTCAGGGTGTAAAATCGGGTGTAAAATCGAAACCCTTTAGCAATTGTACCTTAAAGATGTGGGCAGTGCTTGTAAGAAAATACGTTTAAAGACCTTTTATGGGCACGATTTCTTTATTTCAAGTAGCCAAGCTTTACATGCCAAACTTTTTGATGAAAGGAGCTGAGCAAGATACAATGCGTGTAAAGATAATGAGGGAGAAACTAAAAGAAAATAGGGCAGATCTTGTCATCGGGTCTATGAGCCCGGGCCGCTTCCTGCCACACGTCTACGTCTCCGTGCTGTTGACCAGCTCATCCTCGTTGATAGCGGGGGTTGATGTTGGTAACATGTAGCTTCGGCCAAGTATGCGCTTGATGCGTTCGTTGGTCGATCCCTTCGAAGAGGTCTGCAGCTGTTAGTTGTGTGGTTAAAGCCACATGGGCATGCCAATATTGGCTAGCTTCGTTGACAGAACCATGCCAATATGCGAGCCCAAGGTTTCATCGCTGCTCGGTCTAGCCGACCCGTCGTTTCCATGGTCTTGGCTCCCCGGCGACCCAGGGAATTTTTAGTGCGAAGTTGTGCACCCTGGGGACGTAGTGCCCCTTCCAAGGGAAGCGCACGAGGAGCCCGTACCCCTATTTAGGGTGGGGAGGCGCTTGTCCGAGGTCAACTGGTGCGGCCCACGTATGCTTCGAAGAGCTAGGGGTGCGTGTACCGCCACGGGCGGCCTCCTCGGATGCCTGCACCTCGGCTGCGAAAGCCGCGGTCTGCTCCTCTGTCCGGAGAGAGCGTTCGGTGTTACTATTTAGTGTAATAACACCGTTGGGTCCCGGCATTTTGATCTTGAGATATGCGTAATGCAGGGCTGCATTAAAGCGGGCGAATGCGGTGCGTCCTAGGAGCACATGGTATCCGCTGCGAAAAGGTACGATGTCAAAGATTATGATACGGGGTTGCCCGATCTTCACGGAGGATCTGCTTGAGGAACGAATCAACGCCACCTGAAGGGTACGAAGGAAACCCTCGATCCCAGCCAACAACGCTGTCGGGTAAAGGATAACTAGTGCAACCTGACGAGACCGAAGCTAGCTACTGCATATGCAACAACCAGCAACAAGTATTCGCCCAACCACACTCTTAGGATTCCAATCCACGCAACCACGCACGAAGTTGGAAGCACGAACTGGTCGCCGCCTCAACGGCTACTGTTGTAAAATCACAAAGTGAGTTTACCCTCTCACAAGGCAAGATTACAAGAGCTAAGGAGGAAGTGAACTCTCAAACAAGATTCTGTTTGCACTTAGCTAACCTATGCTGAAATCAAATTGCCAAAGAGTTGTGGCTGAAGTGGGGGAAGGGGTATTTATACTAGGAACAGCCCTCCTAGTTTAGGTGTGAAACCAGTCCAAAAGAGAGGCTCAAATTCGTGGTAACCAACTGGTCAAGGGAGCAAACACATGGAGCCTCGCGCAGCAATTAATGCTCTGGACAGCTTGCATTGGAACTCTCATATCCTTTGACTCGGGACTCCAAATGATGCACCGTTTGATTTTCCTGAAAGTAGACTTCATATGCTGTCCATTTTGTACTCCCACACATGCTGGATGCTCATATATTTGTGTTGCATGATGCAGCAAGTTCTGGGACGAATTCTAGAACTGTGCAAGCAACAATAGGATGTTGAGATGGCTTGCTATTCTTCCTTGAGGTGTAACATGTTGCCCTTGTCCCCAAACATGGTTTACATCAGAGTTGAAACTTGTTCTCTTCAAAATTGTTGTATGGGGTTCAGAACTTGTTTCTTCATGAGCTGAACTTATTTCTTCATGTGCTGAAAGTTGTTGGTTGTCCTAAACATTGTACCTGAGTAAAATCAGCACAGAAGATTTAGGCAGTATAAAGTTCTCATGGATAGTTGAATTATGATCAGTTAGGAGCGCGTTCACCTCTTGTTCTATTTGTTTGGCACGACTCCTTGTCATGGGACTCAAATAGGTCTTCTTTGTAGAAGCTTCATTTGATAGCTGAGATTTATGATGAGGAGAAAATGACAAACGAGATGAACCTGGGATGTCCTCATCATCCTCCCCCTCTTCAAAAGGAGTCGTCCTCGACTCTTGTCCCTCTTGAGCGAAGCATGGATATTGACCAACAATATTCAATGTGAACAATAGCTGGGCTCCTGAGTTCCTTCTCATCTTCACCTTTGTTTTGTGTAGATCATCATCCACATGCCTGCATAATAGTAATGATAGTAGCAGCTCGGCCACCCTTAAAACAAATAATATGGAACCCAAAGTATATGCGTTCACCTGTTCGTCAACATGGCACAATAGTATGTGCATTCCATGAATGCTCGTCATGATGGATTTCTCAAGTTGATGTTGTTGCATCTCAATATGAAACGTGCTTCTCGCCTTGTCATGATGTTTATAAATGAAGTTTACTGTTTGGTTGCAACTATACAATCTTACTTGCCTAGGATGGTCCTCATCATCCTCCCTTCCTTCAAGAAAAACCGTCCTCGGTTTTTGATAACCTGTAGCACCACTAAAAGAAACAAACAACGTGTATGCATGGTATATGAAGACGTCACACATTTTGTTGTTACCAAGATTTTGCGCATTCCAAATTTCTGAAAAGAAATCTTTATAGCAGAAAACCATATTTCTCAATGGGTCAACGTAAGTTCTGGGTTTGTAAAAATTGTTGCTTGTTTTGCAAATATAAGTTAGGGACATAGCAGAATCATTCACATCATTCCTATTCCTAGAAAAGCATGTTGTGATCATTTCAAAGCCAAAATTAGAAGTATGTATGTGTGACTCAACATATTTGGCCAGCAAGAATTTCTCATATGATAGTTCAGATTTTTGCATAGTAGACCCTTGCAATCGTGGTGAACAAAGTTTTAGTATCTTCCATTGATCAACTCTTTTTGTTGTAACTTTAGTGCATGCAAAATGTGAACATATGAGGACCAACAAATAAGTGACACATTCACCACAAACATACATTTTCATTTTCACATAAGAATGGTTGTCCAAATGATTATCTTTCAGTTCTGCAAATCTATTGCAAGGAATGCATATTTTGTCCACAACAAACTTCCCGCCAACACCATATTCTCCAATCAAATTAAACTTAAAACAGTAGGTGTAGGTTTTATAGAGAGAGTACAAATGTGTGATTTCAGAAATGTTCATGACATGATAACTCGATTCAATAGTTTTAGCAAGCGTGGCAGAATATAAAGCATGAACATGAGATATTTTATCATGCATTTTGTCAGGCCTTACTAATTTCACATTATCAAAATGATAGGCAATCATGTGATCCAATGGTTCAGGCATAGTAGAACAAGCAATCATAGAAGGCATCGTTGCAGTACGGTTATACTTACAATCATTCTCAAGTTGTTGTTGTAATATTACTTCAATACCATCTTCCTCTTCTTGAACAAGCCATCGTTCCTCATGAGCACATGATGAATTATCAACTCTGGTTTGCTTCTCTTCTTGTTCCTCCATGATGTGGGAAAGTGTAACAGCACTGGATTCCACTTCCTGAAAGCAAACCTGTACATTGCAAGGAATAATGCAAGGAATAGAAAGAGTTATGTTAGTTTCAGAATCCTCATATTTTGTATCAACTAATACTCTCATTTCCTTTGGTGTATCTCTCGAACTCTCCTTTGTGGTGGGGCTCTCAAACTCACTTTTAGTGGAGTCACACAGCTCAATTTTTATAATATCACTCTCACATATTTTGGCTATGTGGCTCTCATTCTCACTTGGGATTTGATGTTTATTTGTTGCTACAGAATTTTGACCAATTGTGAGGCTCTTTTCTCGTGTTGCAAGAACCTTTTTCTCATCACAAATCTGGTTTCTTGTTGTAAACAACCTTTGCTCCATCTTGTTTTCTGCATTGCTTGGCCTCTTCACACGACTGATTCCTGAAGGGGACTGAATACCCAAGGTGAGTGGACGTGCACATTCTTTCTGAATTCTCCTTTCTTCATCTATGGAAAAAGTCACAAGGTCCTGCATACTACCGTCATATTTCAAACGAACTGTCGCAGCCACATCACGATTAAGACCACTTTTAAAATATGCCCTTGCTGCAGATTTATCCACAACATTGGCACGATACAATGCTACTTTCAGCTCATCATAATAAGCTTGGACAGATCTGAGACCTTGCTTAATGCTCTTCATGTGATGAAACAAATAGTCTTCATATCTTGTTGGTACAAACTCCTTCCTCATGATCTCCTTCAACTCGACCCATGTTCTTACAAACCTCCTTTTGCGGTGGTGCTTCCACCACTTACAAGCATACTCTTCAAACTCCATGGTTGCTCGAAGCACTTGTTTTGTTTCTGAAAATTTCTTCAACTCCAACTCCATGAATTGTACCCATTCAAGGTACTCCTCCGGATCAGCACTTCCGTAGAAAGGAAGTTCCACGTACTCACGACCTGCCATGGTTAGTTTTGCAAAATCCCTATAGTACTAGAAGCATAGATGTGGGTAACAACTCATGCTCACCTCACTTACCAACCGAAGCTCATGTAACTTCCAAGTGAGAGCAGAATCGTGCTCAACCGTGGTGCCGGTGGTTGGTATACAAGGAGTGATGAATCAAGCGAATACAATTCTAGGGTTGCACATGCGGGGGCTGTTTGGTGGAGCTTGGGTGGGATATGTATGTAGCAAAAGATGCACTAATCTGCAATCTAGATATTGTTGAACCAAGTAATCATCCACACAAGATTCTAATGCCCTTAGTTGCTGAATGAGATATAAGTGAGGTACATGCAACTCATACTAAGGAATCAGATTTGCTAGAAAGCAAGGATTGAAGATGTTGCACACTTGACAAGTTTCAGCTCACAATACAAACACGGATTTCTCAAGATATAATGGAAGAACAGTCCCAAATTTCTCTCTTTTGCTTCTTGCACACACTTTCTTGCTTTGGGCAGATCTTTTTTTTTTTGCCTCCTTTTTTTTTGCTCTTTTTTTGACAAACTTCAACAAGGGACTTGGATCTGAACACACACTTTGGGGGATCCACGAAAATTACAATGGATGAGCTCAAACAACAAGAACATGCAGCTGAAACTTTGGCAAAAAACACACACGAACTGATCTGATTTTTCTGGCTGGAAAACACGGTGGGAATCAGATCTAACAAGGATGGATGGAAAGTACACGGTGTGGGCTTTCCAAAATGCACAAAAACACCCAAAACGGACTCCGGATGACAAAGATACACACGATTTGGTGGAGGATGCATATCTGAAATCTGAGCACGAAAATGAACACAAACACACAAGATTGGATGGGGGAAACTCAGCAACCAAAAACAAAGATCTAGTGGACAAGAACTAGATAAAACTCACCAAATAATAGATTAAAGGCTGCAAAGGGCTTGGTAAAGGTATATTTTTTTGTGGGGCTATTTTCTGGACTTTAGGATGAACAAGAACACGAACTAAACTAGGGATACAAGATCCTACCGTGTCAACCGAAGCTCTGATGCCAAGATGATACAGGGTTGCCCGATCTTCACGGAGGATCTGCTTGAGGAACGAATCAACGCCACCTGAAGGGTACGAAGGAAACCCTCGATCCCAGCCAACAACGTTGTCGGGTAAAGGATAACTAGTGCAACCTGACGAGACCGAAGCTAGCTACTGCATATGCAACAACCAGCAACAAGTATTCGCCCAACCACACTCTTAGGATTCCAATCCACGCAACCACGCACGAAGTTGGAAGCACGAACTGGTCGCCGCCTCAACGGCTACTGTTGTAAAATCACAAAGTGAGTTTACCCTCTCACAAGGCAAGATTACAAGAGCTAAGGAGGAAGTGAACTCTCAAACAAGATTCTGGTTGCACTTAGCTAACCTATGCTGAAATCAAATTGCCAAAGAGTTGTGGCTGAAGTGGGGGAAGGGGTATTTATACTAGGAACAGCCCTCCTAGTTTAGGTGTGAAACCAGTCCAAAAGAGAGGCTCAAATTCGTGGTAACCAACTGGTCAAGGGAGCAAACACATGGAGCCTCGCGCAGCAATTAATGCTCTGGACAGCTTGCATTGGAACTCTCATATCCTTTGACTCAGGACTCCAAATGATGCACCGTTTGATTTTCCTGAAAGTAGACTTCATATGCTGTCCATTTTGTACTCCCACACATGCTGGATGCTCATATATTTGTGTTGCATGATGCAGCAAGTTCTGGGACGAATTCTAGAACTGTGCAAGCAACAATAGAATGTTGAGATGGCTTGCTATTCTTCCTTGAGGTGTAACATGTTACCCTTGTCCCCAAACATGGTTTACATCAGAGTTGAAACTTGTTCTCTTCAAACTTGTTGTATGGGGTTCAGAACTTGTTTCTTCATGAGCTGAACTTATTTCTTCATGTGCTGAAAGTTGTTGGTTGTCCTAAACATTGTACCTGAGTAAAATCAGCACAGAAGATTTAGGCAGTATAAAGTTCTCATGGATAGTTGAATTATGATTAGTTAGGAGCGCGTTCACCTCTTGTTCTATTTGTTTGGCACGACTCCTTGTCATGGGACTCAAATAGGTCTTCTTTGTAGAAGCTTCATTTGATAGCTGAGATTTATGATGAGGAGAAAATGACAAACGAGATGAACCTGGGATGTCCTCATCAGATTAACTCCTCATTCCTGAAGTTCTCGGGTGATCCGAACACTACTTCCAGGGACACAATTCTGGTGCAGCGAGCCTCGACTCCTATTATTACACCTTTGAAGGTGGTGCTGCTAGGTTTAATCCGAGATGAGTCGATCCACATCTTCCTTACCGTGTCCTCGTAGATCAAGTTGACGCTGCTCCCTCCGTCCATAAGGACGCGCATCAGGTGAAAACCATCGACGATCGGGTCCAGGACGAGTGCGGCCGATCCGCCATGCCTAATGCTTGTCGGGTGATTGTGTTTGTCAAATGTGATCAGGTAAGCCGACCACGGATTGTACTTCGGGGCCACAGGCTCTAACGCGTAGATGTCCCGAAGTACGCGTTTTCTCTCCCTTTTGGGGATGTGGGTAACGTAAATCATGCTTACCTTCGTTACCTCATTAGGACACTTTTTCTGGCCACCATTGTCTGGCCGCCGAGGTTCATCCTCGTCTTCGCTGCGATTCTAGGTTTTATGTTGACCCTCTGTCGCTATCTTGCCGGCCTGCTTAAAGACCCAGCAATTCCTGTTGGTGTGGGTTGCTGGTTTCTCTTGGGTGCCATGAATTTGGCATGGTCGAGCTGGCTCGGTCCATCCTTGTTCCCTTTGAAGGGCTTTCTTTTCTGTCTGGATCGAGGTTCGGTGAAGCCCGCATTGACTATTGCGTCTTTTGTGTCACTTCCGCCGTTTCTATGCCTGCGCTTATTTTTGTTGCGCTTAGGCTTGCCGTTGGCGTCGCGAGTCTTCGAGGTCCCCGCCTCTCCATCGTGAGTGTTGCGGGCCATCCAACTATCCTCTCCTACACGAAAGCAGGTCATGAGCGAAGTGAGGGCTGCTGATGTAGGGTGGAACCCTAGTGGTGTCGATCTTTCACGATTGGAGCGGATCCCGCGAAGAACACGAAGAACACGAGAGGGGAAAATGAGAGGAAACACTCAAATAGACAAGACACAATCACACATGTGCTAAATCCACATACACACGGAGAGATCCACGATCCAAAGTCAACAAAGGATGATACAAATGGTAGCTAGTTCATCCCGATCCGGTGAGGAGTCGAGGTCTTGATATCCCGTGGGATCTTCTCACATGCTCACATGGAGGTCTTGAACTCCATGGGAGTGGTCTCTCTCTCTCTCTCAAGAGGAGATAAGGAGCAAAGCTCAACTAATGAGCTATCATAATGCTGACCCAAAAACGTAGGTGGAAGAAGAGTATATATAGTCTAAGGGGCGAAGGGGTACACGGGCCTCGGCCCAAGTCAATGCACGCAGGCAGGGCCAGAAGTTCCGGGCAGGGCCGGAGGTTCCGGAGGCCGGAAGTTCCGGGCAGGTTCCGGGAAGGGTCCGGGCTATCCAGAGAGTTTGCACGTCCGGGAATCGCCTGGAGTGTCGAGGGCCGGAAGTTTCGGGCTGGCCGGAAGGTCCGGGGGCCGGAGGTTCCGGGCTGGAGGCTGGAAGTTCCGGGCTTTCCAGAAGCTTGTCCATGCTTCTTCTTCCTTCTCTTCCAAGCTTCCCTCGCGGACGGTGTAGTTGTACACGTGCGCTGGCACTCCTCCTCCTCGTCCATGGTGCTCCGACAATACCTATGTATGCACACGAGTGGAGTGTCAAGTAGTATACCATCCTCGAAGGGGTCAAGTGAACACGCGTAAAGGAGATGATTCACCTTTGTGTATGTGGAGTAGATGTCGCACGTGTCACTTGCCAAACGGGCTCTTGACATGGTGATGTCCGTAGGATGCTCCGCATCATCTGCCATGATCCTCGGTTTATCCTGGCCGAGCTGGCGGGCGAGCCATTCATCTCGAATGTTATTTTTGAATGCAGCGATATCCTCGGCGTCTGAGCAGTCTATGATTTGGTTCTTTTCGGTATGAAACCGATTCCAGAATTTCTGAGCAGATTCGCGGGCTGCTGAGTGACACGACTGAGGTCATCGGCGTCCGGAGGTTCGACGTAGGTTCCTTGGAAATTTTCCCTGAAGGCGTCTTCAAGAGCTTCCCAGCTTCCAATGAAGTGGGGCGGTAGGCTATTTAGCCAGTGCCTTGCCGGCCCCTTTAGCTTGAGCGGCAAGTACATGATGGCATGGAGGTCATCTCCATTGGCCATGTGTATATGGAGAAGAAAGTCTTCAATCCATACAGCTGGGTCCGTGGTGCCATCGTAAGATTCTATGTTGATGGGTCTAAACACATCGGGGAACTGGTGTTCCATGACCCTATCTGTAAAACAGATCGAGTGGGCTAGTCCTCGGAACCGGTCGATGTCCTACCGGGTTTCCGGAGAGAACCTTGTATGAGTTTGATCTCGGGCGCGGCCGTTCCTGTCCAACCAGGCGTCGTAGCCGTCGTGCCTAGCCGGAGCGCGTCCTCTTGATCCATAAATGGATCGGGGTGGCGCCCGGTTTGCCTCTATCCGACATCGAACGTCCTGAGGGTCAAGATAGTCCACAGGGTCCTTGCCATGACGGCGTGGAGTTGGTTGGGTGTGGAAATCCTCCCGCGCGGGCCTGTCGCGTCCTCGAGGGGGGCGGTCAGGTACCTCGGCGGTTAGTTCATCATTGAATTCAGGCAGTAAACGCCTGCGTGGATAAGATTTGGGCGCACTGCAGCGCCGTTCTTCAAGGTCTTGCTCGGCCGAAAGTATTTCGATCCACTTGTCATTGAGCGCGTCCTCATTAGCCTCCAGTTGCTGCTGCTTGCGCTTCATGCTTCAGGCGGTAGCAACTAGGCGACGCCGAAAGCATTCCTGCTCAGCAGGGTCTTTGGGGACTATGAAGTCCTTGTTGCTGAGGCTTACGTCCTCCTCGGATTCCGGCATGTAATTGTCATCGGCCCCTTCAAAGAGGTCGTCGGGATCCAAGTCCCTGGGGATGCCTTCGGGGTCGACGGGGCGTTCTGGGGAGGCTTGAAGGTTCTTCCCTTGGTCTTCTACGTCGTTGGCCGCCGTATCGGCGGTAAGGTTGTTCCCGCTGGGCTCCCCATTAGTACCCCTTCTGCGTCTTCGCCTACGCCTTGGAGGGGAGTTGGGAGTGTTGACCATGTACACATCGTATGTAGATGTTGTTTTCCACCTGCCGGTGCTAGTAGGTGGCAAGGTGTTGTCCGTAGGGCTGCCGACATCTTCATCCATGTCGGTTGCCTCGTCGTAGTCTAGCACATCGGTTAAATCGTCGACCGTGGCCACTACTAGATGGGTGGTGGGTGGGATGTAAATTTCCCGACCGTTGGCCTTAAGTCTGATCTTATCATAAACCGAGGAGTTCAAGATTGACAAGCTTTGGATCCGGTCAAGCATCTCATTAAGGTGGGATAGCTCCTCAGGGTTCATGGTCTGGCCATAAGCCGGGTTGAGTCATAGTGGCACGCCTGATGCGTCTTCTGCCGTACAAGGAAGCGAGGTGGATTCGAGATCCACCGCCGGGATCGGTTCTAAGCCCGATTTGGTGTCCCAGGATGAACTCTGATCCACGTCGGAGTCAGGCACTGTGACAGGGTTATCCGAAGAGGGGGAAGGAAATTCCTCAGTAGCCCCCGGCGGTGTTGGGAGACACGATTCGTGGTCTTCAGAGGAGATCCGTTCCGAGGTCAAACCTCTGGTGTTTGCCAGATCCAGAATCCGGTTGGGGGTCCAACCTGATAAGACAAGCTCGCCGCGGGAGTCTGCGGTGTACTCCAGACCTCCAAAGGTGACGATCTGATCGGGAGCGTAGTTCTCGACGGTGGCCAAGTGGCCTGTCGAGTCGGCGCAGAAGATCATGCCGCTGAACACAAAAAGTTGGCCGGGGACGTAGGCGTCCCCACAGCCATTGCCGCAGTTGATCTGCAGATGAGCCATCAATCCTTTGAGGTCACACAGCGGAACTCTCAATGAAAGCACCAGTGTCAGTGTAAAAACCAGCAGCCTTGGGGTAGGGGGTCCTGAGCTGTGGATCTCGGACGGATGGTAACAGGAACAGGGAGATGATGTTTACCCAGGTTCGGGCCCTCTTGATGGAGGTAAAACCCTATGTCCTGCTCTTGTTTATATTGATGGAGAAGTATCAAGTACAGAGTTGATCTACCTCGAGATCGTATGATCTAGTCCTAAGGCTAGATAAATGAGATTGTGTTGAGGTCCCCTTTAAGGGCTAAACCCTTCAGCTTATATACACGCCGGATAGGGTATCTAGGGTTACAAGATCGGTATCTAGGCGAGGAGGCGGCAGGAGAATGTGGCACCCCGGCTCAGAGCAACCGGTTTACCTTGCATTGCCAGCCTAGAGATCAAGTCTTCTGGCAATACACAACAACTTGGAACAGAAAATAACCGCTTTATTGATCTCTAGCAGATACATAGGTTCAAATATTACAAGATAAGCGGGGCCAAGCGGCACACACGGTGCGGCTGCACTTATGTACATTATTTAGTGGACATCTCAGGGGCCTCGATGATAACGGGAACTACTACGCGACAGTGGAATGATGATGCAGCGGAACTCCACTCCAGAGGGACACTGTTGGGACACGGCCTAGATCGCGACATACTGCTCGACATCGACGCCTTGCACGGCTTCTCCTGCATCTGGCATGATAAGCCAGGTGAGTACTTTGAATGTACTCGCAAGCTCACAACAAACAAAGCAAATATGACAAACAATAACAAGGCATTTAGCAAGTTTGATGCATGAACCTGAACATGATTGCTACCATGCTTGCTATATGAGTGAAATACTGCCAGGGTCCATTGGACCAACTTACCATCTCGGGGCTACCTCGTAACCACCATCAACCACTTACCAACGTGATCCTCACACGATCACAGCCATACCAATCATAGTGATCCTCACACGATCACCAACTTCTGCATGTGCCATCTTGTGGATCTTAGTGTGCAGGTTATTTATTTCTGTTGACCCACGGTGTGACCTACTACAAACTGTGTCCATATCCGAGGACGCGGCTATCGATAGATTATACACTCTGCAGAGGTTAGTACACTGTACCCACACCATGGAATTCATGGCCTCGTGCTCCCATTCGGGTGGACCAACGACATTCCAAGAGAACCAATCTATTGCATGACACTCTCCCGACCACTCCAACAAACTCCCCTTTGGGCTATGTCATGGGTGGCCCCGATGTCAACTCGTGACATCCGCCACCTTTGTGGTTGCCATCATCGTGGCCAAACAAAACAATTCGTCCCAAACGGGGACATCGGTACCGTAAAACTCGGGCACACAAGGTTATGACTGCCTACCAGGCCAGGGTAGCGCAAGTGCACAACCTTCCCTAGTAGGAGGCAATGGCGATAGGCATGACAATAGACCGAATTAGGGCCTCCCCATCCAGGCAAGTGTGGTTGCACTGGTGAGCTCGATTCGATGGCACCATGACTCGATCAACAGTATGTTCAAGTTGAATTAACATCAAGTTTAACTTGAAATAGAATGATTCGAGCCATAGTATGGGAATGGATGCACGGGTCATGATCATGAGTAACGAATGCATCATGTTACCATGAGAGCATATGACATGTCTCTACTGCACACTTTATCAAGAAAGCATATTCTCTACTGTAAACCATCAAAATGACCTGGAACAACTACAATGCAATAAGTTTTATTTAGCAAATTATTTTAATAGTGAAGCATATATGAATTTCATTCAAATAAACCAATGTCATTGCAATGCCATCCTTGCATATGAATGTTGTGGCTTGCCTTGGTTCAGAGGAGTGTCACAATACTCCTGGTCTTCTCCAGCACAGCTAGGAGCTTCTGAAAATGTTTTAAATGCAAAAAGAAAATGTTACACAAAGCATTTTATTTCACCAGAAATTCCAAACAGAAAGGAAAATTCTGAAATTTGGCATGCATAAACTTGAGCTCAATACAAACCAGTAGCAAAAAGAATCAACTCATTTGGACTTATAGAATAGAAATTAGAGCTCGTCAAAGTTCTGGTCAAAATCTGGATTTAAATGAATTTAATCGAATTTCCAGAACAGGCCACGTCGAAGACGTATTCTCCGAATACGCCTCCAGTTAGAAAACGGTTCGGACGTGAGAGAGAGGCTGACAGTGGGGTCCCACTGTCAGGGTTAAAAGGAAGAGAGAGAGGGAAACAGGGGAGCAGCGCTGTCGCCGGTGATTCTCCGGCGAGGAGACCACAGCGGTCGCCGGCGATGGTCGGGATGGGTCCAGCACATCATGGCTAACACGCACATACCCGAAGTGACGGCGGGGGTGGCCGGACGGCGTCGGGCCATTCTTCTCCAGAGACGGCGGCGGAGCTCGTCGGATACGGCGATTCCGGCGACGATCCGGCGAACCAGCGGTATCGTCGAGCTCAGGAGATCACCACGACCTCGATGGAAGCAGAGGGCGGGGCTAGGGACGACTGGGATCCAGGTGGATCCGCGGCGGATTCCGGCGATGATCGGTGGCTGGAGGCCCTCCTGGCCTTGCCGCGCTTGCTGGGGAGTGATTTGTGGCCAGAGGAGGTGAGGGCGATGGCTAGAAGGACTCGGGGATGGCTCTATTTATAGATGGAGGGCGGCCGTGCACTGGACTCCGCTGGCGACGAGCTGCAGAAGAAGAGAGAGGAAGAGGAGCTCGGGCGCGACATGGAAGAGAAGTAGTGGAGCACAGCTACGCAGTACACACACGCGGGCACAGTGCGGCGCACTACGCGGAGCAGGAGGCGCATGCGTGCGCACTGTTCTGCCTGGTAGCGTTCGGCTGCTTCCGACGAGCCACTTGCCGACGTCGGGAAGGAGCAGGGCGAGGCTAGGTGGCGGGCTGGAGGCTGCTGCGAGGCGGGGACATGCTGCGGTGGCGAGAGGAGAGCGAACGGGCGGCAGGGGGGCCCGATGCACAGAGCGCGGTGAGCGCATGCCAAACCCCGTGCACTCACGCAGTCACCGCGTGCACTAGCACACGCGGTGCTTTAGGTGATGCCAGACCATGTCAAAGGTGAAATCCCTTCAACGCGGTGCCTAGAGATGCGCTTGGTTTGCCATCTGGCTCAATGGATATGACCTGAGCATGTTGCAAAGTTTCTGGACAGAAACTTGGGACAATTGCTGAGGACAAACGGCTAGGAATTAAAGTCTGAAATTTGTGGGGTTAAGCATCTCTTAGGAGGGTAGTCATGTGGTAAAAATTTCAGCTCCAACAGATCAAGGAAAAATATACTTGCTTCACAAAGTGCCCTTTCTAACCAGAAGCAAAAATATTTTCCTTAGCTGAAAATTTCCAAATTACCATGGGATATTTTTGCATAGGAAGGTGAGGAATGATCCAAAGAATATTTGGGAATTTTATTGGAATTTTTGGAGCAATAAAAATGAGGGTTGCTTCATAGCTCAGTGCTCATTTTCAGGAAGAAAATGAATATAATGCCATTAAATAAAATTACCCAATGGCATTATGGTGAGAGGGATGAGGTCAAGGGAGAGTTTAAGAATGATAGAACCTACTTGGAAGAACATTAAAAATAATTCCAAGTGGTAAGTCCAAAAGACTTGACTGAAAAACCCAAATGCAAATTAAAATATTCAATAGATCAAAATAAAAGAAAAGGCAAAAATCCAGGGTGTTACAAACCTCCCCCCCTTAGGATGAATCTCGTCCTCGAGATTCGGTTGCTCAGGAAACAAATATGGATATGCAATCCTTAAGAAATCCTCTCTTTCCCAGGTGGCCTCATCCTTAGTTTGATGCTCCCATTGGACCTTGTAGAACTTTATAGCTTTGCTTCGGGTGACTCTGTCCATCTCATCCAAGATCCTCAAGGGTTTCTGCTCATATGTTAAATCTTTGGCAAGCTCTAGTTCTGTCACATCTGTCTGTTTTGTGGGTGGTGCGATACATTTCCGTAGCTGGGATACGTGGAAAACATCATGAGATAGAAAACAAGAGCACAAAATAAAAACTACTTAGTGAAACAAAAAATAAAAACTACTTAGTGATAAAGCAAACAAGCACACACGAGAATATCAACCCCTCGCTATTGCTTCCCCGGCAACGGCGCCAGAAAAAGGTCTTGATAACCCACAAGTATAGGGGATCAATTGTAGCTTTTTCGATAAATAAGAGTGTCGAATCCAACGAGGAGTTAAAGGTAGAATTAATATTCCCTTCAAGTTCTATCGACCACCGATACAACTCTACGCACACTTAACGTTCGCTTTACCTAGAATAAGAATAAAACTACTTGTAGGTGTAATAGGATAAGTTTGCAAGAATGAAACTAGAAGTACTTTGTAGGTGTAATGCTAGAACTACTTTTGCAAGAATAAAACTAGGAGTACTTAGCGAGAATAAAACTACGAATAATTTGCAAGATAATAAAAGTTAGTTGTTTAGTAGAAAGCTTTTGTAACACAAGAGAAGGATTTGTCCCTAGGCAATCGATAACTAGACCAGTAATCATTATTGCAATTTTATATGAGGAAGAGGCATGAGCTAACATACTTTCCGTACTTGGATCATATGCACTTATGATTAGAACTCTAACAAGCATCCGCAACTACTAAAGATCATTAATGTAAAACCCAACCATAGCATTAAGTAACAAGTCCTCTTTACTCCCATACGCAACAACCCCATTACTCGGGTGTAAGCTTCTGTCACTCTAGCCGCCCACTATAAGAGAATTATGAACGTATTGAAAACCCTACAGCGGGAATCCCTCACGCTTGCACAACACGGAGGGCACCATAGGACAGCACCAAAATAAAACATACAACTCAAACCAATCACGATCATCAATCAACCCATAGGACAAAACGAATCTACTCAAACATCATAGGATTGCCACATATCATTGGATAATAATATATAGCGTTAAGCACCATGTTTAAGTAGAGATTATAGCGGGGAGAAGAGGTGTTACACCGCTGCATAGAGGGGGAGAGAGTTGGTGTTGACGGCGGCGAAGTTGTTGGTGTAGATCGCCGTCACGATGGTTGCCCCGACGGCGTTCTGGCGCCACCGGAAGAGAGGGGGAGAGAGCCCCCCTCCTTCTACTTCTTCCTTGGCCTCACCCCTAGATGGGAGGAGAGTTTCCCCTCTGGTCCATGGCTGCCATGGCTCCCAGAGGGCAGGAGCCCCTCCGAGATTGGATCTCTCTCTTTGTTCTCTTCTGTTTCGCGTTCCTGTTTTCTAGCCGAAAACCGTTTCTTAAATTCCCGGAGATCCGTAACTCCGATTGGGCTGAAATTTTGAGGGGATTTTTATCCGGATATTAGCTTCCATGCGGCAGAAGGACACCCTCAACCGACCTACAAGGGAGCCACAAGCCCCCTAGGTGCGCCCAAGGGGGCCCGCGCCCTGCAGGCTTGCCGTGTCCTCGGGCATCGTCTCGCGTTGATTATTTTTCCCAAAAATCGCATATATTCCAAAATAAATCTCCGTAAATTTTTATCACATTTGGACTTCGTTTGATATGGATTTTCTGCGAAACAAAAAACATGCAACAAACAGGAACTGGCACTGGGCACTGGATCAATATGTTAGTCCAAGAAATCATATAAAATGTTGCCAAAAGTATGTGGAAATTGTAGGATATAGGCATGAAACAATCAAAAATTATAGATACGACGGAGACGTATCATAGACACACTCCCCTCTCGTTGCTATGCATCTCCTAGATTAGATCTTGGGTGTTTCGTAGGAAATTTTTTGATTTTCATGCAACGTTCCCCATCAGTGGCAATTGTATGTCTTTGTCTGTATCCCCATCTATTATGTACATGGTATGATGTAATGATATCCACCTTGCAAAGCGTCTATGATATGGGATTCTATCCTTGGTGGGACCTCCGAGTTCCTCGAGGATAGGACTGCATATTGGGCGTGACAGGGAACTGTTCCCCCTCAACAGCCTCAGCCCGGTAAGCCTTCTACCATCAAGTAATTTTCTCTTTTAATCTTCTTTTTTGTTTTCTTGAACTTGATCTAAATCTTGATTTTCTCTCTTCTCCATTCTTCCAGATCTGCCTCCATCAGATGAAATGGACGTTGATGCCATCATCGAGGAGATCGCAAAGAACACTGCTGACAAGGCCAGCACCATTGTTGCTGATGAAGCCGTCAGGATGAATGATGAGGAGGCCGCCAAGGCCGCTCATGAAGAGGCCGCCAAGGACACAGCTGAAGAGGGTGGCACCAAGAGTGTCGAGGCCACTGAAGACATTTGTGTCTCTGGAGCACCAAGCGCTGACTCGACCATGAGGGCGTTCTTGACCGGCAAGGCTGTAGGGGAACACGACAGAAAACAAAAAAAATCGGTACAGCGAGCACGCCCAGGATCACTATGGAGACTGCATACAAGGTTTGATCTGATCATTACCGACTCGTAACGTAGCGGAAGTAGAGTCGATGTAGATCGTCGGTGCAGATCCCCGCAGCTAGGATTTACAACCTCCCAACCGCGAGGATGTACTCCCTCGTCGGATAGCCCTTCGGGAGGCGGTCGGACAGTCCCCCTGACGATGTCACGGACAGCCCTTCGGGAGGACCCTCGAAGCTCAAACGGTAACTCGGACAGCCCTTCGGGAGGACCCTCGAACGGCCCCTCAGGCAAAAGATCGAACCTACGACCTCTCTATGGGGTTGCATACATACGGTGTCAGCTATCCGGCAGGGCTTCGCCATCCAGAACTAGTTCCCACCGGAACCCAGACAGCCTTTCGGCTCTACGAAACTATTTTGCGGGGAGGGAGAGAGAAAGCCAGATCATGCATGGCATGTGTATGTGAGAAGGAGTGAGTGTGGAGAGTGCCTCTCCACCTCTATTTATAGGAAAAACTCAAGGGGTAGGGTGGCACTTGAAATACCCAAAAAAACCATCACATGGAGTTTCAAAAGGGGCATAATGGGAAGGCTAGAGGAGCTCCATGGAGGAGCTCCTCCCTTGGCTGGCCACTCCTAGTGGGCCCCCCATGAGGGGCTCCCATCCATCCATGTCATCCCCAAGATATTTTGGGACAAAGCCCAAAACGGTGGCTTTCCATAAAATAGCCATAAAGTGCTTTTTCACTATTCATGAACCCGTTTTTCCGTGACCGATAAATCCGAAAATATTTTTGTGGGTCTTAGAATAATTCCAGTACCCACTAAAATAATTCTGGACGCATTCCAAAACATTTTCAGATCAATGATTTTCATCAGCGAAAAGCAACCAAAGCGGTTCCGGCAGCTCCGGAACATTTCCGGTTTTTTCCCCGAAAAAATCCCAGAAGTTCCCAGAACAATTCTGGCACCCTCCAAGAATTTCCAGGCGTGTGCCAAACCCAAATTGACTTAATGGTATACTCCAAAACAACTTTTCAGTTTTACCGAAACTCTTCCGGTGTTCTCTCTCCGGAACTCTTCCGTTGTCTCCGAAACTTTTCCGGTGACTTTCTCTCAGACTCCCTATCTAGTATTCAGCAGATAGATGACCCTTAAGCGTGTGACCCTATAGGTTCAGTGAAGTATAGACATGACCGGAACACTTTCTAATCAATGAGCAACATCGGAGCCGTGGACACCCATATTGACCCCTATACCCACACGAATAATTATTCAAGTGAACCTCCAGTTGCCGTGTGCTATTCCTGTTGCTTCGCGATATGTTACAAACACCCGAGGTGAGATTTATTGGCATCCCCGTGAATCAACACTTGTCCACTATGCCAGTAGCCTCGTTACCGGTTTTGTTCTCTTATCTCGTTTCCGCATTCCGACATCCCCGTGATCAAATCACTTTGTGTCTGGCCAGACGATGATGGATACCGTAACACCGAGAGGGCCCTAAGAATATCTCTCCATCGACAGAGGAGCAAATCCCAATCTTGAGCTATCTTGTTCCTTGCCATACTTTTCCGTGAACCCATAAGCCGCCGTAATAGCCACCCAGTTACGGATGACATTTAACAAACTGCAAAGTCCACGAAGCAAGAATGAAGGAACTCGACACTCTCATGGTCTAAGGAATTATGCAAACATTAACTTTCTCTGTGTTATAAAACCATTAACTTGTGACGAATGTATCTCATAGCATAACATCAATTCGGGTCGATTCAACACAAGTGTTCTTCTAACAATGTGCCCTCAATATTGCCGGCATAGTCATGCCCATGATCAGGAAAACAGGATCATCATGCAATACTTGAGCTAGTCTTAGAGGCATGACTAGGAATACATTTTACCGTTTATTATACCACACGTGCACATGAGTTTCCCTCCGAGCCTCGTGGATATTGCAGACTCGAGAATCATTGCAGTTATAGCATGGAACATAAACATCCATTACAAACTTGGAGATACAAAATAACTGTTATTACTGCCTCTAGGGCATATCTCCTACAAAGGCGGCCGTCGTCGACCACCCCTCGACATCAGAAGAGCCCTTCTTGAGCAGATATCTGAAGCTTGGCGACAACTTGTTCGTCAGCATCACTGGGACATCGAGCATTGGGGCGCCCACGGAAGGAGAAGTCTTGGATGATGAGATCATTGCCACTGCTGGGCTCGAAGTCGTCGATGAGCCGCATGCCAACACCAACAATACTAAAGAACAGCAGCTCCTCAAGGCCATGGGCGTGAATTTTCAGAAGCTTTAGGCATGCTACCTCAGCCGTACCGAGAGCTTGGATTCCAGGGCTGCCGTCCTTGACAAGGTGGAGGAGGAGTTCAAGAAGCATGCGGAGGAAACGCAGATCTGCTATGCGGAATGCCTCCAGGATCTCCAAGAACAGCACACCCAGCTCGCCAAGGCCAAGGAACAGTTTGTCTTGGAAAAGGATGAAGTCGACAAGGCGCATGAGGAGGCTGCGCAGAGGATAGTGGCAACCGAGGCAGGATTGAACGTGCGCAAGGTTGGCCTTGACGCTCATGAAGAAGAGCTTGCCGCTCATGAAGCAGAGCTTGCCGCTATGCTTCGTGGCAAAGATAATGAGATCCAGGCCCTCATTTCACAGTAGACCCAGGAGCTAGAGCGCAAGCACAAAGAAGCCATCGAAGCTCAAGCTACAGAGCATGCCAGCAAGATCAAGGAGGCCATCGATGCTGCCGAAGCCGCAGAGGCCGTCAAGACCGAGCTAGAAGGCAAGGTGCGAGTGCTCGAAGTAGATATCGCCACCAACGGCAAGGAGATCTGGGCGCTCAAAGCAGATGCAGAGAAGGCAACTCACACCTTGGCGGAGTTGCAAACTTCAGTATCCGCCAAGAACCAAGAGCTCACCAAGGCCAATGACACGATTGAAGATCACAAGATGAAAGTGACCGCCTTGGAGAAGTCTCTTGATGAAGCCAAAAAGCGCGAGAAGATCTTGATGAGGGACCTCCAAGACGAGAAGACCCGGCTTGAAAGTGCCGCAAACTCCTTCAACGAGCTCAAAGGCACCTACAAGCTCTGGACTGATCGCCTTGTGGTTACCACGGAGAACCTTTCTGCATAGCTATCTGCCATGGGTTTGCCGGAATACCACTACTCCATCGCCGAAGGGGACACCGCCAGCGCCAGGCTCACTCTCTTCTTTGAAAGTTTGGTTGAAGTGCTGGAGAAGCATCACGGGGCTCGAGCTGCATACCTTGCCAGCGAATCCCGCAAGCTTTGCCAGGATGTCCTCTTCAAGGTGCTCGTCAAAGTGGCATATCCGAACCTAGGTATTGATCTCACCAAAGTCTTCGTCAGTCTGCCGAGGGGAGCCGACACCAGGATCGCCGAAGAGCTCGTCGCGCCCATCGCCGATAGGGTTGGCTAGATCCCCAGGACAGAGGGTGGGGTCACGGACTAGACTTGTAGTCACACCTTGCCGCGTGTAAGATCATGTAAAAGACAGATTCATCTTAAGTTAGATCTGCACTATGGCATTGATGTAATATAACTTGTGTTTTGAATGGATGTATGCATGCTATTCCTCTTGTCTTATTCTGTCTTTGCATGATTTCTGTACCCTACGCTTGCTAGAATCTTGCCGGTGCATGCACCCTTGCCGCGAACGCTTGAGGAACGGGTCCTTAGCAGCTTGCCGGAAGTGCCGCTGCCGGCAAGGTTACACTTGACGATCACAACGCAGCCACTTAAATTGTTGAGCATAGCTGATCACGACAGGGTTCCTTAGCGTGCAGGTTTCTCATACAAAGGCCAAAATCGTTCAAGGAGAAATTGCAACTACAACAAAGAATTTATTTCAAAGTTTTTCAACTTAGCTTTTTCTTTGCTGTACTTCTTGTCGTAGAACGATATCTTGAACATCACTTGGTATCCATACCGTCACTCCCCCCAGGAAACTTGCACGCGAGGAACCCTTCTGTCCTTTGAGAAAAAGAAAGAAGAGAAAAGAGGAGGCTGGAACCTTGACGGTTCATTAATCATCCTATGCAAGGTAAAATGTAGCACAACACTGCCTGCAACATATAAATAAATATGTACTTTGACAAAGAGTTGCGAAACACTTAGCTTTTATTCATTGTGCACGGGATCTGCGCCCGGCTCTGTACAAAGGTTTACATGCCTTGCCGGCAAACTTGTACAAAAGAGGTTGCTGGGCAGCCCGGCAACCGCGCCTTACGGGTAAAACTTGCGAAGATGCTCAATATTCCATGAGTTGAGCACCGGAGTGCCATCTTCGGTCTCTAGGTGGATTGTGTCAAGCCTAGCGACTCGTACTACCTGGTAAGGGCCCTCCCACTTTGGTGTCAACTTGTTTTGACCCTTCGTGAACTGAATCCGATGAAGAACAAGGTCGCCTTCCTCAAGGTTCCTGGCATTCACTTTGCGGCTATGGTAGCGACGCAAAGCTTGCTGGTACCGTGCAGCACGGACAGCGGCCCGGAAATGATCTTCCTCAAGGAGCGTGTCATCATCTTGCCATAGCTCATCTTGATCCTCCTCATCGAAGGCCAAAACTCGAGGTGACCCATATCGGAGTTCCGTGGGGAGCACCACGTCTGCACCATATACAAGGAAGAAGGGTGTCTGGCCAGTGGCTCGACTTGGTGTCATTCTGATTGACCAAAGAACCGCCGACAACTCTTCCACCCAGTGCCTTCCACACTTGTGCAGCCTGTTGAAAGTTCTGGTCCTGAGACCACGCAGCACTTCTACATTTGCCCTCCCTACTTATCCATTGCTCCTTGGGTGAGCAACAGATGCGTAGCAGATCTTGTTTCAAAGTTCTTGGCAATATGCTGTGAAGGCGCGGCTCGTGAACTGGGTGCCATTATCGGTGATGATCCTGTTGGGTACACCAAAACGAGCAACCAATCCTTTGAGGAACTTGATAGCTGACTGTGTCGTCACCTTTCTCACTGGCTCTACCTCAGGCCACTTTGTAAACTTGTCGATTGCAACGTACAAGAATTAAAAGCCCCCGGTAGCACGGGGGAAGGGGCCGACGATGTCGAGCCCCCAGACCGAGAAAGGTCAGGAAAGAGGGATGGTTTGGAGGGCTTGAGCTGGCTGGTGGATGTCCTTGGAGTGGAACTGGCATGCTTCGCACCTGATGACCACCGCCAAGGCATCTTGAAGGGCTGTCGGCCAGCAGAATCCTTGACGGAACGCCTTGCCGACAAGCACGCGTGACCCAATATGAGAGCCACACATCCCTTCATGCATCTCTTCCAACAGCCTCTGTCCATCTTCTTGGCAGATGCACTTCAATTTCACCCCATTTGGTCTTTTCTTGTATAAAATGTTGTCAACAAATTTGTACATCCTTCATTGACGGGCTACTCTTTCTGCGACGGCATCTACTTTCTTGGCGGCTGCTGGCAGCTCTGCCGGAAAGTAACCACCAACATCTTGCTTTCTCTTCTTCGCCAGCCTTGATGGTGTAACGGATAGCTGAGTCAGATGGAGCACAAAAGTCCCTGGTTCCATAGGCATCTTTTGGGCGGCAAGCTTTGACAGGTCATCGGCAATCCAATTCTGGGCTCAGGGAATGTGCTCCGCTTGCAGACCATCAAAGTGCTCTTCCAACTTCCTCACTTCATCAACATAGGCCTCCATCAAAGGGCTCTGGTAATCCTTGTTAATCTGCCTCACCACAAGATGCTAGTTGCCTCTGATAATCAAATTTCGAATACCAAGGTCGATTGCAATGCGCAGGCCGACAAGCAATCCCTCGTACTCAGCAGTGTTGTTGGTGGCCTGCTCCCTGGGAAAATGCATCTGAAGCACGTACTTGAGGTGCTCTCCGGTGGGTGCTATAAGCAGCACGCCGGCACCGGCGCCTTTCAGCGTGAAAGCACTGTCAAAGTACATGATCCAATCATCAACAGTTTCCGTGGCGGGGAGAGAGGTCTCTGGAATTTCTTCGTCTGGCGTTGGGGTCCATTCTGCAATAAATTCTGCCAAAACCCTGATCTGAATGTGCTCCGCTTGCAGACCATCTGCTTGACAACTCCAATGCCCACTCCACAATCCTGCCGGTCGCTTCTGGATTTCTCAGAATATGTTGCAAAGGAAAGCGAGTGATGACGGTGACTTGGTGTGCTTGAAAGTAGTGGCGCAGTTTCCTTGAGGCCATGAGAAGGCCAAAAAGCAACTTCTGCACACCAGAATACCTTGACCTTGCCCCCTGCAGGAGAGAGCTGACAAAGTAGACCGGGTGCTGCACCATCTTCTTCTTCTGCATAACTGGCTGATCTGGATCACTTGCTTGCACAATCTCTAGCTTGTCGGCACCTGACCTTGCCGGAGAAGATTCTGGCTTGTCGGGCCGTGGCTCTGCGGCTGCTACCTCCTCTTCATCTGCCTCTCTTTCAGCCACAAGTGCAGCACTAACCACTTGATTCATTGCCGCTAAGTAGCGGCCTAGGCACAACTAGGATTGGCGGAGAGGACGGGTACTCCTTCCAATCTTGGAGCACGGCCTCCGCTTCTGGAACCCAGTTGACTGGACCTGCCTTTTTCAATATTTTGAAAAACGGCAAGGAGCGCTCTGCCGATTTGGAGATGAACCTGCTGAGGGCGGCAACGCAGCCGGCAAGACGCCTGATGTCCTTGACGCGTCTTGGTGCTTCAAGCTGCTCAATTGCTTTGATCTTGTCGGGGTTGGCTTCAATCCCTCTCTGAGATACAAAGAACCCAAGAAGCTTGCCGGACAGAACACCGAACACGCACTTCTCGGGGTTGAGCTTCAAGTTGAGTTTGCACAAGTTTGCAAATGTCTCTTCCAAATCTTGGATCAGTGTTGACTTGCCTCTGGTTTTGACCACAATATCATCCATGTAGGCTTCCACATTTCTGTGCAACTGTGGCTCAAAACCGATCTAAACTGCTGTGGCAAATGTTGCCCCGACACTCTTCAATCCGAAAGGCATACGCAAAAAGCAGTATGTGCCACATGGAGTGATGAATGCGGTTTTCTCCTCATCTTCCTTGGCCATAAAGATCTGATGATAACCAGAATAGGCATCAAGAAAAGAGAGTAACTCACAGCCGGCAGTGGAGTCTACAATCTGGTCGATGCGCGGCAAAGGGAAGGGATCCTTTGGACAAGCTTTATTTATATCAGTGCAGTCTATACAAAGCCTCCACTTCCCATTCGCCTTGCGCACTACCACTAGATTGGCTAACCACGTGGGGTGTAGCACTCCTCTGACCAGGCCTGCTGCTTCCAGCTTCTTGATCTCTTCGGCAATAAACTCTTGCCGCTCCAAGGCTTGCTTTCTGACCTTCTGCTTGACGGGTCTCGCATGAGGGCAGACAGCAAGGTGGTTCTCAATTACCTCCCTAGGAACACCGGGGATGTCAGATGCTTGCCAAGCAAACACATCAACATTCGCCCATAAAAAGTGCCACTTGTCCCATTATCCCTCGCAGAAACTTGCTTGGTCACCGGTGCAGAAGCCTTGGCTTTCTTGCTCTTGCCGGTAGAGCTCTCTGGTATGTCCTTAACAGGCATGCTGTACTCTAAAGTGCGCTTCCCAAAGTCCTTATCAGAGGTCTTGCCGGTCTTCTTCTTCTTTCCTCCCCCAGGAGCTTTGCCGACAGGAGCAGGTGCCTCGACGGCAGATGCTGCCACTGCCTCCCAGTAGAGCTTGTCGGCGCAAATGATCGCGTCTTTGTGGTTGGACTTGATGGTGAGGACCCTCATCGGCCCTGGCATCTTTATGACGTTGTACGCGTAGTGCGACGCAACCATAAACTTTGCTAGCGCCGGGCGACCCAGAATCCCATTGTATGGCAGCGGCATCTTGACGACATCGAAGACAATCTCGCTGCCGAACATGACCGGCAATGTCACTTGGCCCTTCGGCTTGTTCCTCCCCGAACTGATCCCTTGGAAACTGCCCGTCTCCTCGAGATCCTTGTCGGGGATCTACAGCCTCTTGATCACATCAGGAGAGATCAAGTTCAAGCCGGACCCACCATCAACCAGCATCTTTGTCACCTTGAGGTTGCGGATTGTTGGTGAAACCAACAATGGCAAACACCCGACCACAGTGGTGCGGTCAGGGTGATCCTCGGCGTCAAAGACGATGGGCGCGTGCGACCACTTGAGTGGCTTTTGTGCTCCCATTGCCGGCTCCGCTGCATTTACTTCGCGGATCCACTGCTTCAGTTGCCGGTGCGAGGAGTGCAAAGATGCGCCTCCGTCAACACACATGGCGTCCACTGCGTTCTGGAACTCCTTGTCGAACCTGTCTTCGTCCTCCTCATCATCGTTCTGGCCTTGAGTGGCCTTCTCTTTCGGTTGCTTGGCCTTGCCGCGACGGCCTCCGCGGCCCCCACGGTTTTGCTTGCCGGACCCACCGGCACCATCTTGGCCCTTCTCCTTGTCGCGCTTCTCGTAGTCAGCCTTCTGCTTCTCGGCAAGCTGCTCCACTTGCCGGCACTTCTGGAGGTCATGGCCTTTGGTGCGGTGGATCTTGCAGTACGGCCCATCGGTCTTGCCGGCCTTGTCGCATGCCACAGCCTCCCGGCAGTCAGCGCATCCGGCAACCTCCTTGCCGGGGCATTCTGCCTTGGGATTCTTGGCGGCGTTGGTGTCATCGGAGCCCTTGATGACCATCACAGTCTTGCCTTTGCGCTTCCTGTTGCACTTCCGGCCCTTCTTCTGCGGGGTTGATGCGTCATCTGCGTCGTCGTCCTCAGAGTCGACTTCGGCGCCAGCATCTTCCCCGGGGAGTCGCCTCCCTTCCTCAGCACGTGCACACTTGTCCGCCAAAGCGTACAGCTTGTTGATGGTCCTGACCTTCTCGATGTTCATCTCAGATCGCTTTCTGCGGTTGCGCACGTTCATGTGGAACACAGTGCAAACAGTTGCGGGATGAACATCGGGGATGTTGTGGGGCACACGACTGAACCTTTGTATATACTAGCGGAGGGGCTCACCATCTCTCGGGGGTATCACGTGCAGATCGCTAGCTTGACCAGGGAGCTTGTGTCCACCCTGGTAAGCACCAACGAAGCAATGGCACAGATCCGACCAAGAAGAAATGGAGCCCTCTTGCAAGTTCATCAACCACGATCTGACGTTGGGCTTGAGCGCCAACGGAGAGTAGTTGGCCAGTATCTTGTCGTCCCGCCCCCCGGCAGCCAGCACCGCAATGGTGTAGATGCCAAGGAACACTGATGGACTGAGCGTGCCGTCGTATCTATCAGGCAGCTCCGGCTTGAAAGCACGGGTGGACGGCTAGCAAACCTGCCGCAACTCACGAGTAAACACTGGGCAGCCTACCTCGTAAGGTAAACACCCAGGGTACCCTGGCACAGGCACATCTGCTGCCGGCCCAGCACGGTTGTCTGATAGACGGCGTGCCTCCCGGCGCCGCTCGATCTTCGTACACGCGTCCTCGACGCGCCGTTCGTACAGCACTTGGCGCTGGTCTTGGTGACCCCGTGGATCCGATGAAGCCATGGACACCGCGTCCTGGTCATCCGATCGGCGAGCTTGCCGCTGCAGTGGTTGTTGTCGTGCAAATACAAAGCTATAACAATCATGCATAAAAGAGTTCAGAGAAGACTCAAATATTTCTCATGAATAATCTGATCATAAACTCACAATTCATCGGATCCCAACAAACACACCGCAAAAGAAGATTACATCAGATAGAACTCCAAGAACATCGAGGAGAACATGGTATTGAAGATCAAATAGAGAGAAGAAGCCATCTAGCTACTAGCTATGGACCCGTAGGTCTGTGGTAAACTACTAACACATCATCGGAAGGGCAGCAAGGTTGATGTAGAAGCCTTCCGTGATTGATTCCCCCTCCGGCAGAGTACCGGAAAAGGCCTCCAGATGGGATCGCGGAAGAACAGAGGCTTGCGGCAGCAGAAAGGTTTTCTCTTTTGTCTCCCCGGTATAATGGGAATATTTTGGAATTTATAGCGCTGGAGTTAGGTCAAGAGGTGCCACGAGGGCCCCACAAGCCTGGGGGCGCGCCTCCCGAGCTTGTCACTCCCTCATGGCTCTTCTGGTCTTCTCCCGAAGCTTCGAGGGTCCTTTCTGGTCCAGAAAAAATTAATCCAAAGTTTTTTCTTCATTTGGACTCCGTTTGATAATGATTTTCTGAAAAGGCAAAAATAGGCAAAAAAAAACAGCAACTGGCACTGGGCACTAGGTTAATAGGTTAGTCCCAAAAAATGATATATAATTGCATATAAAACATCCAAGATTTATACTATAATAGCATGGAACAATCAAAAATTATAGATACGTTGGAGACGTATCAAGCATCCCCAAGCTTAATTCCTGCTCGTCCTCGAGTAGGTAAATGATAAAAACAGAATTTTTGATGTGGAATGCTACCTAACATGTTTCATCATGTAATTCTCTCTTACGGTATGAATATTAAGATCTGAATGATTCAAAGCAATAGTCTATAATTTGATATAAAGACATCAATACTCAGGCATATTAACAAACAATCATGTCTTTCAAAATAAAAATGCTAAAGAAAGTTATCCCTACAAAATCATATAATCCTGTCATGCTCCATCTTCTTAACACAAAGTATTTATCATGCACTACCCCGATGACAAGCCGAGCAATTGGTTCATACTTTTTAATGCGCTTCAGCTTTTTCAACCCCCACGCAATACATGAGCGCAAGCCATGGATATAGCACTATGGGTGGAATAGAATGTGGTGGTAGAGATTAATAAGGGGAAGTCAAAAAGAAGAAGATAGTCTCACATCGACGCGGCTAATCAACGGGCTATGGAGATGCCCATCAATTGATGTCAATGCGAGGAGTAGGGATTGCCATGCAACGGATGCACTAAGAGCTATAAGTGTATGAAAGCTCAACATGGAAACTAAGTGGGTGTGCATCCAACTTGCTTGCTCATGAAGACCTCGGGCATTTGAGGAAGCCCATATCGGAATATACAAGCCAAGTTCTATAATGAAAAATTCCCACTAGTATATGAAAGTGACAAAACAGGAGACTCTCTATATGAAAAACATGGTGCTACTTTGAAGCACAAGTATGGAAAAAGATAGTAACACTGCCCCTTCTCTCTTTTTCTCCCATTTTTATTTCCTTTTTTTTTTCCTTTTTTCGTGGGCTCTTTTTGGCCTCTTTTTTTCTTTCTTTTTATTTCCTCACTGGGGCAATGCTATAATAATGATGATCATAATACTTCTATTTACTTACAACTCAAAAAATTACAACTCGAAACTAGAACAATTATGACTCTATATGAATGCCTGTGGCAGTGTACCAGGATGTGCAATGATACTTACGTAACATGTATAAAAATGATAAACGGTGGCTGAGCCACAAATACTATGTCAGCTATATGATCATGCAAAGCAATATGACAATGATGATGTGTGTCATATAAAAAAGAATGGTGGAAGTTGCATGGCAATATATCTCGGAATGGCTATGGAAATGCCATAATAGGTAGGTATGGTGGCTGTTTTGAGGAAGATATAAGCAGGCTTATGTGTGATAGAGCGTATCATATCACGGGGTTTGGATGCACCGACGAAGTTTGCACCAACTCTCGATGTGACAAAAGGCAATGCACGGTACCGAAGAGGCTAGCAAATTGCGGAAAGGTGAGAGTGCGTATAATCCATGGACTCACATTAGTCATAAAGAACTTACATACTTATTGTGAAAGTTTATTAGCCCTCGAAGCAAAGTACTACTACGCATGCCCCTAGGGGGATAGATTGGTAGGAAAAGACCATCGCTCGTCCCCGACCGTCACTCATAAGGTAGACAATCAATAATAAAGCATGCTCCAACTTATTAGCATAACGACAGATCATACGTGCATGCTTCGGGAATCACAAACCTTAACACCAATATTCTTATTAAACCACAATTATCTACTAGCACCTCCCATATATTACCATCTTAATATCGCAAAACTATTGCAAGGAATCAAACTTATCATATTCAGTGATCTACATGAAAGTTTTTATTATATCCCTCTTGAATACCTATCATATTAGGACCAAATTCATAACCCGTGCATATTACCATTGCTATTTATTAGACTCTCAAAGAGAAATAAGTGAAGCATGAGAGTGCAACTATTTCTTTAAAATATAACCACCGCCGTGCTCTAAAAGATATAAGCGAAGCACTAGAGCAACTGCCTAGCTCAAAAGATATAAGTGAAGCACATAGAGTATTCTAACAAATCACGAATAATGTGTGTCCCTCTCAAAAAGGTGTGTTCAATAAAGATGATTGTGACAAACTAAAAAGCAAACAAAAGCAAGCAAACTATAGCACAAGACGCTCCAAGTAAAACACATATCATGTGATGAATAAAAATATAGCTCCAAGTGAGTTACCGATAGATTGTAGACGAAAGAGGGGATGCCATCCGGGGCATCCCCAAGCTTAGATGCTTGAGTATTCCTTGAATATTACCTTGGGTGCCTTGGGCATCCCCAATCTTAGGCTCTTGCCGCTCCTTATTCCTTTATCCATCGTAGTCTCACCCAAAACTTGAAAACTTCAGCACACAAAACTCAACAGAAACCTCGTGACATTCGTTAGTATAACAAACAAATCTTAAACTTTAGGTACTGTTGTAAATTGATTCATATTTAATATTGGCATAATTCTACTGTACTCCAACTTCCCCATGGCTCATACCCCCCGATACGATCCATAGATTCATCAAAATAAGCAAACTATGCAATAAAAACAGAATCTCTTTAAAACAGAACAGTCTGTAAAGATCTGAATTAAAGTCATACTTATGTAACTCCCAAAATTCTGAAACAATAGGACAACGTGGGAAATTCATATATCAATAATGTGTAAAAAATTCAGAAGGTTCTGATGCTCCAGCGAAAAATCAAAATTCCAACACTGGACGCAAAAGTTTCTGTTTTCAAACAGCATCTATTATACTATCATCCAAATCATCCCAAAGGCATTACTTGCCACAAACACTAATTAAAAGATAAAAACACAATCATAACAGAAGCTATAATTGTGTAAACACACAAAAACATAAAGTAAAACAAAATTTTATTTTATTTATTGGGTTGCCTCCCAACAAGCTCTTTCTTTATAGCCATTAAGATAGGCTTGAGATTTCGATGATGCTCACATGAAAGATAAGAATTGAAACACAAAGAGAGGATCATAAAACATGTGTAAGCCACATTTAAGTCTAACATACTTCCTATGCATAGGCATTTTATAGGAAAACAAATTATCAAGACAAGCAATATCTAGCATATGCAAATAGGAAGAATGAAGCATTAATAATTTCAACACAACGAGAGGCAATTTAGTAACATGAAGATTTCTATAACCATATTTTCCTCTCTCATAATAATTACATGTAGGATCATAATCAAACTCAACAACATAGCTATCATAAACAATATTCTCCCTATGATCCACATGCATAAAAAATTTATAATCTTCCAAGATAGTGGGATTAACATCAACTAAAGTCATGACCTCTCCAAACCCACTTTTATCAAAAATTTCGTAAGATTGAACATTCTCCGAATATGTGGGATTATTTTTACCTAAAGTTGACACTCTTCCAAACCCACTTTCAATATTATTGAAAACATTATTATCAATAACATATTCATTATGAGGCTTAAATATATTTTCAAGATCATAAGAAGCATTATCACCCCAATCGTGATCAATGCAATAAGTAGTGGACATGACAAAATTATCATCCCCAAGCTTGTAGCTTTGCATATTATTAGCACAATTGACATTAATAGAATTTATAATAACATCATTGCAATCATGCTTTTCATTCAAGGAGCTATCATGAATCACTTTATAAATTTCATCTTTTAACACTTCATCACAATTTTCAGATTCATGATTCCCAAGCAAAACTTCATAAAGATAATCAAGTGCACTCAACTCACTAGCAATTGGTTCATCATAATTGTATCGTTTGAAAAGATTAGCAAGTAGATGAGGATCCATATGTCTATATTTTTATTGTCATTAAGTCACACAATTTTAGCAAGCAAGCAAATGAGCGAATAAAATATTTTTGTGTTTTTGTAAATTTGTTTTAGAAGTGGGGGAGATGAAAACGAGAGGCAAATGCAAATAAAAGGCAAATGAAAATAAATGCAAGTGGATGATAGTTTGTGCGAAGGTACTTGATAAGTTTTGGTGATGTCTCCCCGGCAACGGCGCCAGAAATTCTTCCTGCTACTTGTGAGCTGCGTTGGGATTTCCTCGAAGAGGAGAGGATGATGCAGTACAGTAGAGATAAGTATTTCCCTCAGTTAAGAACCAAGGTTATCAATCCAGTAGGAGAACCACACAGAACCTCGTTAGCAGCACCTACACACACAAAAGCAAACACTTGCACCCAACACAAATAAGAGGGTTGTCAATCCTCTTAGTGGTTATTTGCAAGGATTAATTCTGATAGTGATAGATAGATAAAGTAAATTGCAAAAGAAAATAAAAGTAAATAAATTGCAGCAAGGTATTTTTGGATTTTAATATATGATAAAAGTAGACCCGGGGGCCATAGTTTTCACTAGAGGCTTCTCTCTCGATCACATAGCATATGGTGGGTAAACAAATTACTGTTGGGCACCTCCTGCTCGGCGAAGACGCGAAGGCCCCGCCTAAGGAAGGGTTCCCCTTGTACCGCTACAAGAATAGGGATGAGCTGGTCGCGGAAATGCCGCGCTTCGATCAGTGGGGCCTGATCCCTGAGGGCCATGAGGGGCCTCGCGACAACCCGTTTGTGCTGCTGCCCGGCTCGGGAGGCCGCAACGATGCCAAGGCCTTGGCAAGCGCCGTAGAGGAGAGAGACGGTGGGGAGGCCCCGTGAACCCGCCGCCAGCTGCTGGCTGAGCTCGGCGACCACGACGACGACAACAACAATGAGCGATCCGTGATCGCGCCCTCCCGGTCCACGCGCACGGGAGGTGAAGGAAGCACCAGCCCGGAGGCTGGCGCGCCCCTCGTGGAGAGGACTGGCACCAGCGACGCGGCTGTCGTGCCTCCTGCTGAGAAGACCGGCACCGGCGACGAGGCCGCTGAGACGCCCACGGAGAAGACCGGCACTGGCCCGGCGGTGCGGGACCTCGGCAAGACCCGCGCGGAGACCTCCGGAGGCGGCGCGAGCGAGCCTCACGGGAGCGGCAGCGGCAGCCACCCACCGCCGATGTTCAAGAAGAGGAAGTGGGTTCCTAATGACGAGTAAGTATTCTTATCTTGTTCCTTTTCCTTTGAGTCTTGTTATCTGCCTCCCAAAGTCCGGGGCTGAGCCCTCGCATCATGCAGGGAGTCCACGAAGAAGAAGAAGAAAGCCCCCAGCTTGAAGGGGGGCTTGGCACCTACTGCAGGCGCCGAGGTGCAGGAGGGAACCACCCGCAGCCCCGAGGCTGAGACGGGGCGCGTGGAGGCAGAGGAGGACCAAGTGGCTCCTCCCGAGCCACGCGCGGACTTGGCTCCTGAGGCTGACGAGATCAAGCCTCGGGAGGCCACCTCCGGAGGAGAGGTCGCGCCTCCTGAGGCGCCTGGCGCGGGAGGTGATGCGTCGATGGCGGAGGCTGAAGAGCCGACTCCTCCGCCGAACTCCACCCCCGCCAAGGAAACCGTGGCCGCGGAGGGAGCTACAGCGAGCCCCTGGCGGTTACCGACGCGTGAAGCTCCCGACGCAGGCGCGATGAGCCCGCGGAGCGCGGCAATGCGGCAGGACGAGGAGGAGACCCCGGCGAGCCCCCCGCTCCTGACAGGTGATGCGGCTCCCGCGGAGAGCGCGGACACGGAGGCCCAGAGGGGGTCCGACGCCGGCCCCTCCCAGGCCATGACGGCAGAGGGCGGCACTGACGAGCACAGTGGTTGGGCCCTATAGCTGGTGAGCGGCAGCGCCGTGCTCAAGCACGGGGCTCTGCAGGGCGCCAGGACGGCGCTTGATGCCCTCGAGGCAGACCTCCAGGCGGAGGAGGCACGCCTAGCCGACGAGCGCCTGCGCCTCGCGGAGGGGTGGCGGCAGCTTGATGTCGCCATCAAGCTGGGCCGCCGTCAGAACAAGGCCGCGCGGGAGCGGCGTGAGAAGGCCACCCAGGACGCCAAGGAAATCTTCGAGAGCGCCGTCAGGGAGGCCGACAGGCGCCGCGAGGAGGCGGAGGCCCATGCGAAGACGATCCGGGAGCAGTTCGCCGCCCGGCTACAGGGGCTCCAGGCGCGGGAGGATGCTGCCATGGCCCGCAAGGGGTAGCTCGCCGCCCGCGAAGGCGAGCTCGCCAAGCGCGAAGAAGAGCTTGCCAAGCGCAGCGAGGAGCTCGCCAAGTGCGAGGAGGGGCTCACCAAGCACGAGGAGGAGCTCCCCAGGCGCGAGGAGGTGCTCGCCAAGCATGAGGAGGCCCTGCTGGTCTGCGAAGGGGACGCGGAGATCCGGGATCAGGAGCTCGCGAGAACCACATCCGAACAGGAGGTGGAGCGCGAGCGGCTGATGACGCTCGACCGCCAGGTGGCTGCCACCCAAGCCTCCTATGACCAGCGCCTCACCAAGGCCAACGCCCAGCTGGAGGAGAAGGAGAAGAGGATCTAGGCCAATGCTGATGCTAAGTCCAAGAACGAGCGCAAGGTGCTCGCCAAGGACTACAGCAAGAAGTTGAAGCTTCAGGAGGATCGCTTCACCAAGAGGTGGGACGAGCTCACCCTGGAGATCTCCAGCCTCAAGGGGTAGCTGAAGGAGGCGGACGAGGCACGGCAGCGCGCGCTGGCGGCCAGAAGGGACACCGCGGCAGAGCTGGTGGCCCTGCAGGCTCAGGTGGGCACCGCCTCCGACACCGTCTCGAAGTTCAGGGATGAGGCAGCCCAGGCGCGGATGTTGCAGCGTGAGCGCTCCAAGATGTACCACGCACTCGTGGCCCACGCCCACGGGGCCCTTGCTATCCTCTGCAACGAGAAGCTCGGGGCCCCCCTCGGAGATGACGACGCTGGCTACCAGGACTTCTTCACCAAGCTCGTGGGGAGGCTAGAGGACGGAGCCGCGAAGATGGCCAGCATCATCGAGGGCAAATGCCGCAACCTCCTGAGCCAGGAGGCGGCGCGGGTCTTCTCCAACCTCTTCCGCGTCGACGCCTCCTTCGACTTTGACAGGGTGATGGGCCCTGTCCCTCCGAAGCTCTGCGGCGGGCTTGAGAAGGAGGTGCGGGAGCATGTAGAGGCCTTCGTCCAGATGTTCTCCCACGGCAGCGAGAGCTCCGGCGAGGCTGGCGACAGCGAAGGTGGCGATGATGGCAGCGATGGCGACTCATCCTCTTAGGCCCCTTTCTTTCTCTTTCTTTTTGCCCTGTATCAAAATAGATGCAGCCCCGCGAGGGCGTAAAGACATGGTCTCTATGGTTAAGTGAAGTACTTAATGCTATGTTGCCATTTTTGCTCTCCGTGAGGCCTCCTCGTGAGGCCCGTTTTTCCTTTTTGCTTGCCTTGGTGCTCTATGTCGCTAGGACCCAGCCCCCGAGCATACTACGACCGTCGTTGGTATGTTAGGACGCGTGCCAAGACAAGGCCAGAGGGTGTAGGGCTCCGCAAGGTGGTAAGGGCTCCCGAGGCGCGATGCTCAGGAAGCCCCCCCTTTGACGTGCAAGCGGCTTGCGCGAAGGAGAAAACAGCAGCGCCCAGCGAGGTAGCAAGGAAGAGATAGCTTGAGGGGCACTAAGGAAGAGGTCGCGAAGCGTTTAGACTTAGCTTTCTCCACGAGGTGCGGCTTGGCGTGCTCTGGCTTGCGGGGTAGCGCCTCGCGAGGCACTCGCTCGTGAGGCCTCCCGTTGGCACTTGGTGGGGATGGGCGCCGCAGACCGCCTCGCAAGGCAGCGCTCGTGAGGCTTCCTGTGGGCTTCTTGAAGAGGCGATGCGTCGTGGGTCACTTCGTAAGGCAGCGCTCATGAGGCCTTCTGTGTGCCTTGTTCCTGTGACAACTACATCTCGACAAGTTTTGCAAGTAGTGTAGTGGCGCGCGCTTGCTAGCTTACTCGTGGGTGTCACGCGAGGAGATGAAGTACCAAGGACCTTGGTGAGGTGGCGTGCACGGGAGCAGGCCCGCGAGCCAGGGCTCAGTCACCTGGGTTTAACGGCGCTGCTGGGCCTGGCCCACTGTGTCCAGCCCCCGCTCGCGGAACACGCAGGAGGGAGATCGCGTGTGCGCATAACCTCCTAAAGTAAATTGCTTACCGAACACACATAATACTTAGGAAATAAAAACTTTACTGCTGCATAAAAATAGGTTCCATTACACAACCAAAAAGATGAGGCTGCCGTGACGGACACGGGTTAGCTTGAGGATGGTGCAGCCAGGTGGCGCCCTTAGTTCGATCATTCCGCCATGTCTAAGCATGTCTCAAGGCCTCGGCAAGCACCGCACAGAGAGGCTCCGGAGCGTGTACAGCTCCATTTCGTTCGTGCCCGTGAGGTCACGGGTAGAACTTGCGGAGGTGCTGGATGTTCCATGTGTTTGGCACCGGAACAACCTCCTCCGTCTCCAGCCGTGCTGTGCCAGGCCGGGAAACGTGTGCAACCCTGAACGGGCCTTCCCACATGGGCGAGAGCTTGTGGAGTCCTTCCCTGGAGAGGATCCTTCGCATGACAAGATCGCCAGCTTCAAGAGTGCAGGGGCGTATGTTGCGGTTGTGGTAGCGACGCAATGCCTGCTGATACTGAGCGGCGCGGATGGTGGCCCGGCGACGTGCCTCCTCGAGGAGGAGCATATCAGCTTCCCGCGGGCCATCCTGGTGAGCCTCATCGAAGGCGAGGACTCACGGGGACCCATGCTTGAGCTCATGAGGAAGGACCGCTTCCGCCCCGTAGACGAGGAAGAAGGGTGTTTCGCCGGTAGGCTTGGTTGCTGTCATGCGGATCGACCACAGCACGGACTGGAGTTCGTCGAGCTAGCCCTTGCCGCAGGCGTCGAGCTTTTTCTTGAAGCTTCGTGTCTTAAGGCCCTTGAGGACCTCAGCGTTAGCACGCTCGGCCTGACCGTTGCTTCGTGGGTGCGCCACGGAGGCGTAGCAGATCTGCGTGCCAAGGTTGGCGCAGTATGACTTGAAGAGGCCGTTGGTGAACTGCGAGCCGTTGTCAGTGATGATGCGGTTGGCAACACCAAAGCGGTTCATGAGGCCCTTGATGAACTTGACGGCTGAGCCTGCCGGGATGGTGCGGACGGGCTCCACTTCCGCCCATTTAGTGAACTTGTCGATGGCGACGTAGAGGTAGCGGTAGCCGCGAGCTGCGCAAGGGAAGGGACCCAGAATGTCCAGCCCCTAGACCACGAAGGTCCATGAGAGGGGAATGGTCTGGAGGCCTTGCGCCAGCTGGTGGATTTGCTTGGCATGGAATTGGCAGGCTTCGCAGGATTGGACCAGCTCGGTGGCGTCTTGAAGCGCGGTGGGCCAGTAGAAGCCGCTGTGGAACACCTTGTGGGCAAGCGTGCGCGATGAAGAGTGGTGGCCGCAGTCTCCACCATGTATGTCGGCAAGCAGCTCGCGCCCTTGCTCCTCGGAGATGCACCGCAGCGTGACGCCATTGGGACGCCTGCGGTAGAGATCGCCATCCCTCAAGCAGTAAGCCATGGCCTGGCGGGCCACGCGCTCAGCCTCTGAGTCCTTCTCTGGGAGGGTGCCATCCTCCAGATAGGCCTTGAATTCATTGGCCCAGCTATCAGCTTGTGGCTCCAGCACGAGCAGCAGGCGAGTGCCTGAGGGCGGGCCACGTTCTGGCGCGCCTGTGGGTGGCGTGGGCGGGAGCTCCTCATGAGGCTCCTTGGTGCTTGCAACAGGCGGTACAGCTGATGGCCTCAGGAGCCTTTCCTCGAAGACCCCAGGGCTTTGGGGCTCGCGGCGAGATGCCCGCTTGGCGATGTCATCTGCTTCCTTGTTGCTGCCGCGAGGAACGTGCTGGAGCTCCGTGCCGAGGAAGCGCTTCTCGAGCTTGCGCACCTCCTCCAGATAGGCGGCCATGTGCTCGTCTTTGGGCTTGTAGCTCTTGTTGGAGAAGTTGATGAGAAGTTGTGAATCTCCCTTGATGAGGATGCGCTTGATGCCAAGAGCGGAGGCAGCCTTGAGTCTGGCGATGAGGCCCTCATACTCCGCGATGTTGTTGGAGACCTTGTTGTCCTGCTTGAAGCAGAGTTGTATGGCATAGTAGAGCTTGTCTCCTGCCGGTGAGGTGAGGACGGTGCCAGCCCTCGCGCCCTGCCGGGAAAACGCGCCATCGAAGTGCAAGGTCCAGCCGCCACGGGTGTCCGTCCCAGGCAGGAGGGACTCATCCTCGCGAGGCTCCTCTTGGTGTGGATCTGTCCATTCCGACGTGAAATCCGCCAAGGATGCGCCCTTGATCGTCCTTGTGGTGAGGAATTCCGACCCAAAGGCTTGCAGCTCGATGTTCCACTCGGCGACGCGGCCAGTGGTGTTAGGGCTGTGCAGGACCTGCTCCAGGGGATAAGACGTGATCACCTTGATGGGGTGGCCCTGGAAGTAGTGACACAGCTTCCTGGAGGCGATGAGGAGCGCGAGGAGGAGCTTCTGCTTCATGGGGTACCGCTCGCGCGCATCCCGCAATACCGTGCTGATGAAGTAGACGGGGTGCTCAACGAGGCGTGTGGCCAAAGGCATGGCAGCTTGTTCTTCGGGAAGCTCGGGAGGCGGCTCGTCGGGGGCCTCTTGAGGAGGATCCTTGGCAGGCGGAGGTGCTGCCTCGGGAGGCGCTGGCGCGGCCTCGGCAAGCGCAGGTGCGGCAGGCTTCTTCTTGGCCGGAGCAGGCTTTTCTCGTTCTACCACAAGGGCTGCGCTGGCCGTCTGGGGCGTGGCCGCCAAGTATAGGAGCAGGGGCTCGCGAGGGCGCGGAGTGACCATGACGGGAGGGCTTGTCAGATACCTCTTGAGGTCCTCGAAGGCCACGTTAGCCTCAGGAGTCCACTTGAAGGGGCCCGATCTCTTCATGAGCTTGAAAAACGGCAGGGCTCTTTCGCCGAATTGGAGATGAAGCGCCCAAGCGAGGCCATGCATCCTGCGAGGCGCTGCATTTCTCTGAGGTTCCGGGGAGGCCGCATCCGCTCGATGGCCTTGATCTTTTCGGGGTTGGCTTCGATGCCGCGGTGGGAGAGCAGGAAACCAAGCAGCTTGCGGGAAGGAACTCCGAAGACGCACTTGGCAGGGTTAAGCTTGAGGTTGACCTTGCGCAGGTTGGTGAAGGTTTCTTCGAGGTCCGCGATGAGGGAGCAGGACTTGCAGTTCTTCACGACGATGTCGTCAGCGTAGGCCTCCGCGTTTCTTCCCATCTGGGGCCCCAAGGCGATACGCATCAGCCTCTGGAAGGTAGCCCCCGCGCTCCTCAAGCCGAAGGGCATGCAGATGTAGTAGTATGTCCCATAGGGGGTGATCAAGGCCGTCCTCTCTTCGTCTTCTATCGCCATCTTGATCTGGTGGGAGCCTGAGAAGGCGTCCAGAAAGCAAAGCAACTCACACCCAACGGTGGAGTCCACGATCTGGTCGATTCATGGCAGCGGAAAGGGGTCTTGGGGCCAGGCCTTGTTGAAGCTGGTGAAGTCGACGCACATTCGGCTCTCACCGCCGTGCTTGGGGACGATGACAGGGTTGACGAGCCACTCGGGGTGGCGCACCTCGCGGATGACTCCTGCCTCTTGCAGTTTCTAAACTTCCTGGACGATGAACTCTTGCTTCTCGGGCACTTGGCGCCGTGCCTTTTGCTTGACGGGGCACGCGTTGGGGCACACCGCTAAGTGGTGCTCGATCACCTCTCTCGGCACACCGGACAAATCTGATGCTGTCCATGCGAACACATCAACATTTGCCCGGAGGAAGGCGACGAGCGCGTCTTCCTATTTGGGATCGAGGCCGTTGCCGATGGTAAAGGCGGGCCCGGAGCCACTGCCATCCACCGACACCTTCTTTGTCTCGGCGCGTGCCTGAGAGAACAGATGCTTCTTCTTTGCGGGTGCGGCCTCGGGAGGCTCGACGTCGTCCTCGTCGGCAGGATACGCGGTAGCGGCAGCCTTGTAGGCGCGCTCGGGGGAGCGCACTGCATCCTTCTCGTAGCAGCGGACGGTGATGATGCCGCTGCAGCCCGGCATCTTGAGGACGTTGTAGGCGTGATGGGTCACCGCCATGAACTTGGCGAGCGCGGGGTAGCCCAAGATGGCGTTGTAGGGTAGGCTGATGTGTGCCACATCGAAGTCGATGAGCTCGGTGTGGTAGTTCTTGCGGGTGCCGAAGGTGACAGGCAAGCGCACTTGCCCCAGAGGTAGGGTGGAGCCGTCGGTGACACCTGAGAAGGGCCTCGTCGGCATCAGGCGCTCGTAGGGTACTTGGAGCTTCTCGAAGGTCTCGATGGAGATCACGTTGAGGCCTGCGCCGCCGTCAACAAGCGTCTTGGTGATGGCGACATTGTTGATCGTGGGCGTGCACAGCATGGGGACGGTGCCCACAACCATCATGGACTTGGGGTGGTCCATGCAGTCGAAGGAGATTGCATACTGCGACCACTTGAGGGGCTGAGAAGCCTCAGGCCTCGGAAGGGCCGCATTCACCTCGCGAGAGAACTGCTTGAAGTGGTGGTTGGATGAGGGAGCCTAGGCCCCGCCGAGGATGCATGCCACTCCGCGAGGCTCCTGGTAGCCCCCAGCGTTCTTGTCAGGCTGGTTGCCGTTGTTCCTGCCAGGCGGCGGTGGCGGCAGCGGCGGCTGGGCGGCGTTGGCTTGAGGATTGGCCTGCCGTGGCTGGTCGCGCCAGCCCTGCCGGAAGTTGTTGTTGCCGTTGTTGCGGTCTCCCCAGCGGTTGCTATTGCGGCCACCTCCGCGGCTAGTGCCGCGGTCGTTGCGGTTGCCACATCCGTCCTAGCGGTTCTCGCGAAGCAGCTTGAGCTTGTGGTAGTCCTCGGTGCTATGGGAGTGCATGTCGTGGTAGGCGCAGAAGGGGCGACCATCCTTCTTGGGCTCATCGTGGTCGCGACCGCGCTTCTGCTCAGGCTCCGCCGCGAGCACCGCGGGGCCCTTGCGCTTGGCCTCCTTGCTCTTGGCCTTGGCGGCGTCGGGAGCCGCCTCTAGATCATTGTGGGCGAAGAGGCGGCCCTCTTCAGCCTTGGCGCACCTGTCAGCGAGGTCGAACAGCTCGACCGCGGTGTCCAGCTCGTCGTTGATGGCGAGCTTCTCGCGCATCCGGACGTCCGTGACGCCGGAGGAGAACGCGGAGATGATCGCGGCGTCGGAGGCACGCGGGATCTTGTTGCGCACTTAGCTGAAGCGCTGGATGTACTTGCGGAGAGTCTCGTCAGGCCGCTGGCGCACGGCGCGCAGGTCGTTGAGCGTGAGGGGGCGCTCGTGCGTGCCCTTGAAGTTGGCGACGAACTGTCGGCACAGTTCGGACCAAGAAGAGATGGACGCTTCGGGGAGGTTCATGAGCCACGAGCGCGGGGCGTCCTTGAGGGCCATGGGGAACCAGTTCGCCATGACCTTGTCGTCACCGCCCGCGGCCTCGATGCTTAGAGTGTAGAGCTGTAGGAACTCCATGGGGTTGGGGATGCCGTCGTAGCGGGGAGGCAGGTCCGGCTTGAATTTCGTAGGCCACACCACGCGGCGCAGCTCGCGAGTGAAGGTGCGGCAGCTCCCGCTGCTGGAGGCGACGCCACCGGTGAGAGCGGCACGGTTCTGGCACCCGGCCGTGGCGACGTCTTGGATGGTGCGGTCTTGACGCTGGCACTACTGCTCGAGGAGCACGCGGGCGTCGAGCGGCGCGCGTCGGACGATCTGGCAACTAGCATTGTCGTGGTCCAGCGAAGACGCGCCGCGGGACGACTCCCGTGCATGTGCGCCGCGGCGCTGGCCCGCATCGCCGAACGGAGGAGGCGGAGGGGGCACGTCGTGCTCTGCTCCTGCGCCACGCGGTGACGTAGGTGGAAGAGAGCGGGAGGGCGTCGGGGCATCGCCGGTGGTGTTGATGAGCTCGGTGATGCGCGCGAGCCAGGCGTCGTAGCCGGCCTCGGTGGGGCGGTAGCGCAGCAGCTCACGCGCCATGAGCAGCGCGGCCTGCGGGTCCGGCTGGTCGCGGCAGGCGAGCGAGGACGCCGTGGCGGTGCGAGCAGGTGGCTGCACGGACGAGTGGAGGAAGGAGGCCTGCTCTTCTCCCCCCGCGGGCTCGGTGGCGGTGCCAGCGCGCCCGCGGCGGTTGTCGTTGGCGACGGGCTCGGTGCGGACCATCCTGGCGGCCCTGCGCAAGGCGTGCTCGCGTCGGGCGTCGGCCATGTCGATGTCGGGGCGGGCGGAGTGGAAGTTGCCCCCTACCTGGCGCGCCAAATGTCGGAAGTGGGGCTCCGGGAACCCTGGTTCAACCTCTGGGGGCTAGCTTGCAGCCTGACAACCCGACGGTGACCACGGGGAGGCTACGACGAGCGGAGCACGACGGAAGCGCGCGCACACACAGGGCACGGCAGGGACACGAGAGCTACCCAGGTTCGGGCCACCGTGCGGTGTAAAACCCTACTCCTGCTTATGTTTGGGATTGCTGTGGATAGAGAGTTCTTGCGTACAAGGTAGAAGAAGATGGAACCGATCGATCCCCTTCTACGGTGGCAGCACTGCCCCTTTTATAGCCACCCTGGTCCTCTTCCCCCGAAAATATTGGCGGGAAAGGTAGCCACACAACAGCGGTTTTAAAGGGGGACAGGCGCCCAGTCTTATCCTGACAAAAGGTGGTCTTCGCCTGCAAAGAAGCTATCCATGACGCGCTGATGGGCTCGGTGGTGACATCCGCCCTAGCGCGCCTCGTCGTCTTGGTCTTCTTTCACCAAACAGGCAAGCTTTGGGACTTGCTTTGCGGGTGGGCAGTTGGCGCTGCCCCTTTATCACCAAAGAGGAAACCTTCCTTGGCCACACATGCCGGTACGGCCCTGTCGTTGTCTTCGTCCTGCGCGGAAGCGTCATCCACGTGGTGGGCACGTGACCGCGTGGCCAACGCCGAGCGGCTCCTCGGGAGGCCGTCTCGCGAGAGGGGGGCCTCGTAAGGCTGCCTGCTGCTGCTGATGATCTTCGGTGGGTCCGCCCCCCGTGGAGGGGGTTCTCGCGAGGCCGGCGCCTCACGATGTGTCTTGCTTCGCAGTGCCCATGGCTGGGCTACCTCTTGGGCCTCGCCAGGCGTTGCTTCCTGGGCCATAGGCAGACGGCCCGTGGTACCCTGGTTCCCACTGGGCCGACAGTTCACGACTTGCATGTCGATGAGTACGACAAGCGGCAGGAGCCATAGGATTGTCTTTAATTTATTGTATGACCTGCGTGTCAATCATTAAATGTCATGTAATTGCTTTACTTTATCGCTATGATTTAGTAATAGTCGTAGAAGCAATAGTTGGCGGAGACAACCACGTGACGACACGATGATGGATATCATGGTGTCATGTCGGTGATGATGGAGATCGTGTCGGTGCTTTGGAGATGGAGATCAAAAGCACGAGATGATAATGGCCATATCATGTCACATATTGATTGCATGTGATGTTTATCTTTTATGCATCTTATTTTGCTTAGGACGACGGTAGCATTATAAGATGATCCCTTCACTTAATTTCAAGATAAAAGGTGTTCTCCCTGAGTATGCACCGTTGCGAAAGTTCGTTGTTTCGAAGCACCTCGTGATGATCGGGTGTGATAGACTCTTCGTTCACATACAACGGGTGTAAGCCAATTTTACACATGCAGAATACTTGGGTTAAACTTGACGAGCCTAGCATGTACGTACATGGCCTCGCAACACGGAGGACCGAAAGGTCGAACATGAGTCATATAGTTGATATGATCAACATGGAGATGTTCACCATTGATGACTACCCCATCTCACGTGATGATCGGACATGGGTTACTTGATTTGGATCATGTAAACACTTAGACAACTTGAGGAATGTTGATTTAAGTGGGAGTTCACTAGTATTTTGATTAACTGAATCAATTATCATGAACTTAGTCTAAATGTCTTTGCAAATTAATGTTGTAGATCAATGGCGCGCGCTGTAGCTCCCCTGAATTTTAATGTGTTCCTAGAGAAAGCTAAGTTGAAAGATGATGGAAGCAACTATGCAGACTGGGTCCGTAATCTGAGGATTATCCTCACTGCTGCATAGAAGGCTTATGTCCTCGATGCACCGCTAGGCGTTCCACCCGCTCCCGCCAATGTAGACGCTATGAACGTCTGGCAAGCAAGAAATGATGACTACTCGATAGTTCAGTGCGCCACGCTTTACGGCTTAGAACCGATGCTCCAAAGACGTTTCGAGCACCACGGAGCATATGAGATGTTCCAGGAGCAGAAATTGGTATTTCAGGCTCACGCCCGGGTCGAGAGGTATGAAGCCTCCGACAAGTTCTTTAGCTACAAGATGGAGGAGAATAGCTCCATTAGTGAGCACGTACTCAAGATGTCTGGGTACTTCAACCGCTTGAATCAGTTGGGAGTTAATCTTCCGGGTGAAGTAGCGATTGACAGAGTTCTTCAGTCACTGCCACCAAGCTACACGAGCTTCGTGATGAACTATAACATGCAAGGGATGGAGAAGACGATCCCTGAGCTTTTCACGATGCTTAAGGTCGCAGAGGTAGAAATCAAGAAAGAGCATCAAGTGCTGATGGTCAAAAAGACCACTAGTTTCAAGAAAGGCAGGGGAAAGAAGGGAAACTTCAAGAAGAATGGCAAGCCAGTTGCCGCTCAAGTGAAGAAACCCAAGGCTGGACCCAAACCTGAGACTGAGTGCTTCTATTGCAAGGGGAGTGGCCACTGGAAGCGGAACTGCCCCAAGTACTTGGCAGATAAGAACGTTGGCAATGTCAACAAAGGTATATTTGATATACATGTTGTTGATGTGTACCTTACTAGTGCTCGTAGTAGCACCTGGGTATTTGATACTGGTTCGATTGCTAATATTTGTAACTCAAAACAGGAGTTGTGGAATAAACGGAGACTAGCTAAGGACGAGGTGACGATGCGCGTCGAAAATGGTTCCAAGGTTGATGTGATCGCCGTCGGCACGCTCCCTCTACGTCTACCTTCGAGATTAGTTTTAAACCTGAATAATTGTTATTTGGTGCCTGCATTAAGCATGAACATTATATCTGGATCTTGTTTATTGCGAGACGGTTATTCATTTAAGTCAGAGAATAATGGTTGTTCTATTTATATGAATAATATCTTTTATGGTCATGCACCCTTGGTGAATGGTTTATTCTTGTTGAATATCGATTGTAGTGATACACATGTTCATAATATTGATGCCAACAGATGCCAAGTTAATGATGATAGTACCACATACTTGTGGCACTGCCGCTTAGGTCATATTGGTGTAAAGCGCATGAAGAAACTCCATGCGGATGGACTTTTGGAATCACTTGATTATGAATCATTTGAAACATGTGAACCATGCCTCATGGGCAAGATGACTAAAACCCCGTTTTCCGGAACAATGGAGCGGGCAAGTGACTTGTTGGAAATAATACATACTGATGTATGCGGTCCAATGAGTGTTGAAGCACGCAGTGGATATCGACATTTTCTTACCTTCACGGATGATTTGAGTAGATATGGGTATATTTACTTAATGAAACACAAGTCTGAAACATTTGAAAAGTTCAAGGAGTTTCAGAGTGAAGTAGAGAATCATCGTAACAAGAAAATAAAATTTCTACGATCTGATCGTGGAGGTGAATACTTGAGTCACGAGTTTGGCACGCACTTAAGACAATGTGGAATTGTTTCACAACTCACGTCACCCGGAACACCACAGTGTAATGGTGTGTCCGAACGTCGTAATCGTACTCTATTGGATATGGTGTGTTCTATGATGTCTCTTACCGATTTTCCACTATCGTTTTGGGATTATGCATTAGAGACAGCCGCATTCACTTTAAACAGGGCACCGTCTAAATCCGTTGAGACGACACCGTATGAATTATGGTTTGGCAAGAAACCTAAGATGTCATTTCTTAAAGGTTGAGGATGCGACGCTTATGTCAAGAGGCTTCAGTCTGATAAGCTCGAACCCAAAGCGGAGAAGTGCGTCTTCATAGGATACCCTAAAGAGACCATTGGGTATACCTTCTATCACAGATCCGAGGGCAAGATCTTTGTTGCCAAGAATGGATCCTTTCTAGAGAAGGAGTTTCTCTCGAAAGAAGTGAGTGGGAGGAAAGTAGAACTTGATGAGGTAGTTGTACCTTCTCTCGAATTGGAAGGTAGCACATCACAGAAAGAAGTTCCCGTGATGTCTACACCAGCCGGAGAGGAAGCTAATGATGATGATCATGAAACTTCGGATCAAGTTAGTACTGAACTTCGTAGGTCAACCAGGGTACGTTCCGCACCAGAGTGGTATAGTAATCCTGTCTTGGAAGTCATGTTGTTGGACAACGGTGAGAACCTACGAACTATGAAGAAGCAATGTTGAGCCCGGATTCCGACAAATGGCTTGAGGCCATGAAATCCGAGATAGGATCCATGTATGAGAACCAAGTATGGACTTTGGTAGACTTATCTGATGATCGGCAGGCCATTGAGAACAAATGGATCTTTAAGAAGAAAACAGACGCTGATGGTAATGTCGCCGTCTATAAAGCTCGACTTGTCGCAAAGGGTTTTCGACAAGCTCAAGGGGTTGACTACAATGAAACTTTCTCACCCGTAGCGATGTTGAAGTCTGTTAGAATTATGTATTGCCGCATTTTACGATTTTGAAATCTGGCAGATGGATGTGAAAATCGCGTTCCTTAATGGTTTCCTTAAGGAAGAGTTGTATATGATGCAACCGGAAGGTTTTATCGATCCTAAGGATGCTAATAAGGTATGCAAGCTCCAGCGATCCATCTATGGAGTGGTGCAAGCATCTCGGAGTTGGAATATACGCTTTGATGAGGTGATCAAAGCTTTTGGTTTTATAAAAAATTATGGGGAAGCTTGTATTTACAAGAAAGTGAGTGGGATCTCTGTAGCATTTCTAATATTGTATGTGGATGACATATTATTGATTGGAAATGATATAGAACTTCTGGAAAGCATAAAAGGTTATTTGAACAAGAGTTTTTCAATGAAAGACCTAGGTGAAGCTGCTTACATATTGGGCATTAAAATCTATAGAGATAGATCAAGACGCCTAATAGGACTTTCAGAAAGCACATACCTTGACAAGATTTTGAAGAAGTTCAAAATGGACCAGTCGAAAAAGGCGTTCTTGCTTGTGTTGCAAGGTGTGAAGTTGAGTAAGACTCAAAGCCCGACCATGGTAGAAGAAAGAGAAAGGATGAAAATCGTCCCCTATGCCTCAGCCATAGGCTCTTTAATGTATGCCATGCTGTGTACCAGACCTGATCTGTGCCTTGCCATAAGTCTGGCAGGTAGGTACCAGAGTGATCCAGGAGTAGATCACTGGACAGTGGTCAAAAATATCTTTAAGTACCTAAAGAGGACTAAGGACATGTTTCTCGTTTATGGAGGTGACGAATAGCTCGCCGTAAAGGGTTACGTCGATGCTAGCTTCGACACTGATCCGGATGACTCAAAGTCTCAAACCGGATACGTATTTATATTGAATGGTGGAGCAGTCAGTTGGTGCAGTTCCAAGCAAAGCGTCGTAGCGGGATCTACATGTGAAGCCGAATATATAGCTGCTTCGAAAGCAGCGCAAGAAGGAGTCTAGATGAAGGAGTTCATATCCGATCTAAGAGTGATACCTATTGCATCGAATCCAATGACTATCTTTTGTGACAGCACTGATGCCATTGCCATTGCCAAGGAGCCCAGGTTTCACAAGAAGACCAAGCACATCAAACGCCGCTTCAACTCCATCCGTGATTACATCAAGGAGGGAGACATAGAACTTTGCAAAGTACATACGGATCTGAATGTGGCAAACCCGTTGACTAAACCTCTTCCATGAGCAAAACATGATCAGCACCAGAACTCTATGGGTGTTAGATACATTACGATGTAAACTAGATTATTGACTCTAGTGCAAGTGGGAGACTGTTGGAAATATGCCCTAGAGGCAATAATAAAATGGTTATTATCATATTTCCTTGTCCATGATAAATGTTTATTATTCATGCTAGAATTGTATTGACCGAAAACTTAAATACATGTGTGAATACATAAACAACACCGTGTCACTAGTGAGCCTCTACTAGACTAGCTCGTTGACCAAAGATGGTTAAGGTTTCCTAATCATAGACATGAGTTGTCATTTGATAACGGGATCGCGTCATTAGGAGAATGATGTGATGGATAGACCCAACCGTAAGCTTAGCATCAGATCGTATCACTTAGTTTATGTGCTACAGCTTTATTCATGTCAAGTATCTGTTCCTCAAACCATGAGATCATGCCACTCCCGGATACCGTAGGAATACCTTGTGTGCTATCAAATGTCACTTTGTAACTAGGTGATCATAAAGGTGCTCTACAGGTATCTCCGAAGGTGTGTGTTGGGTTGCATGGATCGAGACTGGGATTTGTCGCTCCGTGTGATGGAGAGATATCTCTGGGCCCTCTCGGTAATACAACATCACAAGAAGCTTCATGTGACTAATGAGTTTAGTCACGGGATCTTGTATTACGAAACGAGTAAAGAGACTTGCCGGTAACAAGATTGAACTAGGTATGGAGATACCGACAATCGAATCTCGGGCAAGTAACATATCGCCGGACAAAGGGAATTGCATACGCGATTAACTGAATCCTCGACATCGTGGTTCAACCGATAAAGATCTTCGTTGGACATCAATATGGGCATCCAAGTCCCGCTATTGGTTATTGGCCGGAGAGGTGTCTCGTTCATGTCTGCATGCTCTCGAACCCGTAGGGTCGCACGCTTAACGTTCGGTAGCGCTAGGGTAGTATTGAGATATTAATAGTGGAATGTCTGAAGGTTGTTCAGAGTCCCAGATGGGATCCGAGATATCACGAGGAGCTCCAGAATAGTCCGGAGGTAAAGATTCATATATGGGAAGTCATTTTTTGGCTGCCGGAAAAGTTGAGGGGCATGCTGGCAATGTATCGGGGTCACCGAAGGGTTCCGGGGGTCCACCGGGGAGGGTCCACCTGCCCCGGGGGGGCACACCGGCTGTAGGGGGCGCCCTGGCCAGTATGGGCCAGGCGCACCATCCCCAACAAGCCCATGCGGCCAAAGGGGGGAAACCCTAGTGGGGGAGGGGCGCCTCCACCTTGCCTTGGAGGGCAAGGCTCCTCCTAGGCCGCCGCCCCCTCCCTTGGAGGAGGGGCTAGGGCTGGCGCCCCCTCCCCCTCACCCCTATATATAGTGGGGAGGGGCGCGGGGGGCTACATCCTTCGACCTCGGCCCTCCGTCTCTCCCAACTCCTCCCATATCCCTCCGGTATGCGCTTGGCGAAGCCCTGCCGGAGTTCCACTGCTTCCACCACCACCACCTCGCCGTTGGCTGGTTCCGATCTCATCTAACTCCTCCCCCTTGCTTGCTGGATCAAGATGGAGAGGACGCCATCGAGCTGAACGTGTGCTGAACTCGTAGGTGTCGTCCGTTCGGCACTAGATCGTGATTGGATCGCGAAGAGTACGACTACATCAACCGCGTTACGTAAGCTAACGCTTTCGGTCTACAAGGGTACGTAGACGATTCCCCTCTCGTTGCTATGCATCTCCTAGATTAGATCTTGGTTGCTACGTAGGAAAAAAATTTGATTTTCATGCTACGTTCCCATCAAGTAGTGGCTAGCGCCGGAGAGAGGCTTGTGGAGTCCAAGCTGTTGGAGCGGCTTCGATCTGGCGTTGCGCCTGGGCGTGGCGGCGGAGATGGGCTGCTCTTAGAGTGTGATGGTGATGACTGTTGTGGATTTGCGGAAGACGATGGAGGATCCGATCACCTGTTGAATGGCGGGTTGGCGTTGGCCCCGGATACGACGTTGAAGAGGCTCGGAGGGCTCCTCTGGCCGATGTTCCTTATCGGGCTAGATCTAGCCTTTCGGGGCTGGTGACTATCACGGCTCGCCTCCTGGCTAGGGGGTTTCTTCAGCACCAAGATGTGGACCAGCTTCTGGTACTCTCCTTCGACGACAGTGAAGGACGTGGGTGCTTGGTAGTTACGGTGAAGGCGGTATACATCAGTACAACCGCTTGTATCCTCCTTGTTTCCTATTGTTTGTATGTGTATCATCTCTCTATCGTTACTATTATGAATGGAAAACACTTTTTTCCAATCGGCTTATTTCTGGCTGCCGTAAATCGCGTCGCGAGGCATTCGATCGTGCGGTGTTCGTGTCTCGCGCGCAAACTCGCGTCAGCCGGCTAAAACACGCCATGTTCCATGGGCTCCACCAACCACCAAACCTTATCTCCTTATCTTCCGCGAGCGTGAGCCACCCATTTCTCCTTCTCTCTCGTCTCTAATCTCTCATTCTCTCCGCCGTGAACTCTGATGCCCAAGCTGCTCCAATAGACGATGCAAAGCCGGCGGCCATGTTGCGACACAACATCGACGTTGTGATGGAACACTCGCGACACTCTAGAGATGCAACACCCGTCGATGGCCGCCGGTGGTGCGATGCAGCGTTCGACGGTGCTGCCGGCGTTGTGACCCGTCAGTCGTCATCGGTTGCCAGTGCTGCAACGCAACCCTCATCGGCGCTGGTATGCAGCACTCGTGACCCTGCGCTGCTATGCGGCCCACCGGTGGTTGTCGGTGTTGCGATGCAACGTTCGACGGTGATGCCGATGCTGTGATGCGGCAGTCGGTGGCGGTTGCCGGTGTTGCAACGCAGCCTTTTCCGCCGCTGCTATGTAGCACTCGTGACATTATCGACGGCCCATCGATGCTCCATTGCAGCAGCGACGACCCCCGGCGATGTTCCATTGCGGCTCCACCAAGGCAGCGGGCGACCAAGCCATGCTCCATCGCAACATCAGTGACCATCGGCGATGTTCCATTGCAGCTCCACCACTACATCGGTTGTGCTGCAAGCGGCCGTCAGCAACCGCTGCTCGCCGAATCTGTGGCGATGTCTACTGTGGAGCGGTGAGTCTCTGCTGCATAAGATGCTCCGAGGTGGTGGGTGTGCTGTGATGTAGGGGTACAAACTGACGATCTTGATTAAGTGCATCGAACGGTAGATAAGACGGTAGATAAGGCAGCTGGTAACTACAAGTAATATATGCCTACGGACGTACATCTTCAAAAAAAAGTATCATGTCACGAAACAGCGACAGATTGATCAATTGCTAAAGCACCTTCTGACGTTCTGAGTAACAGGTTTCTTTCCCCAAAACAAACCATAATCATGAGAATCACGGGTGAACAACAACAAGAAAGCCTTAATCCCAAACAAATTAGGATAGACTAGAGCGAAAATCCATAAGATCTCGCAACCAACTCATGGTTCTGGTACATGGATAGCAAGTTTTCACGCAGCTCTATCCATGGCTAGTTCTTTGTGATACTACGTAAGTTCGGTCTACCCAGCCTCTCTTGACATTATCAGCACGCTTTAGCCGCCCGCTATGCACTGGAAACCTGTGCTAAATATGTTCAAACCATCTGGAGGCTTGCGCTGAATATGCACAACCCATCTCAGATGCTACAATCGGTGCTACACAACTCTATCTCGTATATCATCATTCCGGACCAGATCCTTCCTTGTGTGGCCACACATCCATCTCAACATGCGCATCTCCGTCACACCTAACTGTTAAACATGTCGCCTTTTAATTGGCTAACACTCAGCGCCATACAACATTGCAGGTCAAATCACCGACCTGCCTATTAGCTTTTGTGATCCCTTGTCACAAAGAACATCAGAAGTTTGGCGCCACTTCATCCATCCGGCTTTGATTCAATGATTCACATCTTTATCGATATCCCCATTCTTCTGCAGCATTGACCCCAAATATCAAAAGGTATCCCACATGCCCATCAAGGCTAACTTCCTCCTCCTCGTGCCTAGTAATACTGAAACCGCACATTTCGATTTCAAGGTTTGTTTATAGCTCTAACTTCGTATTAACCCCCGTCCGACTATCATCGCTGCCCAATGGTCCAAAACATTATCGTACGTGTCCTTGATGAGGGTAATGTCCTTTGTTTGAGACTCTGTGTTTCTCCAAGGCCCGCCACATGACATTCTGCGGTATCTTATCATATACCTTCTCCAAGTCAATTAACACCATACTTTGCTGGGACTTTGAGAATCACAGGTCAGCGACATAAATAATGTCAAGATCGAAGGACAGAAACGTTATTTCTACTCAGAAAAAGGTGCAAGTTGAACATGAGAACTTCAATAAGTACAAATCACTGCTAACATTCTGCTGGAAAGTTTGGTCGCTGTGGTACATTTTACAACGTATAAGGATGTCACGCGTGATCTGCCAGTACTTTGATGTCATGTCCAGGATTTCTAATTGCACAAGTACGTCATGCAGTGTCATCCCAGGAAACAGGTTTCACTTTCAAATGTTACATAAATATTAGCCTAGTCAAAAGTGAAACGAACCCTAGCACTAACAAAGAGGAAGATAAGGATGTCGACTAGGGCCCAAAATTTCATTTGCGTCACAACATAAGAGGCCTCAATTTTACCTCCACTTGTCTCTTAATTCCTTTTTCTCAGACCAAATCCAAGTAACGAAAAGAGCAGCAACCAATGCGACAATAGTAATTAGAAGAAGAGCATAACTGAATTCATCCGTGAGTGAATCATAGGTTCTTGATGGTGCAAGCCGAGTGTAGAAGAGATCGACACCATAAGTGAAAACAAGAGTAGTGGACTCCAACTTTGCAGGAATAGAAACAATTCCTCGCAGGGCTTCCACTTGAAGAGAGTGCGTCACATAGGACTGCAGGAAAATATGACATAAGCAGGATGAATAATGACCAAATAGCTCATCAAATTAAGCATGAATATACAATCAGAATGGATAATGACCAATTAGCCCAACATAGAACATCAAATTAAGCACAATGTATGGAAAATAGTGGCGCCTTTGACAAAACACGCATGCCAAGATGTGACCAAAATATTACAACATAACACTATCAAGCACAAGACATGAGGCAAGGAAGTATGTGGAAGAGATTGGTAGTTAAATGAAGCTGGAAGGAGATATTCAAAGGACCCCTTTACACACTTTAAGCAAGTTGTTCCAGTAATTTTTAAGAAAACTACGTTCATAGATTTTATAAACTAGCTTTGTTCTGCACAAGTTAGTAATAAACCAACTGGGTTCTGAAATCATCAATGTCTTCTTTACTTGAAGAATCATATTTTGACCATGCAACCAAAGTTGTCTATGTCCCAATTCCACTTCCCAGTGTGCTAAAAGAAGTCATGTTAGTTTTACCATACACAATAATGATGAACTAATTCAGCAGCAGAGGATACACGTTTTATTGAAGTTTCTGAAACTTAAACTGAAGATTGGAACTTCAGTAGACACACGTTATAGTTAATAGATGGAGACCGGCCCATCACAGCTCATAAAAAGTGTATAATCTTTCATTTTGATATTTCTTGAACCACTATTTGGAGTTTAACAGTTCTACACAAATAAAAAAAGATATGAATGCCCCTTTTAACAAAAGGAAAAGGTTACATCTTAGCAACAGTGGCTCGAGAACCAACTATTTTACCAAATCCAAATAGAAACAAGCCGATGTCCTAAACCTGTAATCGAAGCATAATATATGCAAAGAGAAAATTATAATCTATAAAGCAATACCATTGCGCAACTTCATCATGACAAGATAGTAACACCAATGAGTGCTTTTATATTGTAACAGTGATACAATTATTATAAGAAGAACACAGATGCGGTACATTGATATAATTATTACAAGAATAAATGTGAAGGTAAAACTTTAGACCATCATGACAATAGAAATACCTGTGGAATAATAGGCAAAGAATCTGTTAATGGGATAATACCCTCTTCTTTCTCTTGTTGTGTAGGATTCAGTGAGCGGCGTGGGTCAAGAAAGCGCTTGTCAAGTGCCAAAACCTGCAATACGTAATATGTTTCATAAGAATCTAATTCAAGCATCTGCGACTGACTTCATATTAAATAGCCAAATATCTTGTTTAAAAAGACGAAACATGTTCATTTCGAACGTATATTGTATAAGCAGATGCTATCGAACTTAACAGGCTTGAGTTAAGGTACATATGTTTCCTGGGGCTATGTTGGTACAAAATCTTATTGGCGCAGTCACGTGCTGTTGTCAATCTATTTCACAATGCAGGTAAACATGTGTCGAGAGAGACAACTGGTCATAGAAGAGAGGTATGGTGGCTTTGTTCAATCCGTCTTTCATTGATCAAAAAAGATATGATAAAACCCCTTCCTATGGATGACTTCACCACAAAGAAACAATCTCTCCAACCCATGTAAACAAACTAATACAGTAGAAGCTAAGTTTCCATGCTTTTCAAGCAATCAACGGTCATGCGCGCGTAAAATACACATGAGCGGTTTATGAAAAACACTAGATGAGGAAAAAAAAATCTTATGTCAGATTCATTTGGCTTCTTCTAGATGCTTCCACTAGTGTAGTATTTCTTTTCTTTTCTACCCTACCTACTGTTTTCTAGAGTCCTCTAGTTGTGAGTAGCTATGAGTAGAATGGTGAATCTTAAGTAATGTTTTCTGGAGTGTTCTAGCCATAAGTAGAAGTATGTGAAGCCTTCCCAAAGCCCTATAAATAGAGGTCCTCACCTCTAGTTTGTAACCAGATTATGTACCCCCACTACCTATAATAGAACTTGGTGTTCTTATCTAAGATCTTGAAGTAGATCCTGTGCTCTAGGAGTTCTAGAGTGAACTCCAGCTGCCATATTGGCCTACATTCGCCTCTAGAGCGATATCTAGCGCAGCACGTTGAAGTAGTTCCTTCAACTCTAGTGATGTACACTTTGTAGTAGCAAGGTGGAGTTGCTCCTCCACAACTTTGTGCTGCTTCAGGTGGTATTAGAGCCCCGTTAATCCATACAAGTTCTTCTTGTTCTCTTTGAGAGCAAGCTGCAGCAAGCAATGGAGCAATTGGAAAAGAGGATGTATGCTGCAGAACAACAAATCAAAGAGCTGCTTGAAGAACTTAATCGGAGATTTTGACCAGCTGGTTGAGATGATAAGAAAGGGTGTCCCCCCTGCTGCCAATGAAGGAGATTCATCTAAAGAAGAAGATGTTCAACAAAGGAGAGGTAATCTTGGAGCAAGACCGTCACAACAACGTGCTGTTCAACATGCTTCAAGAAGGCCAATTTATGTTGAAGCTTCTGAAGGTGAAGAATATGATGATGCCCATGAAGAACCTGATCTCTATGCATATCGGAGAGTACCCAACCCTCCAACTTTTAATGGAAATGTTGATATTGAAGGGTGCCTAGATTGGTTATATGAAGTGGAGACTTTCTTTGAGGTCATGGAGGTTCCGGAAGATCATAAGAGTTCCTTTGGTCGCATACAAGTTGAAAAGAGGAGCCGGTGCATGGTGGCACCGCGTTCAAGAAGAGCGCAGGCTGAGAGGAGAACCTCGTGTGAGAACTTGGCGGCAAATGAAAAGTCTTTTGAAAGGGAGAATTTTACCCGCCGATTATGACCAGATCCTATTTATCCAATTCCAAAATTGTGCCCAAGGAAATAGGACCGTTTCAGATTACACAGAGGAGTTCCTAAGGCTACAGGTGAGGTGCAACCTTGCCGAAACTGAAGATCAACAAGTTGCAAGGTACATCAATGGTCTCAGTGATACTATTCAAGATCGATTGATGATGCAACAAATCTGGTCCATTGATCAAGCACAAGCTCTAGCATTAAAGGCCGAGAGGTTTGTGAGGACAGGAAAGACAACTAAGGCTCCATACCCTCCATATCCTCATACCGAAGGCTCGTCTAGGGATCACACTAATAGTGGAAGAAAAAACCACTCCACCAAAGGCAAAACGATCCATCCCAAAGCAAACTAGAGGCAAGGGTAAGGCAAATGAAGGCCCAAAGTGCTATAAATGTGGTAAAGAGGGACACATATCCAGCGGTTGCCCACTAAGAAAATTTGTTAACACAACTATCCATGATGGTGAAGGCGATGAGGAAGAATACGAATCTGAAGATGTAGAGGGGCAACAGGTTTGTCAAAGAAGAAGGTGAGGAGGTGGTATATGTGATTCAGCGTCTCCTATGTTCCACACCACAACCTGACGACACACAATGGAAGAAAATATTTGAGAGCAAATGCACGGTGAATGGCAAGGTATGCAAATTAGTGATTGATAGTTGCAGCTGCGAGAATCTTATCTCCCAGAAGTTGGTGAACCATTTCAAGCTTGAAACCCATGATCATCCAAATCCCTACACTATTGGATGGATCAAGAAAGGAGTGAATATGAGGATCACCAAACAATGCAACCTGCCACTTTCTTTGGGCAAGCATTATCGCTCAAATGTGTTGTGTGACGTAGTTGATGTGGATGCCAGCCATGTTCTTATTGGGAGACCTTGACAATTTGATGTGGATACTACACACAAGGGCAAGGAAAATTCTTACTCTTTCATTTGGAACAAGAGAAGGATCATTATTCTACCAAATAAAACTGATGATAATATCTCCAAGGAGGAGGGAAAAACTATGTTAACTATCTCCCATACCTCTCATGAGTTTATGGATGACTTGAAGGAGGCAGATTTGTGTGCTGCACTTGTTATAAAAGGAGAAGAGCACCTATTGAAATTCCAGCAAAGGTACGTGGCTTATTGGCAGAATTTCAGAACATACTTGGAGGGCCACAAGGCCTGCCACGGATGAGAGGAATTCAACATAGAATTGACTTAATTCCGGGAGCAAGTCTTCCTAATCTTCCACACTATCGAATGAGCCCAAAAGAGCATAATATATTGAAGGAGAAAGTGAAGGAATTGCTGCAAAGGGGGCACATTCGAGAAAGTATTAGCCCATGTGCTGTACCAGCCCTGCTCGCGCCAAAGAAAGATGGATCTTGGCGCATGTGTACGGACAGTAGAGCCATTAACAAGATCACTGTAAGGTATTCCCTATTCCCCGCCTGGATGATATGTTGGATCAGCTTAGTGGAGCAAGAGTGTTCACAAAGCTAGATTTAAGAAGCGGGTATCATCAAATCTGTATCAGACCCGGGGATGAATGGAAAACAGCCTTGAAGACAAAGGGTTGTTTGAATGGCTAGTCATGCCATTTGGACTCTCAAATGCACCAAGTACCTTTATGCACTTGATGAATCAAGTCCTTCGCCCCTTCTTATCCCACTTTGTTGTGGTCGTGGGCAGATTATCTAAGATGGCTCATTTCATCCCATGCCGCAAGACAACGGATGCTCATCATGTGGCAAACCTATTCTTTCGAGAAGTGCAATTCAACACTGAATTAAAATTTTCTAGCACTGCTCATCCACAAACAGATGGACAAACGGAAGTGGTGAACAAGTTTTTGGGTAATCTAATCCGTTGCATTTGTGGAGAAAGAAAGGGACAATGGGATTTGGCTTTATCTCTTGCAATGTTCTCCTACAATAACTCCAAGCATAGATCCACAAGAAGGAGCCCTTTTTCCATTGTCTACACTAAAGTTCCAACACATGTGGTGGACCTGGTGAAGCTACCATCAAGGGGACTCAAAATCAGCATTATCCTTTGCTGATAATTACACTGAACTATTTGAAGAGATTCGTGGTGTTTTGGAAGCACAAAATCAGAAATATAAACAACTTGCTGATTGCAAAAGGAGGCCAAAATCATTTCAAGTTGGTGATAAGGTGATGGTCTACCTCCGAAAAGAGAGGCTGCCTTTAGGTGTTAAAGGGAAGCTTAGGCAGCGTAAGTATGGGCCCTTCTCTATCATGAGGAAAATAAATGATAATGCTTATGTGATAGATCTTCCAAGCGACATGGGTATATCCAACACTTTCAATGTTGCGGACTTGACTCTCTACCATCCAGAAGAAGTGCTCTATGAAGATAACTTGAGGGCGAGTTCCAAACAACTAGGGGAGAATGATGAGGAACACTAGATAAGGAAAAAAAATCGTATGTCAAATTCGTTTGGCTTCTTCTAGATGCTTCCACTCTAGTGTAGTATTTCTTTTCTTTTCTACCCTACCTACTGTTTTCTAGAGTCCTCTAGTTGTGAGTAGCTATGAGTAGAATGGTGAATCTTAAGTAATGTTTTCTAGAGCGTTCTAGGCATAAGTAGAAGTATGTGAAGCCTTCCCAAAGCCCTATAAATAGAGGTCCTCACCTCAAGTTTGTAACCAGACTATGTACCCCCACTACCTATAATAGAACTTGGTGTTCTTATCTAAGATCTTGGAGTAGATCTTGTGCTCTAGGAGTTCTAGAGTGAACCCCAGCTGCCATATTGGCCTACATTCGCCTCTATAGCGATATCTAGCGCAGCACGTTGAAGTAGTTCCTTCAACTCTAGTTTTGTACACTTTGTAGTAGCAAGGTGGAGTTGCTCCTCCACAACTTTGTGCTGCTTCAGCGGTACCCAAGGTGAACATGCAAACAGCACCCAGGGTGAACCATCATCATGCATAACACATCATTCTGACAGCACTGCCGGAGGAATTAATGTGGACATGGAGATTTCAACAGAAAACAAAAAGGTGACACAACATGTAAAACCATACATTTGAGGTTCCAGAAACAAAAGGTGAAATGATGTTTTTGAAACTATCCAAAAGTAAAAATTGATCAACTTAGCACTGCATGTTTTTTAGGGACAAAGCACTGCATGTTTTTGTTTGTATTGAATAAGAGATCAAATTAGAAACATCAATCACACCAACTATTCATAATGGAAACATTTAGAATCTAAATGATGCTAAGAGGACCAGCTGATAGGAGGTCCCTCAATTTCCCATTAGAAGGTAGGAAGGATATATACGAGGTGCCATACAAACCATGTCCGCATCCAACAAGGGCAAAAAATGTGCAATGACTTGTCCTGGTAAATAACAATGAAATGAAAAACAAGACAACAGACCTGGTCACCAATCGTGCCAATGAGAAGCTGCTTGGAAGTGATACCCTTGGCTGTTTGTGTAACTGCCATTGCCTTCACCGAATGAGTAAAAAAGTATGACTGGGATTTCACCATAACCTCTGGTCGGGAATAAGAAGTCATGGGTGCAGACAAATTGTGCTTCCCAAGTATGAGCTTCAATACATCTTTATTGTCCTGTGTGAACACTTAGTGAAGTTAATGCTACCGACACCAAAAAAATATGCTAAATGCGCTTATATTATAACAGTGTGCACAAGCCATACCGCCCTAGATTGATCATATATCTCAATCACTGCAATTTCAAATCTGTGAGCTCGGAGGTTGAAATAATGATAGACCACCCAGTTCTCGCTGACAACCTTGATAACGCAAAAAGAAATAAGCATGTTAACAATTAGTAAAGAAGAGTGATTTAAAATAACATATATAGACATGCGCAAGATACTCCAGATATCATATCTTCATGCCTGAAGATATAAATGTCGTCTGTATTTGAGATGTGTAGCAATTCAAGCATGTCAAATATGTTGTGAAAAGATAAAAATAGTGTATAACAGTCTCATACAGAAATTCTGACTGACGAGATTAGGGCCAACGAATAAAAGCCAAGTTATACTCACGGCATGTACAGGGCCTTGTGCACCATGATGGGTCACACGGTGTAGTATGCGTCCGCTGACAGCATCAATGAGATATGCCACGAGTGAAGCTTCTTCAGGTGCCGCGGATCCAATTTCACCAGCAGCTTTAGGAGACACCGTAGCAACAAAAATTAAGTTCTTTGATAAATACTTATACATCACATCTTGATCTGCTATGATCTTTGCTTGAGTATGAACAACCTTTAGGACATAAGAAAGCAAAGATTACGTTATAACATGTTGTAATAAAAGATGTTGGGCCACCTAATATGAATTGAAGCAGGCAGAGGAAATAAACGGACCTCATTCATCTTTCGTGTTTCTGAGACAGAAATCCTTTCTGCATCGGAAGGGAAAATGATAGACCATAACAACTTTGTGCTAAAGCAGTATGTGTCATCCGAATTGAAGTCACATGATTTCTGTAATGAATACCCTCTGATAGCATTTTTCTGAATATCTACAGAATAGAAATACTGATTTGACATTTCACTAATAAATGAATTAAGGGCATCCGGAGATCTTGGATATAGGTGAGCATTGGAGTTGGAATCAACAATAAGATGAAGACGCTGTTCAGATGAATCCTTCAGTGTCAATGGGATAATTTGGGCAACAGAATGGTCAAAGCTCTGAGAGTTCAGTTCCTCTCCGGAATACGAATCAAGAATACAGAGGACACCAGGAGCATCAGAGCTGGCTCCAGATCTTCCCACAACAAGTATGGACGGGTTCTCACGCATAACGCGGTGATGGGGTACCTGCCATTGGTATATCCTCAAGGCAGAAGGCATTTCACCAGATTTAGAAGCACGAAGGGAAGACAACAAATTTGACCAGATAATACGGCCATCTCCAGTATGCAGAGCTATCACTTTGCCAGCCTTGGTCAGTACAATAAGAAGTTTGCGGAATCCATTATGGTCTCTGGTCATCTTATTTTTCTCAGAGCTTCTGACTCTCAATGCTTGGATTGCAGCAAGTTCATCAACACTAGCAAGCATTAGAGTTCCTTTGAGTTTCAGCACATGTCCCTATACAAGAATCAGGAGTCGAGTGCCATACGTGAATTTTGAGAAGCACATGCAATAAAATGTCAAAACCTTGTTGCGGTTGTAGTGTTGTCTAAGTCGTGGTGGCACACACACAATGAACAGAAAAAGAATTGTGGGTGAATACACACTATTACCTAACCGGTGCTACCACTAGCTAAGAAAGCTGTACAACAAACATAAATGCAAGTCAATGAATTCTACAGGATTGACAGAAGATCTACTAAGTTTCAATAACAGGCATTCTGAAATACTCCATCGATCACTATGAAATGGTGTTCTAACTTTTTTCTAAATCGGATGTATGTAGACACATATTAGTGTGTTTGTTCACTCATTTCAGTCTGTATGTAGTCCATATTGAAATATCCAAAACATGGAGATAAACAATAGTCAGTCAAGATTACCTTAAGCCATTCAAAGAGATTGTGTTCCACATCCGCAACTGAGACACCATCCTTCTCAACAGGCAATTCAGAAGCCATTACATCAACAATTGAAGCAAGTCCATCCTCTCTGCTCCAGACAACCGCACCTTGTTGAATTAACAGGATGGAATGATCTTCCATTACAACCAGAGCCCGAAAACCATGAGATTTATCAGTGCGGACATAATTATTCAAGAAGACCTTCTGTACACTGCCTCTATGCTGATCTATATCAACTTTCTCCCTAATAATCTCATTGGTTAAATCACTTGTAACTTTGACAATAAATTCAATTTGAGAACCCACATGTTGCACAATAGCAAAAGCTTCATCTTTTTCTGTTATTGTCAGAGCATCACTCACAGAGGCTGGTTGGTCAAAGCTATGGATTACTTCCAACCCATCCACACCTTTAAGCTTCAGGAGAGAAACAGTAGAAGATGATTGCAAAGCTATGATACCATTAGACATCAGTGGTAGAAGTTTGACCGTCCCAGAAAAGTCTTGAACAAACTCTGAAATCTGCACCTTGTTGTAGCTGATGCTCTCACCCTTGAACTCAACAATAAACAGAGCTGACCTGGTCTCATCCAGTGCTACCAACACATTACTGGAACCAAGTAATATTTCACCACATAATCCATCAGGCAATGACTCTTGGGCATCCTTTACTATCTCTCCAGTTTTAGCATTCAACTGATAAACAGCAAGCTTTGAGGAACCATCAATCCCAACAACATAGACAATATCATTCTCAGGTGATTGAACGACCTGCTTGATTTCTAGGCTGCACAGACATTGAAGTGCAAGTTAGTACTGTATTCCTGATGTTCTGAACAAGTAACAAAGGGGCATAGTTATGAATACCAGTCAGGTGTGAACTCCTTTCCCCAAGAAATGACTCCATCAATGCTTGATACAGCATAAATCCATTGTCCAGCCGAAACTAAAACCAAATTATCCTTTACCACTTTACTGTTTGACTGCACATAAAAAAGGAGATTGATAATTCTGAATAGGTGATACAAAGAAAAACATATCTTATTATCCACAAATTGCTAATACAAACCAAAACATGCAGCAACGACTTTGATGATGTGGAAGTTTGAATATTGGTTTCCCAGATCATTTGTCCATCAGGAAGATTCCATGCCCTCAATATACTACCTCCCGAAGAAAGAGTAACAACATCTGAATACATGTCAAAAAAACAGATGGTTCAAAAAAGGTTCAAAAATCATATTGCAACACATAAACAATTTGGACAGTAATTGCTTTGATGACTGATAGTCAAGTGACGAAATCACAGGCAATCACATTTCATGACATAAGTATTGTTTATAACATAAGTATTGTTTATACCACCACTAAGGGAAAAGGCCAACACAATTTGGCTTTTCAAAAGAAAAAATACTAAGCTCCTCATGTTCGCTTAAAGGCATCTCTTGCCTATTAGGTTGAGTACAGCGACGACAACAACAAAGCCTTTCAGTCCCAAACAAATTGGGGTAGGCTAGAGTTGAAACCCATAAGATATCGAAACCAAGTCATGGTTCTGGCATGTGGATAGCTAACTTCCACGCACACCTGTCCATGGCTACATCTTTGGTGATATTCTAGTCCTTCAGATCTCTTACGGACTCCTCCCATGACAAGTTTGGTCTACCCCGACCTCTCTTGACATTATCAGCACACCTTACTCGTCCACCATGGACTGGAGGCCTGCGCTAAATATGCCCAAACCATCTTAGATAATGTTGGACAAGCTTCTCTTCAATCAGTGCCATCTATCACGTATATCATCATTCCAGACCCAATCCTTTCTTGTGTGGCCACATATCCATCTCAACATGCGCATCTCTGCTACACATAGTTGTTGGACATGTCGCCCTTTAGTTGGTCATCATTAAGTGCCATACAACATCACAAGTCGAATTGCCGTCCTATAGAACCTGCCTTTTAGCTTTTGTGCACTCTCTTATCACAGAGAACGCCAGAAGCTTGGTGCCACTTCATCCATCCAAATTTGATTCAATGATTCACATCTTCATCTTTGATTCAATGATTCACATCCAGCTTTGATTCAATGATTCACATCTTCATCGATATCACCACCCTTCTGCAGCATTGACCCCAAATATGGAAATGTGTCCTTCTGAGGTACCACCTGCCCATCAAGGCTAACTACCTCTTCCTCCTCCTCGTGCCTAGTAGTACTAAAACCGCACCTCATGTACTCAGTTTTAGTTCTACTAAGCCTAAAACCTTCCGATTCTAAAGTCTGTCTCCACAACTTAACTTTCTATTAACCCCCGTCTGACTATCATCGACTAGCACCACATCATCCGCAAAGAGCATACACCAGGGATATCTCCTTGTATATCCCTTGTGACCTCATCCATCACCAAAGCAAAAAAGATAAGGGCTCAAAGTTGACCCTTGGTGCAGTCCTATTTTAAATGGAAAGTCATCAGTGTCGCCATCACTTGTTCAAACACTTGTCAAAACATTATCATACATGTCCTTGATGAGGGTAATGTACTTTGTTGGGACTTTGTGTTTCTCCAAGGCCCACCACATGACATTCCGCGGTGAGTAACCATGACAAATTCCCGAGTAGCTCTGAGAAAACCTTTTAATCTGCATTGCTTGGGCTTAAACACTTCTGTAAATATTTTTACAACCAATAGATGTAAACATTCCACTGTTGTCTTCTCCACGCCAACAAGAAAATGTGTTGAACTAGAACCTCTAACATGCAGCTATCACGCTGCTCACCTTTAGTTATTGTAGTATTAATAGTCATGTATACCTGAGTGATATTCTGTATAGATCTACCTTCTTATTTGTAAGTGGACCTATATGCATCCCTATTGGCTAATTCGTACCTCGAGTATACTCATTGATTCATGTTCTTACTGGTATGTAAGTATATATTGGGGTTATGTGAATAACACAAGAGGATACCAAAGTCGAATAGGCATCTGAAACAGAGATGCTAAAGAAAGCTATTCTGCACATGCAAATAAAGGTTTGGAGTATAGATAAAAAAGAAACATACTTAGAAATACACATATAACTTTTAGAAGAACAAAACTGGTCTCAAAGGATATATTTCCTATCAACAAGGAATAGAAAAAGAATAAAATGCATGAAAATAAACAACATCAACAATGTTGTTCTTCTAAGAGAAGGTGTCCCAGATGAAAGCGAAAATGTAGACTCACATTTTCCAGCTGATAGACTAAGCTGATCGATGGGGTTGTTCTTCTCAATGACATGTCGCCAAACTGCAGCAAAATTGACATATGTTAAAGACACATAATTGTAGCACATTAGTGGCAGGCCGCCGTAATAAACTAAGTGACAAGAAGAACTGACATATATCTCCTGAACGAAGATCAAGAGAGGCTATCACATTTTCCTCTGTCAAGACCACGACACGCCTCCTCCCACTCTTCTGAGTGTGGTAAACTGCCTGCTTAACTTTGCCTATGTATTTCTGATGCCTGCAAAGAACATCAGTTTTTCGAATGATGAAGTAGGGTTAGTCCCAGAAGACTGCATGGTGCTAATTTGAAATAGAAGCGGTGTTCAGAGGTCCAATGTCCAAGCAATGAATGATTGGACAGCGAAATCCACAATGGTTTACTAAAATTTTGAAATAAAACCAACACAGCGCCAGCTAGACTTGATGGTCCATATGTTCTTAAAAGAAAGTCATTTACTGGATTAATACACTGCATGTCCATAAAAAGCCGCGCATGTACAATGAAAATTTTAAGCTGAGGTGTGTCTGACACTTCTATGTCAGCAAAAGCAACGACAAAACCTCGAACCAAGAAGTTCCAGAACGCAATCTGATCTGATCTGCAGGAAGCGCAGCCAACACCAGAGGCTGAAACAGCCGGCATGATCGTCACACGCATAGTACTCAATTGGTAGCTAGAATAAGTAGCTCGATATAACAAAGAAGAAATCACTCAAAAGCTAACAGGCACATCACACGTCGCCCAAAAGCCTCGAAAACCCTACATTGCCATGGCGTGTAACTCCTCCATAACAGTGAAACAGCGATCTGAACTATAAACTCGAAGGTCCGCTGCGTCGTGTTAGGCGAATCAGATCTAGGCGCGGGAGGAGCGGATCGGATCTATGCTACGGGAGGGGCGCGAGGTAAACGTACCAGTCAGCGAGGCCGACTTGGTCTTCGTAGACAGCGTCGGCGAGGGTAGCTAGAGAGGCAGCGGCAAGGAACCCGAGGAGGACGAGGAGGAGGCGGCGCGGCGGCGGCGCCATCGCCGACGGGGTTCGGATTCGACCTCCGATCTGAGGGAGCCGTCTGGGTGGTGTCGTTTACTGCTCGAGTTCAGGGATTGGAGTCATAGCGGAGTTGGGATGTAGGGGGCTAGATATCAGCGGCCTACTTGTAGGATGGCTCGGCCGGCTTGGTTCGTGTTTTTCTGAGAACTGCTTCCTCCCTTTCGGGTTTACTAACACAGTGCCATGTGTGCAACGGGAAAAAAAAATCCTTTTTTTTTTTGAGAAAAAAAAAATCCTTAGGCATCTTCAACGCGGACTTCAAACAGCACGTATCGGTCTGGACGCATCTGTTCGGACTAAGCCATCCAACACCGACCTGGGTCCGCAGAGCAGTCCGGATCATAATTTTCCCGCAAAGTCGAAACAAACTGGGGGTTTGCCGGAGTCCGGACACGAGCCCACGTAAGACTCCGACACCCCCGCGGCCCACCAAAACCAAGGCGGAGCCCGCACTTTTGTAGCTGCCCGCACTGTTACCGCAGCAAAATCCCCGGTCTCTTTTTTCATCCAACCGCTCTCCACCAAATTCTTGTCCTTTTCCCCACTCTCTTCTTCCCTCCCGCCGCCGACCCATGGACCCGAAGGAGACCCTACCGGAGACGAAGGTGCTAGAGGATCTGAGCATCACGCTCGCTCGAAAGATCAACTTGGCGACACGGTAAAATCGCCACGTCAAAGCGAAGGCCGCAAAGAAGGAAAAACTCAAGAAGCAGAAGGCCGGCGAAGGGCGTGCTGGTGGCGGACGAGGCGGTGGGTGTACAGGTCGCGGACGTGGTGGAGGTCGGGTCCCGGGCCGCGGGGCCTCGCCGATCGTGCAGACGCCGCCATGGTCGGAGCATTACAAGGCCCCGTACTACTATGCCGCCAAGTAGCTGGGTAGGCAGTCCACGGCATCCCCCGCTGTGTCGTTCATCGTTGACGTCAACGCGGCGCTGCTGCTTTTCTCTGAGTGTTTATCGCCTCTGCTTGTCCGGAAGCGGACGACGGGCATGGAGCAGATGGGTGCTCGCACACTGTTCGCTGGTATGCGTGAAGCGAGAGAGCCGACGTACGACAACGCGAACACGGAAATGTACGAGATGATCCACGAGGGAGGAGGTTCCTATCATCCTATGAGGACGGGAGGGAGGAAGTTCCTATCATCCTATGAGGACAGGCAAGTGGATGACTCAGAGCCCACCCAGTCTGGCACCTACAACCAGCTGGAAACGCGGCAGTACACCCAATTCGGCACCTAGCACGTATAAGAACAATACAAGGTCCCAAGATAAATATCTCAAGGTCTCAGGATAATATAAACATACGCATACCCTTTTCTCAAACACAAGTGTTGTCTTTTGTATTAGAAAAAAGCAGCTAGATGTCGTGAGTCTCACAACCAAAAGAACGGATTCTGAAAATATCTAGAAATAAAAAATTTGGTTTATATAGCTATCCTACATGCCTGCGGCCAAACATCAGCAAAGCAACCGTGTAGAGGCAACCAACGTATAGATTTGCCTCAGTTTATTTCCACTAACAGTGCAGAGAAATCTATGTTGACAAAATCAAAGACATATCAGTGCACGCACCCTTGATCTTGCTCAGGCCGGCTCGTTCTGCAGCTGATTGGAACCATGAATTGAAGGCATCGCCGGGCTGCGGAGACAGCGGCTGATGCGAACCATTATCTGAGAACATGGTGTCAAACCTCACTCTAAAGACAAATTCAGTTAGATCGACTCCGCTTCTTGATCGCAGAGGGGACAGACTATCGGGTATTGCATATTTCCTGCTTCAAACGAAATAGCAGAATAAATAAAATAAAATTGTTGACATAAAGAATTACCAATTCACTGACAATCACAGCACCACACATTACAACATATGAACTCAAAACCATTCTTTCATATAATGTTGAGCTAAATATAACACTTGGCCTAAAAATCAGTTAGGCGAGGCTACTTTGGGTTTTTAGTGCAAGCATCCTTGTATTATAAGGACATTGTACATAAACAACCAGCCTATGGTGCATGGTAGTGTTAATTGCTAGTGGATATTCACCAAACTATAAAACATAATGCGATGGCTTATTTAAAACTTCTCCTAAAGTAAAAAATATTTCAAAAAAGTAGACATCACAATTTTTCATATGTATCACACACTAATGTTTAGCGTTCTGTAGTTTTTTCGCATAAGGGCGTGATTAAAGTGCGCATGAGCGTCGGAGCGCTCGGTTTCTGACCAGGTGCGTTTCCCTGATTAAGTAATGGGGTTTCCTTTTTTGACGCTTATTAATGGGGTTTCCTTTAGAGAAAGAGATATTAGCCCCCCACCCCATTGAATTCAGGGGCCGAGAGATTAGGGGAGGAGGTGGGCTCGTGTGCTTGCATGCGTGAGTAAATTCACCGGGGGAGAGAATGTGGTGGACCAGTGTACTGATACGTCTCCGTCATATTTATAATTTTTGATTGTTTCATGTCAATACTTTACCACTTTCACATACTTTTGGTAACAATTTATATGATTTTCTTGAACTAACATATTGATCCAGTGCCCAGTGTAAGTTCCTGTTTGTTGCATGTTTTCTGTTTCGCAGAAAATCCATATCAAACGAAATTCAAACGCGATAAAATTTTACGGAGATTTTTTTGGAATATATGTGATTTTTGGGAAAAAGAATCAACGCAAGACGGTGCCCGAAGGCCCCACAAGGCAACAGGACGCGCCCTACCCCCCCAGGCGTGCCCGGATGCCTTGTGGCCACCTCGTAGGTCGGTTGGAGCCCTTCTTTTGCCGCAAGAAAGATAATTCCCGGAGAAAAATCCCCTCAAAATTTCAGCCCAATCGGAGTTACGGATCTCCGGAAATATAAGAAACGGTGAAGGGCTCCAAAAACAGACTCGAAACAGAAGAGAAACAGAGAGAGAGAGAGATCCAATCTCGGAGGGGCTCCTGCCCTCCGGGAGCCATGGCGGCCAAGGACCAGAGGGGAAACCCTTCTCCCATCTAGGGGGGAGGCCAAGCAAGAAGAAGAAGGAGGGGGGCTCTCTCCCCCTCTCTCCCGGCGACGCCGGAGCGCCCTCCGGGGGAACCATCGTGGCGGCGATCTACTCCTACAACTCCTCATGTTCCTCAACACCTCCATCACCTTTCCTCATCTATTATCAGCGGTCCACTCTCCCGCAACCCGTTGTACCCCCTACTTGAACATGGTGCTTTATGCTATATATTATTATCCAATGATGTGTAGCCATTGTCGGGCCAGTGGGAACCGGGGTACCACGGCCCGTCTGCCTGCGGCCCAGGAAGCAAAGCCTGGCGAAGGCCCAAGATGCGGCCCAGCCACGGGCGCCGCGAAGCAAAGACACCTCGCGAGGCGCCGGCCTCACGAGGACCCCTCCACCAGGAGCTGACCACCAAGACTTAGCGGCAGCAGCAGTAGGTAGCCTCGCGAGGCGGCCCCCCGAGGCGGCTACCCGAGACCACCCAAGACTGACGCCAGCCGCACGGCCCTGCGCCCACCACGTGGGTGACGCGCTTGGCGACGAGCGGCGGCAGGAGCCGTACCAGCAGGCGCGGACAGAGATGATTTCCTCTTTGGTGCTAAAGGGGCAGCACCAGTTGCCCACCTCCAAAGCAAGTCCCAAAGACTGCCCGTTTGGTGAAAGAAGACCAGGACGATAAGGCGCGCAGTGCGGAGGTCATCACCGAGCCCACCGGCGCGTCATGGATAACACCTTTGCAGGCGGAGACCGTCTTTTGTCAGGATAAGCCTGGGCGCATGTCCCCCTTTAAATTGCCGTTGTGTGTGGCTACCCTTCCCGCCAACGTTTTCGGGGGAAGAGGACCAAGGCGGCTATAAAAGGGGCGGTGCTGCCACCGTAGAGGAAGATCGATTCCATTGTCTTCTACCTTGTACGCGAGAGCTCTCTGGCCACAATAATCCCAAACACAAGTAGGAGTAGGGTGTTACACCGCGAGGTGGCCCGAACCTGGGTAGCTGCTGTGTCCCCTGTCGCGCCCTGTGCTTAGCATGTTCTCGCCATAGCCTCGCCGTGGTCACCGTCGAGCTGGTAGGAACGAGCGCGCCCAGAGTTCGAACCAGGGTCCCCGGAGCCCCGATTCCGACATTTGGCGCGCCAGGTAGGGGGCGTGCTTCCGTTTGTCCACTTCGACATCGCCATGGCCGACGCTCGACGCGAGCGCGCGGAGCGCAGGGCGGTCAGGGTGGCCCAGACGGAGCCGGTCGCCCGTGACAACCGTCGTCGCCGCGCCGGTGCCGCCACCGACCCTGCTGCAAGGGAGCAGCAGGCCTCCTCCCTCCACCCATCCGTGCAAGCGGTTGGCCACAACGCCACCGCCTCCTCGCTTGCCCGCCGCGAGCCGCCGGGCCCGCAGGTCGCGCTGCTCATGGCGCGTGAGCTGCTGCGCTACCGCCCCACCGAAGCCGGCTATGACGCCTGGCTGGGCCGCATCACCGAGCTCGTCAACGTCACCGGAGACGCCCCTGCGGCCTCTCACTCGCTCCGCCCTCCGTCGCCACGCGCTGGGGAAGTGGCACATGGCGCATATCCACCGCCTCCTCCGTCGAACGGGGACGCCGGGCGCCACCGCGGCGCACGGGCGCATGAGCCGTCCCGGAATGCGTCTTTGCCGGACCCCGATAACGAGAGCTGCCAAATCGTCAGGCACGCGCCGCCCGACGCGCGTGTGCTCCTCGAGCAGCAGCGCCAGCGTCAGGACCGCACCATCCAGGAGGTCGCGGCTGTCGGTCGCCAGAACCGTGCCGCCCTCGCTGGTGGCATCGCCTCCAGCATCGGGGGCTGTCGCGCCTTCACCCGTGAGTTGCGCCGCGTGGTGTGGCCCACGAAGTTCAAGCCGGACCTGCCTGCTCGCTACGACGGCACCCCCAACCCCACGGAGTTTCTGCAGCTCTACACTCTGAGCATCGAGGCGGCGAACGGTGACGATAAGGTTATGGCGAACTAGTTCCCCATGGCCCTCAAGGACGCGCCGCGCTCTTGGCTCATGAACCTTCCTGAGGCGTCCATCTCTTCGTGGGCCGAGCTGTGCCGGCAGTTCGTCGCCAACTTCAAGGGCACGCACGAGCGTCTCCTCACGCTCAATGACTTGCGCGCCGTGCGCCAGCGCCCTGACAAGACTCTCCGCAAGTACATCCAGCGCTTCAGCCAAGTGCGCAACAAGATCCCGCGCGCCTCCGATGCCGCCATCATCTTTGCGTTCTCCTCTGGCGTCACGGACGTCCGGATGCGCGAGAAGCTTGCCATCAACGACGAGCTTGACACTGTGGTTGAGCTGTTCGACCTCGCCGACAAGTGCGCCAAGGCTGAGGAGGGCCGCCTCATCATCCACAACGACATAGATCCGGCGCCAGATGCCGCCAAGGCCAAGAACAAGGACGCCAAATGCATGGGCCCTGCCGTGCTCGCGGCGGAGCCCGAGCAGAAGCGCGGCCGCGGCCGCGACGTGCCCAAGAAGGATGGCCGCCCGTACTGCGCCTACCATGACATGTTCTCCCACAACACCGAAGACTGCCATGAGCTCAAGCTGCTTCGCGAGAGCCTCCAGGATGGGCGCGGCGGCCGCAACGATCGCGGCACCGGCCGCGGAGGCGGCCGCGGCAACAACCGCTGCGGCGACCACGGCAACAAGGGCAACAACAACTTCCGACAGGGCTGGCGCGACCAGCCGCGGCAAGCCAATCCTCAGGCCAACGCCGCTCTGCCGCCGCTGCCGCCTCTGCCCCGAAGGAACAACGGCAACCAGCCTGATGAGGGCGTCGGGGGCTACCAGGAGCCTCACGAGGTGGCCTACATCCTTGGCGGGGCCCAGGCTCCCCCATCCAACTGCCACTTCAAGCAATTCGCTCGCGATGTGAACGCTGCCCTCCCGAGGCCTGAGGCTTCTCGGCCCCTCAAGTGGTCGCAGTACGCCATCTCCTTCGACTCCAAGGACCACCCCAAGTCCACGGAGGCTGTGGGTGTGATCCCCATGCTGTGCACCCCCACCATCAGCAACGTTGCCGTCACCAAGACGCTCGTCGATAGAGGCGTAGGACTCAACATGATCTCCATCGAGACCTTCGAGAAGCTCCAAGTACCCTACGAGCAGCTGATGCCGACAAGGCCCTTCTCAGGGGTCACTAACGGCTCCACGCTGCCTCTGGGGCAGGTGCGCCTCCCCGTCACCTTCGGCACCCTCAAGAACTACCTCACTGAGCTCATCGACTTCGATGTGGCGCACATCGGCCTGCCGTACAACGCCATCTTGGGCTACCCCACGCTCGCCAAGTTCATGGCAGTGACCCATCATGCCTACAACGTCCTCAAGATGCCGGGCTGCAGCGACATCATCACCGTCCGCTGCGATGAGAAGGACGCGGTCCGCTCCCTCGTGAGCGCCTACAAGGCTGTCGCCACCGCCCACCCTGCTGATGAAGATGACGTCGAGCCTCCTGAGGCCGCACCAGCAAAGAAGAAGCAGTTGTTCTCTCAGGCGCGCGCCGAGACGAAGAAGGTGTCGGTGGACGGCAGCGGCTCAGGCCCTGCCTTCACCATCGGCACGGGTCTCTCTCCTACATAGGAAGACGCGCTCGTCACCTTCCTTCGGGCAAATGTGGATGTGTTCGCTTGGACAACATCTGATTTGTCCGGCGTGCCGAGGGAGGTGATCGAGCACCACTTAGCGGTGTGCCCCAACGCACGCCCCGTGAAGCAAAAGGCACGGCGCCAAGCGCCAGAGAAGCAAGAGTTCATCGTCAAAGAAATCCAGAAGCTGCAAGAAGCAGGAGTCATCCGTGAGGTGCACCATCCCGAATGGCTCGCCAATCCAGTCATAGTACCCAAGAAAGGTGGCAAGGAGCGAATGTGCGTCGACTTCACGGGCCTCAACAAATCCTGCCCTCGGGACCCCTTCCCGCTGCCCCGCATCGACCAGATCGTGGACTCCACCTCCGGGTGTGAGTTGTTGTGCTTCCTAGATGCCTTCTCAAGCTACCACCAGATCAAAATGGCAACGGAAGATGTGGAAAAAACGGCCTTCATCACCCCCTACATCTGCATGCCTTTCGGCCTGAGGAGTGCCGGAGCCACCTTCCAAAGGCTGATGTGCATCACCCTGGGGCCTCAGATGGGAAGGAACGCGGAGGCCTACGTCGATGACATCATTGTCAAGACGCGCGAGGCCTGGTCCCTCATCACGGACCTCGAGGAAACATTCTCCAAACTGCGCAAGGTCAATCTCAAGCTCAACCCCGACAAATGCGTCTTTGGAGTTCCTTCCGGCAAGCTGCTTGGCTTCCTGGTCTCCCACCGCGGCATCGAGGCGAACCCCGAGAAGATCAAGGCCATCGAGATGATGCGCCCTCCCCAGAACCTCAAGCAAATGCAGCGTTTGGCGGGATGCATGGCCTCGCTTGGACGCTTCATCTCCAAGTTCGGCGAGCGAGCCCAACCCTTCTTCAAGCTCATGAAGAGATCCAGCCCCTTCAAGTGGACTCCTGAGGCTGATGCTGCCTTTGAGGACCTCAAGAGGTACCTGACGAGCCCACCCATCATGGTCGCGCCACGCTCTCGTGAGCCCCTGCTCCTGTACTTGGCCGCCACCCCCCAAACGGGCAGCGTGGCCTTGGTGGCGGTACGAGAGGAATGCGTCTACATCCAGAAGAAGCCTGTCGAGGCCGCATCAGTGCCTGCTGAGGCCGCACCATCACCTGTCGAGGGCCCTCCTCAGGAGGCCCCTGACGAGCCGCCTCCCGAGCCGTCCGAGCCTCATGAGCCCCCGGAGCCCTCCGTAAAGCAAGATGCTACCACAACCACGCGCCTCATCGAGCACCCTGTGTACTTCGTCAGCACGGTGCTGCGGGATGCGCGCGAGCGCTACCCCATGCAGCAGAAGCTTCTCCTCGCGCTCCTCGTCGCCTCCAGGAAGCTGCGCCACTGCTTCCAGGGCCATCCCATCAAGGTGATCACGTCCTACCCACTGGAGCAAGTCCTGCGCAACCCCAACGCCGCCGACCGCGTCGCCGAATGGAACATTGAGCTGCAAGCCTTCGAGCTGGAATTCTGCACCACAAGGATGATCAAGGGGGCAGCCTTGGCGGACTTCGTGGCAGAATGGACGGACCCGCACCAAGAAGAGCCTCGCGAGGATGAATCCCTCCTACCTGGAAATAAAGCGGCCGGCGGCTGGACCATGCACTTCAATGGCGCGTTCTCCCGACAGGGCGCAGGGGCTGGCGTCGTGCTCACCTCGCCGACAGGAGACAAGCTCTTCTACGTTGTCCAACTCTGCTTCAAGCATGACGACAAGGTCTCCAACAACATCGCGGAGTACGAAGGCCTCATCGCTGGGCTCAAGGCCGCCTCTGCTCTGGGCATCAAGCGCATCATCGTCAAGGGCGATTCCCAGCTCCTTGTCAGCTTCTCCAACAAAAGCTACAAGCCCAAGGACGAGCACATGGCCGCCTACTTGGAGGAAGTTCGCAAGCTCGAGAAGCGCTTCCTTGGCCTGGAGCTCCAGGACGTCCCTCGCGGCAGCAACAAAGAGGCAGACGACATTGCCAAGCGGGCATCTCGCCGCGAGCCGCAAAACCCTGGCGTCTTCGAAGAGAGACTCCTGAAGCCGTCAGCTACACCACCTGCCGCGAGCGCCACGGCGCCTCATGAGGAGCTCCCTCCCGCACCACCCACAGGCGCACCTGATCGCGGCCATCTTCGGGCGCTCGCTTGCTGCTCGCGCTGGAGCCTCAAGCAGACAGCTGGGTCGCGGAGTTCAAGGCCTACTTGCGAAGCGGCACCCTCCCGGAGAAGGACTCAGAGGCAGAGCGTGTGGCTCGCCAGGCCACCGTCTACTGCTTGCAAGACGGCAAACTCTACCGCAGGCACCCCAATGGCGTCGCGTTGCGGTGCATCTCCGAAGTACAAGGTCGCGAGCTGCTTGCTGACATCCATGGTGGAGACTGCGGCCACCACTCTTCATCGCGCACCCTCGCTGGCAAGGTGTTCCGCACTGGCTTCTACTGGCCCACCGCGCTTCAAGACGCCACCGAGCTGGTCCAATCTTGTGAAGCCTGCCAATTCCACGCAAAGCAGATCCACCAGCCGGCGCAAGGCCTCCAGACGATCCCACTCTCGTGGCCCTTCGCGGTCTGGGGGCTGGACATCCTGGGCCCCTTCCCACGCGCGATAGGCGGCTACCGCTACCTCTACGTCGCCATCGACAAGTTCACCAAGTGGGCGAAAGTCGAGCCTGTCCGCACCATCCCGGCAGCCTCAGCCGTCAAGTTCATCAAGGGCCTCGTGAGCCGCTTTGGCGTCCCCAACTGCATCATCACTGACAACGGCTTGCAGTTCACCAGCGGCCTCTTCAAGTCATACTGCGCCAGCCTTGGCACGCAGATCTGCTACGCCTCTGTGGCACACCCGCGAAGCAGCGGCCAGGCCGAGCGCGCCAACGCTGAGGTCCTCAAGGGCCTCAAGACACGAAGCTTCAAGAAAAAGCTTGACGCCTGCGGCAAAGGCTGGCTCGACGAGCTCCAGTCCGTGCTATGGTCAATCCGCACGACAGCAACCAAGCCTACTGGCGAGACTCCCTTCTTCCTCGTCTATGGAGCCGAAGCAGTCCTCCCTTCTGAAATCAAGCACGGCTCTCCGCGAGTCCTCGCCTTCAACGAAGCTCATCAGGACGGCTCACGAGAGGCTAACCTGCTGCTCCTCGAGGAAGCCCGTCGCCAGGCCGCTCTACGCGTTGCCCGATACTAGCAGGATCTGCGTCGCTATCACAGCCGCAACATACGCCCCCGTACTCTCGAAGCTGGCGATCTCGTCCTACGAAGGATCCTCTCCAGAGAAGGACTCCACAAGCTCTCACCCATGTGGGAAGGCCCGTTTAGGGTTGCCCATGTCTCCCGGCTTGGCGCCGCTCGGCTGGAGACGGAGGAGGGTGTTCCTGTGCCCAACACATGGAACATCCAACACGTCCGCAAGTTCTACCCGTGACTTCACGCGTACGAACGAAATGGAGTTGTACACGCTTCGGAGCCTCTCTTTGCGCTAGCCTGATGGGCCCACGAGAGCTCCCTCCCACAACCCAGTGGAAGCCCCATGCTCAACGCTGGCGGATCGATCGAATTGAGGGCGCCGCCTGGCTGCACCATCCTCAAGCTGTCTCGTGTCCGTCATGGCAGTCTCTTCTTTTTGGATGTGAAACTGAGGGCGCCACATGGCTGCACCATCCTCAAGCTGACCCGTGCCAGACAAGGCAACCTCATCTTTTTGGTTGTGTAATGAACCTTAGTATTATGTTGCAGTAAAGCTTTATTCCTTAGATATTTTATGTGTTTGGTAAGTTGTCTGCTCCAGGAGTCGTGCATGCTCGCGATCTCCCTCCTGCGCATCACGCGAGCGGGGGCTGGACACGGTGTGCCTGTGCTCGGGTCAGTCCCAGCAGCGCCACAAACCCAAGTGACTGAGCTCTGGCTCGCGGGCCTGCTCCCGTGCACATCACCTCACCAAGGTCCTTGGTGCCTTGTCTTCTCGCGTGACGCCCATAAGCAAGATAGCAAGCGTGCACTGCTCCTCCTTTGTGAAACCTGTTGGTATGCAGTTATCACAGGAACAAGGCACACAGAAGACCTCGCGAGCGCCACCTCGCGAGGTAACCCACATGAAGCCGCCTCCTGACAAAGCCTACAGGAGGCTTCGCGAGCGCTGCCTCGCGAGGCGGCCTGTGGTGGCCATCCTCGCCAAGTGCCAACGGAAGACCTCACGAGCAAGAGCCTCACGAGGCGCACTCTGCAGCTACGACGCGGCAAGCGACATACCCCGCGAAAAAACTAATTCTAAAAACATCTCGTGAGTCGCTCTTGGCGCCCCTCAAGCTCCCCTCTCTCCACAACCTCGCTGTGTGCTGATGTTCTCTCCTTTGCGCAAGCCGCTTGCACGTCAAAGGGGGGCTCCCTGAGCATCGCGCCTTAGGAGCCCTTACCGCCCCTCAGAGCCCTACACCCTCTGGCCTTGTCTAGGCACGCGTCCTAACATACCAGCGACGGTCGTAGCCCGCTCGGGGGCTGGGTCCTGACGACGTAGAGCACCAAGGCATGCAAGAAGTGGAGAACAAGCCTCACGAGAGGGTCTCACGAGGAGCACAAATTACAGCAAACCATTAAGTACTTAAACGCAAAAGTCATGTTTTCACGCCCCCCACAGGGCTACATCGATCTGATACAGGTAAACAAAAGAGAAAAGGCCTAAGAGGATGCGCCGTCACCATCACCGCCGTCGTCGCCTTCGTTGTCGTCGCCTTCGCCTTCTTCAACACCGTCGGAGCTCTTGCTGCTGCCATGGGAGAACTTCGCGAGCAGGGCGTCCACGTGGTCCTCGACCGCCTTCCCGAGGCCGTCATGGAGCTCCTCGGGGAAAGGAGCCATCACCCTGTCGAAGTCGAAGTTGGCGTCGGCGTGGAGGAGATGACTGAAGGTGCGCGTCGCCGCTTGGCTGAGGAGGTCGCGGCACTCATCTTCGATGATGCCGTTGACCCGCTTGGCCCCAACCTCGAGCCGCTCCACGAGCTTGGTGAAGAAGTCGAGGTAGCTGGCGTCGTGGGTCTCAAGGGGGCCCCCGAGCCTCTCCTGGCAGATGGTGGTCAGGGCGCCGCGGGCTCGGAGCTGGAGGGAGTGGAACATCTTGGCGCGCTCGTGCTGCCGCCCCCGCGCCCGATCTGCCTCCAGCCTGGCCTGCTTGACGATGTTGGTGACGCTGCCCACCTGCTGCTGGAGGGAAGCCAGCTCCTCCTCCGCGGCAGCCTTAGCCTTGAGTGCGGCCTCCCGTCGGCTCTCCGCCTCCGTCAGCACCTCCTTGAGGCCGCTGATCTCCTGCTGGAGCTCCTCGCACTTCTTCTTGAAGCGGTCCTCCTGAGCCTTCAGCTTCTTGCTGTGGTCGGCGGCTATCGCCTGGCGGCTCCTCTCAATCCTCGCGTCGGCATCCGCCTGGATCTTCTTCTCCTTGACCTCCAGCGCGGCGTTGGCCTTCTCCATGCGCTAGTTGTAGGAGGCCTTGGCAGCAGCCACCTCGCGATCCAGCGTTGATACGTCTCCAACGTATCTATAATTTTTGATTGTTCCATGCTATTATAGTATCAATCTTGGATGTTTTTATATGCAATTATATATCATTTTTTGGGACTAACCTATTAACCTAGTGCCCAGTGCCAGTTGCTGTTTTCTGCTTGTTTTTGGTTTTTCAGGAAATCAGTACCAAACAAAGTCCAAAGACACGAAACTTTTTGGAGATGTTTTTCGGGACAAAAGAGACCCTGGAGACTTGGAGAGGAGGCCAGAAGGTTCACGAAGCCTCCGCAAGGCAACAGGGCGCGACCCCAGGGGGGCGCGCCCTGATGCCTTGTGGGGCCCTCGTGGCTTCGTTTGGCTTAATTCCACTTCTATAAATTCTCAAATATTCGGAAACCAATAGAGAGCCACCCCGAATAACTTTTACGCCGCCGCAAGTCTCTGTTCTTCCGCGATCCCATCTGGAGGCCTTTTCCGGTACTCTGCCGGAGGGGGAATCGATCACGGAGGGCTTCTACATCAACCTTGCTGCCCTTCCGATGATGTGTGAGTAGTTTACCACAGACCTACGGGTCCATAGCTAGTAGCTAGATGGCTTCTTCTCTCTCTTTGATCTTCAATACCATGTTCTCCTTGATGTTCTTGGAGTTCTATCCGATGTAATCTTCTTTTGCGGTGTGTTTGTTAGGATCCGATGAATTGTGAGTTTATGATCAGATTATTCATGAGAAATATTTGAGTCTTCTCTGAACTCTTTTATGCAAGATTATTATAGCTTTGTATTTCTCTCCGATCTATCGATTTGGTTTGGCCAACTAGATTGGTTTATCTTGCAATGGGAGAGGTGCTTTGTGATGGGTTCAATCTTGCGGTGCTCAATCCCAGTGACAGAAAGGGACATGACACGTATTTGTATTATTGCCATTAAGGATAAAAAGATGGGGTTAATCATATTGCTTGAGTTTACTTTGTCTACATCATGTCATCTTGCTTAAGGCGTTACTCTGTTTCATACTTAATACCCTAGATGCATGCTGGGTAGCGGTCGATGGGTGGAGTAATAGTAGTAGATGTAGGCAGGAGTCGGTCTACTTGTCTCGAACGTGATGCCTATATACATGATCATTGCCATGAATCCATCATAATTATTTGCTTTTCTATCAATTGCCCAACAGTAATTTGTTTACCCACCGTATGTTCTGCGCTCGAGAGAGAAGCCTCTAGTGAAAACTATGGCCCCCAGGTCTACTTTTATCATATATTAAAAACCAAAAATACCTTGCTGCAATTTATTTACTTTAATTTTATTTAGTATTTTAGTTTATCTATCTATCACTATCAGAATTAATCCTTGCAAATAACCGCTAAGAGGATTGACAACCCTCTTATTTGCGTTGGGTGCAAGTGTTTGCTTTTGTGTGTGCAGGTGCTGCTAACGGGATTTTGCGTGGTTCTTCTACTAGATTGATAACCTTGGTTCTTAACTGAGGGAAATACTTATCTCTACTATACTGCATCATCCTCTCCTCTTCGGGGAAATACCAACGCAGTCTACAAGTAGCAAGTGTCTCTAGGCGCTCGCGCTCCGCGGCCTGGTCGGCTGTCGTCATCGCAAGCTCCCGCTCGCGGATCGCGAGATCAGCTTCACGGCCTGCAAGGCCTTCGGCGCGCCTGTCGAGCTCGCTCTCCCGTGCCTGGAGCAGCTTCACGGCCTGCAAGGCCTTCGGCGTGCCTGTCGAGCTCGCTCTCCCGTGCCTGGAGCATCCGCGCCTGGGCGACGTGCTGCTCCTCAAGCACCTTCGTGCGAGCCTCCGCCTCCTCGCGACACCGGTCGGCCGTGTCGGCCTCCCGCATAGCGTTCTTGAAGATCTCCTTCGCCTCGGAGGCGGCCCTCTCGCGCTTCTCCCGTGCGGCTTCGTCCTGGCGCCGGCCCAGCTTAACAGCGACGTCGAGTTGACGCCACCCCTTCGCGAGGAGCAGGCGCTCCCCGGCGAGGCGCGTCTCCTCCGCCTGGAGTTCCGCCTCGAGCTGGCCCAGAGCCGCCCGGGCGTTCCGCAGGACCCCGCACTTGAGCAGGGTGCGGCTGTTCATGAGCGCCAAGGCCCACTCCAGGTCTGGCTCTTCGCCGCCCTCCGCCGGCGTCATTCGTCAGGAGCGGGGGGTCCACCGGAGTCTCCTCCTCCTCTTGCTGCGGTGGCGCATTCTGCGGGCTCGTCGCGCCCGCGGCAGGAGCCTCGCGCGCCGGCGAGCGCTGGGGGCTTGCCGAGGCGCCTCCGGTAGCTCCAGCCTCCTTGGCGGGGGAAGAGCTCGGCGGGGGAGTTGGCGCCTCTGCCTCCTCCATCGCTACATCACCTCCTGCAGCGGGTGCCTCGGGAGGCACGGCCCCTCCTCCATAGGCCGCCTCCCGAAGCTCATCTCCCTTGGCCTCAGGAGCTGCATCGACGTGCGGCTCCGGAGGAGCCACTTGCTCCTCCTCCACCTCCGCGCGCCCCGTTTCGGCTTCGGGGCGGTGGGTGGCCTCAGCACGACCCTCGGCGCCTGCGGTAGGCGCCGATGCCCCCTTCGAGCCAGGGGTCTTCGGCTTCTTCTTCTTTAAGGGCCTCCTGCGCAAGCGGGAGCTCTCCAGCGCGAAGCAGGAGGTGGTGCGCGCGCGGCGACCACGCGCCTGCCTACTGTCCGAGGAGGAAGACGACAGGGGAGGAGAAGGTGGGCTGGGCTGGCTTCTCTCCTGGGCTAGGTAAGCCAGGTGAGGTTTCTGTCCTGTTTCTATTTTTGTTTCTGTTTTTAATTCTGCAGTTTGTTTTTGATTTAGTTTTAACACCAAATCAAGTTTATAAATCCTGAAAATATTTGTGGGCAGTAATTGAATTATTTCAGAGGCCCTCAACAAATTTCGGAATTATTGGAGCAATAGAATTATTTATAGATTTTATTTGCTCCAACTCAAATACAATATGCATTAATTCAAGGCCCATAAATGCCATAAAAATGTGAATCATCTCTGGTTAAGGTTTTCACCTTTTTCCATAAGTAATGAACATTTTTGAATGGCATTTTGGGTTTATTGAAATATTTTAAGTTGAACCTATTTGAATTACTTTGGTGCTAGGGTTTGGTCATCCCCAATTCAAATTTCCTTTGAATTTAAACATGATGCATGGATGCTTTAATGCAACTATTTACAATCAATTCTAGGGCTGTGACAATCAACTTTCTTTTTCCCTCAGAAACACCCTCATTTCTCTTTATGCTATGAAGCAACCTTCAATTCTATTTCATAGATAATTCTCAGAAAATTCCCTAAAATTCTTTGCATCATGTCTCACCTCCTCATGCCAAAATATGCCATGGTCCTATGTAATTTTTCAGCTAGGGAAAATATTTTGCTTCTGGTCAGTAATGGCAGTTTGTGAAGCAACTATATTATTCCTTCACCCAATCGAGCTGAAATTTTTACCACATAGGGACCCTCCTAAGAGATGCCCATCCACCAAAATTTAGCCAAAAACTCCCAGCCATTCGAGCTAGACATCCAGCTAAAGTTTCTGTCCAAAAACTTCACAGCAAGCTCAAGTCACATCCCCTGCGTGACATGTCAATCCAAAGCTGCAATGTGTCTCAGTGCTGAAGGGACTACACCCTAGACAAGGTCTGGGCGACCCTAAAGCCCCGCGTGTGCCAGTGCACGCGGTGACCACACGGATTGCAGGTGTTCGACATGCGTTGCACGCGCTCTGGACGCTGGGACCCTCAGCCGCCACCCAAACGCCGCCCTCACGACACCGCAGCCTGCCCGCGCCACCTCACTCGCTCTCCTTCTTCCACCTAGCCAGCTCCAAGCCCCTCCCGACGCATGCACACGGAGCCCCCGTGCGGGAATAATGCGCCATAGTGCGCTGCCTGCCCCACATAGTGCTCCACAACCTTGCCCGCGTGCTCCTGCCGCTCCCGTGCGTCCCTCTAGTCACTTCACCGCCCGTGCCCAAGCCGCATGTGTTGGTGTATAAAACATGGGTATTTTATACCCTAACTTATGCCCAGACAGTGGTAGCGTTCTTGATGGCCAGGGCTTGCCGGGAAATTACCAACTTCAAGATTCAAGACTTGGTTGCAAAACCATAAAGAAGACATCAAGACGAAGCATCAAGAAGCACTTGGCTAGTGCTGAAGATGGAGACATCACTTGCCGGCAAGGCATGAGCCGGCAAGATGAAGGCCCGGCAAGCTCCGTGCCGGTAAGCCCTTACTGGCTCCTCCTTGCTCCACCTCATCGAGCAACTAGTCGCTAATCTGTGAGGTGTCGAGCGGGCAGGCAGTTTGGTGAGGCTTGTCGGGGCACGTGTCAGCATGTTGGAAGACGGATTACCTTTAATAACACCCGTCCAGAAGGCGTGTCAAGATTATAGGAGGTAGCTGGGCGAGCAGTGCAGGAACCTTGCTGGGGCTACTCCTCCATTGGACACCTAACGGCGCATTTAATGCGTTTGTCCTAAACCGGCAGAGTTAGGTATGATAGCACTGTTGGCTATCTAATCAACATGTAAAGACTATTTTGCCATTGTGGTTACCCCTTGATTTATAAAAGGAGGGCCAGGGCAACCTTTACAGGGGTCGACACTTTGCTCATCCTGCATGCGTAGCTGCACTTCCCGCATTCTTTCCAGCAAGTAGCGCTCCTTTGTACTTGAGCTTAAACACACCCAATACAACAAAGCAGGAGTAGGGTTTTACACCTCGCGGTGGCCCGAACCTGGGTAAAATCCTTTCCGTGATCGCTGATTCTGCTCTTTGTGCTTGCACATCCCCTTAGTCGAACCGCAAAAGGGGCCCGATGGTCCCATAGATGGTTGTACGCACGACATCTATGGCGCGCCAGGTAGGGGGATCGCTTGCGCGAACCTGATTCAGTAGTTTGCGCGTCAGTTTCATCTTCATCATCTTCGATGGCACCCAAGAAGAAGGGCGCATCCGCAGCAGCTCCATCGACCTCCAAGCTTCCGTCGCAGACGCCCACAGGCGGCGCAGATGATCCAGCCAGCGCAGGTGGCGCAAGAGGCGCGACTGGCGCGGGCGGCGCGGAAGGTGTGACCGGTGCAGGCGGCGCAGGCGGTGTAGCCAACACAGGTGTAGCAGGCGGAGCACACCACACGAACCCTCAGCTTCCTCACCAATTCGGCGACCGAAGCCACAATGGTGCAGGCGGCGCGGATGGCCAACTCCCGCCTCCTCGACACACCGGCGAGCATAGCCACCGGAGCAACACCATCCGGACCAGCGCAAGCCAAGATCCAGCCACTGCAGCATCTAAGGATGCCACGTCGGGACGCACGCCGTGGCCATCGCAAGATGGGCGCGATGCGACTCCGAACGGTGCTGGTGGTTCTAGACGGCGACGTCTACACGGCAAGACGCCTGTTGATCAGCCACAAGATCTTCAGGCACCACCACCACCACGTCGGCCCACTGTTGGGCATGAGCCACGGCAACAAGTTCGTGATGGCGCTCCTGCTAGTTCTGCCAGGAATCGAGCGACGTCCCATTCTTCGCTCCCGGCCATGCCAACTACGGCAGCGGAGGCCATGGCGCGGGCGCAAATGCTGTTGAACTTCCCTCCAGCTGCTGACAAGATGGATGAGTGGAGAGCTACTATCCAGAGCCTCATTGGATTTGCTGAAGCTAGCAATTCGCAGCGGGCGGGACCTTCACGGCGTCCGGTGACAGCACCAACCGATGGCCATGCCAGAGGTGCCGCGCCAACGGTGCAGTCACCTCCACAACAACAACTTCAACAACCGCGACAGACTCACCGATCCGTCGAGCCCGATGAGATGTCGATGGCTTCTTCGGATCCACGAGCGCGGCAAGACCAGCGTCAAGTGCTGTGAGATAGGTGGGTGGAAGATGCTCGCACTACTATTGAATGGCGCCGGGAGGCGCGCCGTCAATCTGACGTGCGCAACGGTCCAGTCGTTGATGAGCCTGCGCCTGAGGTTGGCGGGTACTTGCCTTACGAGGTTGGCTACCCGACCTTCACTCGTGAGCTGCGGCAAGTCCGCTGGCCGTCAACCCGGGGCTTCAAGCCAGAGTTGCCAGAGAAATATGACGGCAAGCTTAACTCGGCGGAGTTCTTGGGTATCTACACGATCGCCGTACAAGCTACCGGGGGACGGGATGAAAAGATTCTCGCCAATTATTTTCCATTGGTGCTCAAACCCAATGTGAGATCTTGGCTGATGAACTTGCCGGAGGGCTCCATTTCTTCATGGTCTGATTTATGCAATTAGTTCATTGGTGCTTTCATCGGAGGCCACAAGGTTCCTGGTCAGCCCAGTGATCTGCATGTGATCCCACAAAGAGATGGTGAGTCCTTGCGGAAGTATATACAGAGGTTCAGTCGTGTGCACCGCAACATTCCTGATGTGCACCGCGCGGCTGTGATTGCTGCCTTTCACATGAATGTGCGCAATCGTAGGATGCGGGAGAGGATGAATATCCGGCTGCCGAAGACCATTAATGAGCTGTATGCGTTGGCGGACAAGTGTGCGCGTGCTGAAGAAGGGAGGAGACTTCCTGGGGAGGATGCTGGCGCTGAAGTTGATTCTGAGGACGACGATGCCACCACCCCGAAGAAAAAGGGCCGAAAGCGCAATAGGAAGCACAAGGGCAAGACAGTGATGGCCGTTGAGGGCTCCGGCAACACCAATGCCACCAAGAAGGCTAAGACAGAAAGCTCCGGCAAAGAAGCTGCTGTATGCGCTGATTGTCAGGAGGTCGCGGTAGGCGAGAAGGCCGGCAAGACCAACGGGCCATATTACAAGATTCACCGCACCAAGGGCCATGATCTCCAAGAGTGCCGGCAGGTTGAGCAACTTGCCAAAAAGCAGAAGGCTGAATATGAAAAGCGCGACAAGGAGAAAGGCCAGGACGGTGCTGGGGGATCTGGCAAGAGGGGTCGTGGTGGCCGAGGAGGCCACCGCGGCAAGGCCAAACAACAAAAGGAGAAGCCTGCCCGATGGTCCCATAGATGGTCATACGCACGACAGCACGCGTCGCCAGAGCTCTGGCAGCTTCCTCACGGCCGTGCTCGGTGCACGGCATCTCCATTCACTATAAATTGCCCCCTCCCGAGCTGCTCGCTTCATCCTCCACTCAACCACTGGCCACAAATCGACCACCAACGAGCGGGGCAAGTCCAGGAGGGCCTCTAGCCTCCGATCATCGCCAGAGTTCAGCCGCGGAACCCCTCGGCCATCCTCCTTCTCCTGCCCTCCTCTGCTTCCCCAACCTCATCGACCGAGCTTGCGTTGAGCTCCTGAGCATGACGGTGCAGCCGGTTGGTCGGAACAGCGCCAGAAACGATGACTCCGACGAGCTCCGCCGCCCGTCGTTTCTGGAGAAGAAGCTAGCTTCATCGTCCGTCCATCTCTGGCCAAGCTACGGGTACATGCACATTCTCCACGCTGCCCTGAACCTCTTTCGACCCTCGCCGGCGGCCGCCATGGTCTCCTCGCCGGAGAACCACCGACAACTGCGCCGCCCACCTCTTCTCTCTCTCTCCCTCTTATGAATCTGACACGGGACCCCACCCATCAGCCTCTCTCTGCCCCTCCGAACAGATTGCTAGTGGAGGCGCCCCGGGCAAATACGCCTTCGACGTGGCCCTCTCTGGAATTTCTGTTATTTCAGTTTAAATCAGATTTTGACCCCAACTTTGACCATCTATCATTTCTTAACCATAAGTCCAAATGAATTGAAACTTTTTGCTATATTTTTGTCATGAGCTAATCTTTCTGTTGGTACAATTTGAGATTTTTCCTAGCTGTCTAGAATTTCTGGTATTAGAAAAGGTTTTATGTGACATTTTCTTTTTCTTATTAAATCTGTTTTCAGAAGAAACTAATTGTGTGGGAGAGGCCCAGGAGTATTGTGACACTCCTCTGAACTAAGGCAAGCCACATCATCCATTTGCAAGATGGCATTGCAATGGCAATGGTTTCACTTGAATATCAATTAATTATGTGCCCTATGATTTAAATTATTAAATTCATAATACTTGTTGCATTATGCTCATTCCCATGCCATATTGATGTTGTAGACAGTAGAGTAAATGTTATATGCCATGGTTAAGTTATGATCCATCCACCATTTAGTTTATGTTATCATGCTCTCATGCATCCTATTGCATTCTATGGCTCGAATCATTTTCATTCAAGTTAAACCTGACATTAATCGAACTTGAACAAAGTTGTTGATCGAGTCATAGTGCCATCGAATCGAGCTCACCAGTGCAACCACACTTGCCTGGATGGGGAGACCCTAATTTGGTCTATTGTCATGCCTCTCGCCAGTGCCTCCAATGGGGGAAGGTTATGTGCGCGTGCTACCTTGGCCCGGTAGGCAGCAATAACCTTGTGAGCCCGAGTTGTATGGTACCGAGGTCCTCATTTGGGATGATAAAGTTTAGTTTGGCCACGACGGTGGCGGATGTCACGAGGTGACATCAGGGCCACCCATGGCATAGCCCAGACGGGAGTTTGTCGGAGTGGCCGGGAGAGTGTCATGCAATAGATTGGTTTTGTTGGAACGTCATTGGTCCACCCGAATGGAAGCATGATGCCATGAGTTCCATGGTGTGGGTACAGTGTACTAGCCACTGCAGAGTGTATAAACTATCGATTGCCGCGTCCTCGATTATGGACACAGTTCGTAGTAGGTCACACTATGGGTCAACAGAAATAATTAACCTGCACCCTAAAGAACCCCGAGCTTGCACATGAAGAAGTTGGTTGATCTTAAGGCGATCACACGATGATCACGATGGTATGGTTGATACCGATGGTGGTTAAGAGGTAACCTCCGAGATGGGTAAGTTGGTCCTTGGGACCGTGATGGCATTTCACTCACACACTGAGATGGTAGCATCATGCTCATGATCATATTTTTAATCTGTTAATGCCATGTTATTGCTTGTCATAATTGCTTTGTTTGCTGTGAGCTTGCGAGTACATTCAAAGTACTCACCTGGCGTGTCATGCCAGATGCAGGAGAAGCCGTGCAAGGAGTTGATGTCGACCGGTACTTCGCGATCTAGGCCGTGTCCCAGCAGTGTCCCTGTGGCATGGAGTTCCGCTACCCCGTCGTTCCGCTGCCAAGTAGTTGTGTCCACTAGCATCGAGGCCCCTGAGATGTTTACTAAATAATGTACATAGAGGAGCCGCACCGTGTGTGCCGCTTGGCCTCGTTTCCCTATGTAATCATCGAACCTATGGATCCGCAAGAGATCAATAAAGCGGTTATGTCTGTTGCAAGTTGTTGTGTGTTGCTAGAAGACTTGATCTCTGGGCTGGCAATACAAGGTAACCCGGTTGCTCTGAGCCGGGGTGCCACAACGCTTGGTATCAGAGCCGCGCTGACTGTAGGACACCCTAGACAACCAACACGTTAGGAAACGGTAGCTATAAGGTCTTGTGGTGATTTGAGTGTGCATCTGCACTTGGTTGTTTCATTGCATGCATATAGTTTCTTGTGTTGCTAATCAGCTAATGTTGTGAGTGTAGATGGCACCAGTTCCGTACCCATATCATCTTGAGCCGGCACCGTCCACTTTTCCGCCACTGCTTCGCAATGTTTGGCGTCGACTCTACCCCGACGGCGACGACCCTGTGTACCAGGTGTACCAAGAGCGACTTGCCGACACCGTGTACGAGTACCATGCAGAGGTCATTCTGCACAACAGCACCATGGTGGGCACCTACACCCATTCCTCGAAGGGCGGGGTTGCTTCTACACCTGACCAGGCGATCCAGTTCATTGCACTTGAGGCTCTCACCGACCTGTGATACAACGAGATTCAGATGTAGACACACCCAGGTTTCTATTTCTACTCATCCCTGTTTGTAGAAATAGGGCAAGTCCGCTTCCCATTCATTGATCCGGAGTGTGACCGTTCAGCTAGCCACCTGTCTCGTTACATGACAGCCGGGTACTTGCTGATCCACAGTTTGACTCAAGAGTTAACCTGCACTCGAGACGCACTCGCTGCCGCTCGAGCCGCGCTTACTCCTACTTTTTCTTCTATTACACCTTTCATCCCTCCAGTTACTCTACCCTCACTTACTCCCGATACATCCGGACCTTCCCAGGGGAACTCGGATGCCTCGACCTTAACCCCTCATGAGTCTCCAGCCTAGTGGGCTTCTCTTCTCGCTACTCCAGCTGCTCCTATGTTAAGGAGTCGTCCTTCCCCAGATTCTGAGGGAGAACCATCCCGTCAGCGTCGTCGTGTTTCCTTTGCTCCGGAGGTCTCCGTTAGCATCATCAGTTCCAATTTAGAGTCCGAGACCGAGGAGACACCCGCAGAGTCTTCAGCTTGCCAGTGCGAGTTCTGTAGCCGCGATTAGATGATCTTTGACGCCGATGTATGATGATGGTAGTAGAACGTATGCATATAGCGGTGTAGTACCATCCATGATGTTTTTATTTCCTGCGCCTTTATGTATAATTATGCCTTCTTTCTTTTGCCTTGGTTTTTCTTTCACCTTTTTCTGGGTGTTGCCTTACCTTCCCATTTTCCTTTATGGATGTTGCTCATCTCGATGCTTCGTATTGGGAACAAATATAGGATGACAAGGTGTGGCGGCAGCAGTCATGGTGGCGACGACAGTCCCGTTCGTTGATCCGCCAGACAGGCAGGACATTCTCCAGAACCATATCAGCCACCTCCTCCTCCACCGCAAGCACCCACAACAGATCAGATCATGCGAATGTTTGAGGAAAAGAGAAATCAGGATCAGATGGAGTTTTTGAGCAGCATGCAGACTTTGGTTGGGCAAAATCAGAACAACCATAATGGCACTCACTCCAAGCTATCCGACTTTCAGAGGACCAAACCGCCAAGTTTCAGCCAAGCAGTAGACCCCATGGAAGCTGATGACTGGTTGAGGACCATCAAAAAGAAGCTAGAAATTGCACGTACTGAAGAAGCTGACAAGGTACCCTTTGCCACTCATTATCTGGAAGGGCCAGCTGCTATATGGTGGACAATACCAAACTCATGTGGCCTGCTGAAGATGAAGTTACTTGGGAAAAATTCAAAGATAAATTCCGCAAGTATTATTTTCCTGCCGACATCATGAAAGTCAAGCAGCGAGAATTCCTTACCCTTATTCAAGGAAACTCAACTATAAGTGAGTATTTAAACAAGTTCAATCATTTGGCATGTTATTCCACTCATGATGTGGCCACCGAAGAACGGAAGATAGATTGGTTTCTTGGAGGATTAAATCATACCCTCCGATGTCCGCTCAGTACTTTGGACTTCCTCGACTTCCAAACTTTGGTGAATAAAGCACTCATTGTAGAAAGGGATCACAAACTCGCCAATGATCATAAGAGTGCGTATGAAGACCATAAACGCAAGTTCGAGCCTAAGAAGGAAGGGCAATTCTCGCAAAAGGTTCGTACTTGGCAGCAGTCACAAATCAAGTTCAAGCCAACATGGCAGCAGGGCAACACCAAGACTGACAATCGAGTCAAAACCATCGTTACACACCCAGTGAAAGAAGATTCCCAGCGTAATAATGCATGTTACGCTTGTGGACAAACTGGACACTATGCCAGACAGTGCCCCAAGAACGGAAAGCCGCCAACGAACCTCAAGCCTCAAGTCAACAATATGGGACAGTACCCCAAACGGGGGTATATTCAAGGGCAAGTTCATCATATCTCCGCAGAAGATGCCCATGAAGCACCAGATGTGGTCCTTGGTATGTTTCCTGTTAATAACATACCTGCAATGATTTTATTCGATTCTGGGGCTTCCCATTCTTTTATTTCGCAGAGTTTTGTTGCCCAACATTGCCTTTCCTATACTCTTTTGGACAAAATTATGGTGGTGCAATCCCCCGCATCCATGCTCAGGACAAATATCATATGCCAGGACCTGGGAATATCAATAAATGGGATAATCTTCCCCACATCCCTTGTATCTATTGAATCCTCAGGACTGGATGCTATATTGGGGATGGATTGGTTAACAACACATCAAGTCTGCATAAATTGTACGACCAGAGAAGTCACATTGATAAACCCATCTGGACAACAAGCTCGGTTCTTTGCTAGTAGAACCATGTCAAAAAGAGGTATGGCTTACAAAGCTACAGCCACAGATATGGAGTTAATTCCAGTGGTTAGCGAATTTCCAGACGTATTTCTAGAAGAATTGCCAGGAATGCCACCCAACCGTGAGCTTGAGTTCTCTATTGATATTGTTCCCGGGACAACACCAATCTACAAAAAGTATTATCATGTGCCTTCTTCTGAATTGGTGGAATTGAAGAAACAGTTGGATGAGTTGCTACAAAAAGGGTATATACGCCCCAGTTCGTCTCCATGGGGGTCACCTGCAATATTCGTCAGCAAGAAGGATGGTAGTCTCCGAATGTGTATTGATTATCGCTCCCTCAATGATGTCACTATCAAAAATAAATACCCGCTTCCCCGGATCGATGATTTATTCGATCGATTAAATGGAGCCCGGGTATTCTCCAAGATCAACTTGCGAATAGGGTATCATCAATTGAAATCAGACAACAAGACATTCCCAAGACAACATTCACCACCGGATACGGGTTATATGAATTCACAGTCACGTCACTCGGGCTAACTAACGCCCCTGCCTTTTTATGCATATGATGAACAAGGTATTCATGGACTTTCTAGACAAGTTCGTGGTGGTATTCATTGATGATATTCTAATATATTCCAAAGGCGAAGAAGAACACAAACAACATCTCCGTGCTGTATTGGAACGATTACGAGCCCACCATCTTTATGCCAAATTTAGCAAATGTGAATTTTGGCTTAAGGAAGTGGGATTTCTAGGGCATACTCTATCCGCACAAGGAGTGGCCGTGGACGAAAGCAAGGTGGAAGAAGTGCTGAATTGGAAGGGACCCGTTACAGTGACAAAAGTCAGAAGTTTCTTGGGTTTGGCAGGCTATTATTGTCGTTTCATTGAAGGTTTCTCTATGATCGCCAAGCCAATGATGGAACTACTTAAGAAAAATCAAAGATTTATATGGACAGAAGCTTGTGAAAACAGTTTCAATGAGCTAAAAACCCGATTGACCACCACCCCAGTATTGGCTCTACCAGATATTTACCAAAGTTTCGATATTTATTGTGACGCATCCAGGCATGGCATTGGCATTGGCTGTGTACTTATGCAAGACGGAAAGGCCATGGCCTATGCTTCGCGACAACTACGGCCACATGAGGAAAACTATCCAACGCATGACTTGGAACTGGCAGCGGTGGTGCATGTTAAAAATCCGGAGGCATTATATTATCGGGAAACGATGCAAAATATACACAAACCACAAGAGTCTCAAGTACATATTCACTCAACCGGGCCCGAACCTCCGGCAAAGAAGATGGCTCGAATTAGTCAAGGATTATGACCTTGGAATCAATTACCATCCAGGAAAGGCTGATGTGGTCGCCGATACTCTCAGCCGAAAGCCAGCAACACCTAACTCAATAATTGAGTATTTACACCCAGCGCTTCAAGAAGAGATAGCACAACTCAACATGATCATTTGTGATGCAACATGCTCAGTTACTTTGGAAATCACCCCTACCCTGGAGGCCAAAATTCGTAAGGCTCAACCTGAAGATCCACTCTTACTTAAGGAAATAGCCCGAGTACATGCCGGGGAGACACAGGATTTCCACATAGACGATCAAGGTACACTACGATTCCGAAATCAAGTCTGTGTACCTGACCAAGGTGATTTGAAGCAGCAAATATTGAAGGAAGCTCATGAATATGCATACTCCATTCACCCTGGAGGCACTAAAATGTATCAAGATCTGAAGCAGACATTCTGGTGGGAGGGTATGAAGAAAGATATAGCCTATTACATTGCCTGCTGTGATATCTGCAATAGAGTGAAAGCTGAGCATCAGAAACCAGTTGGACTACTGCAACCATTACTAGTTCCACAATGGAAATGGGACGATATCTATATGGATTTCATCGTGGGATTGCCCAAAACCCCATGAGGGAATAATGCTATCTGGGTTGTGGTCGACATGCTCACGAAGGTGGCTCACTTCATTCAAGGAAGGACCACCTACCGTGCGGACCAACTCGCTCAACTCTATATATCAAGAATAGTCAGTCTGCATGGAGTACCCAAGCCCATCACTTCAGACCGAGGATCATTGTTCACCTCGGCTTTCTGGTTACAACTCCACCAAGCCCTGGGAACCGCTTTGAAGCATAGCACTGCCTATCACCCACAGACAGATGGCCAGACAGAGCGGGTTAACCAAATATTGTAGGACATGCTCCGGGCCTGCGCTCTCGCTTATGGACCCAAGTGGGAAGATAGTCTTCCTTACCTGGAATTCTCATACAACAACAGCTACCAATCAAGTCTCAAAATGTCACCCTTTGAGGCCCTATATGGACGTAGAAAAGCAAGTCAAGGAAATTCAGGATCATTTGCAAGCAGCTAAATCTCGTCAGAAGAGCTACTATGATCCTAAGCACAGACAATTCAGTTTTGAACCGGGTGAGTATGCATATTTACGAGTAACCCCAATAAAAGGAATCAAGAGGTTTCACACCCGGGGAAAGCTCACACCAAGACATATTGGTCCGTTCCCAGTCACGACCAGAGTTGGCAAGGTGGCTTATCAGTTAGAGTTACCTCCAGAACTATCCGAGTTTCACGATGTATTTCATGTATCTCAATTACGGAAGTGCATTGCACCGCCCGTGAAACAGGCAGATATGCCAGAACTAGAGCTCACTAAGGATTTGACCTACGAGGAAAAGCTCTTAAGAATCTTGGATGAGATGGAACGAGTCACTCGTAGTAAAGCTATAAGATTTAACAAGGTACAATGGGGGCATCACACCGAGGATGAGTCCAACTAGGAAAGAGAAGATTTCTTGAGGACCACATATCCATACTTGTTACCTGAGCAACCGAATCTCGAGGACGAGATTCATCCTAAGGGGGGGAGGTTTGTGACACCCTGGTTTTTGGCCTTTTTCTTTTGTTTTGATGGATGTTTCATTTGCATTTGGGTTTTCTGTCAATCCATTTGGACTTAGCACTTGGTAACATTTTTGATTTTCTTCCAAGTGAGACCTATCACTCTAGACCTCCTCAAAATCTCATGTTTGACACCCCCTTTCCATTCCATAATTTTCTCTATATCATCAACTTTCTTTTTCCCTCAGAAACACCCTCATTTCTCTTTATGCTATGAAGCAACCTTCAATTCTGTTTCGTAGATAATTCTCAGAAAATTCCCTAAAATTCTTTCCATCTTGTCTCACCTCCTCATGCCAAAATATGCCATGGTCCTATGTATTTTTTCAACCAAGGAAAATATTTTGCTTCTGGTCAGTAATGGCAGTTTGTGAAGCAACTACATTATTCCTTCACCCAATTCAGCCGAATTTTTTACAACATAGGGATCCTCCTAAGAGATGCTCATCCACCAAAATTTAGCCAAAAACTCCCAGCCATTCGAGATAGACATCCAGCTAAAGTTTCTGTCCAGAAACTTCACAGCAAGCTCAAGTCACATCCCCTGCGTGACATGTCAATCCAAAGCTGCAATGTGGCTCAGTGCTGAAGGGACTACACCCTAGACAAGGTCTGGGCGGCCCTAAAGCCCCACATGTGCCAGTGCACGCGGTGACCATGCATATTGCAGGTGTTTGACATGCGTTGCGCGCGCTCTGGACGCCGGGACCCTCGGCCGCCGCCCAAACGCCGCCCTCGCGACACCGCAGCATGCCCGTGCCACCTCACTCACTCTCCTTCTTCCACCTGGCTAGCTCCAAGCCCCTCCCGACGCCGGAAAATGGCTCGCCAGACGCGGGCACGGCGCTCCCGTGTGGGAACAATGCGCCATAGTGCGCCACAGCCTTGCCCGCGTGCTCCTGCCGTTCCCGTGCGTCCTTCTAGTCACTTCACCACCCGTGCCCGAGCCCCACACATCGCCAGAGCTCCGGCAGCTTCCTCACGGCGGCGCCCGGCACTCGGCATCTCCATTCCCTATAAATTGCCCCCTCCCGAGCTGCTCGCTTCATCCACCACTCAACCACTGGCCACAAATCGACCACCAACGAGCGAGGCAAGGCCAGGAGGGCCTACTGCCTCCGATCATCACCGGAGTTCAGCCGCGGATCCCCTCGGACATCCTCCTTCTCCTGCCCTTCTCTACTTCCCCAACCTCATCGAGCTAGCTTGCGTTGAGCTCCTAAGCATGACGGTGCAGCCGGTTGGTCGGAACAGCGCCGGAAACGATGACTCCGGCGAGCTCCGCCGTCCACCATCTCTAGAGAAGAAGCTAGCCTCGTCGTCCGTCCATCTCTGGACAAGCTACGGGTACGTGCTCGTTCCCCACGCTGCCCTGAACCTCTTTCGACCCTCGCCGGCAGCCGCCGTGGTTTCCTCGCCGGAGAACCACCGATGACAGCGCTGCCCGCCTCTGCTCTCTGTCTTCCTCTTATAAACCTGACACGGGACCCCACCCGTCAGCCTCTCTCTCCCCCTCCGAACTATTTTCTAGTGGAGGCGCCCCGGGCAAATACGCCTTCGACGTGGCCCTCTCTGGAATTTCTGTTATTTCAGTTTAAATCAGATTTTGACCCCAACTTTGACCATCTGTCATTTCTAAACCATAAGTCCAAATGAATTGAAACTTGTTGCTATATTTTTGTCATAAGCTAATCTTTCTGTTGGTACAATTTGAGATTTTTCCTTGCTGTCTAGAATTTCTGGTATTAGAAAAGGCTTTATGTGACATTTTCTTTTTGTTATTAAATCTATTTTTAGAAGAAACTAATTGTGTGGGAGAAGACCAGGAGTATTGGGACACTCCCCTGAACTAAGGCAAGCCACATCATCCATTTGCAAGATGGCATTGTGAAAGCACACTTGCTCCCTTGGTGGTTTTGGTAATTCATGCCAACATACATATTGTTGGACTAATGTTTTTATCTAGTGAATTTCAGACAAGTTCAACAATGGCGTGGCAGGGGCAAGAGGACGTGGAACCCCTTCAAAATGCTAAGGACAAGGATTGGCAAAAGATCAAGACTCTACATATTTTGGTTTTGTGATCCAAGATCACATTGAGTCCATAGGAAAGACAATACTATTAAAAGTGGATGAGGTGTTGCTTAATGGTCTTTTTGCTCAAGTGCTTAGTGACAGTACTCCTAAACCCTCAACCACTCTCTCTATCCAAATATGTCCAAAACCCACATTCCAACTCGGCCACACCGAAATTTCCTATCCGGAGCCACCGAGTTCACCGAGACTTAGCCACTGCCAAAACCGTAACAAATCGGATCCACCGAAATGGATCTCGGTCCCATCGAGATGGCCTTGCCAACTCTCTGTGATCATTTGCACCCACTTCGGTCTCACCGAGTTTTGCAAATCGGTCTCACCGAGATGGCTTGCCAACTCTCTGTTGCCTTGTTGCTTCACTTCGGTCCTACCGAGTTGATGCAATCGGTGCCACCGAGATGAGGTTTGCCCTAGCCATTGCACTTCGGTCCATCCGAGTTGTTCCTATCGGTCCCACCGAGATTCCTAAAGTTCCTATCTTTTACACAGTTCGGTGCTACCGAGATGGTTGTTTTGGTGCCACCGAGTTGGGTCAAAAGTGTGTAACGGTTGGATTTTGTGTGGAGGCTATATATACCCCTCCACCACCTCCTTCTCGGTAAGGAGAGCCATCAGAACGTGCCTACACTTCCACCATACATTTTCTGAGAGAGAACCACCTACTCATGTGTTGAGATCAAGCTATTCCATTCCTACCATTTGAATCTTGATTTCTAGCCTTTCCCAAGTTGCTTTCCACTCAAATCCTTCTTCCACCATAACCAAATCTGTGAGGAGTTGTTTGAGTGCTGGGAAGACTATCATTTGAAGCACAAGAGCAAGGAGTTCATCAACAACACACCGTCTATTACCTTTTGGAGAGTGGTGTCTCCTAGATTGGTTAGGTGTCACTTGGGAGCCTCCGACATGATGTGGAGTTGAACCAAGGAGTTTGTAAGGGCAAGGAGATCGCCTACTTCGTGAAGATCTACCCCGAGTGAGGCTAGTCCTTCGTGGACGTAAGCCATGGTGGAATAGACAAGGTTGCTTCTTCGTGGACCCTTCGTGGACTCGCGCAGCCGTTACCCTTCGTGGGGTGAAGTCTCCATCAACGTGGACGTACGATAGCACCACCTATCGGAACCACGCCGAAAACCACCGTGTCTTCATTGCGTTTGATCTTCCATACTCTACCCCTTTACTTTCCATACTCTTGCATGCTTTACCATTTCCGCTGCTTAATCTCTAGATATGCATGTGTAGAAAGTATTGGAATGATCTTAACTTGTGCCAAAATCTGCCTAAGATCCAAGAGAAATTAAAAACTGCATCTTTGGCTGGTTAAGAGTCTATTCACCCCCTCTAGACCTATCTCCTCGATCCCACACATTGCAATGGCAATGGTTTCACTTGAATATCGATTAATTATGTGCCCTATGATTTAAATTATTAAATTCATAATACTTGTTGCATTATGCTCATTCCCATGCCATATTGATGTTGTAGATAGTAGAGTAAATGTTATATGCCATGGTTAAGTTATGATCCATCCACCATTTAGTTTATGTTATCATGCTCTCATGCATCCTATTGCATTCTATGGCTCGAATCATTTTCATTCAAGTTAAACCTGACATTAATCGAACTTGAACAAAGCTGTTGATCGAGTCATAGTGCCACCGAATCGAGATCACCAGTGCAACCACAATTGCCTGGATGGGGAGGCCCTAATTCGGTCTTTTGTCATGCCACTCGCCGGTGCCTCCAACGAGGGACGATTATGTGCGCGTGCTACCCTGGCCTGGTAGGCAGCAATAACCTTGTGAGCCCGAGTTGTATGGTACCGAGGTCCCTGTTTGGGATGATAAAGTTTAGTTTGGCCACTACGGTGGCGGATGTCACGAGGTGACATCGGGGCCACCCATGGCATAGCCCAGACGGGAGTTTGTCGGAGTGGTCGGGAGAGTGTCATGTAATAGATTGGTTTTGTTGGAACATCATTGGTCCACCCGAATGGGAGCATGAGGCAATGAGTTCCATGGTGTGGGTACTGATGAGTGATATTTTTACACTCATTTCAACCTCGTTTAAACCGAATTATTTCATTAAAAGAGAGATATTCACTCCGATATTGTCACTAATGACTAATAAATGCGAGGGATTCCACAAATCCTCTCTTTGATATTTTTCCACGGGAAATGGGCTAAAAAGGGAAGAAATCACGTGGGAGAAAGGAAAGGAAGGAAATTGGAGAAGAGATAAGTCACCAGGAGGCGCCAGAAGGTCGCCAGTGTCGAAGACGGCTTTCCATGCGACCACGAGCGCTCGCATGAGCGGTCGTTTGGCATGGAAACCAAGGCAGGTCGTCCACCCAAACAACTTTTATAAAGGGGATCCAGTCGAAATGTGAACAGAGAGCGCGTGGGGAGAATGTCCAGCACAGCCACAACTCTTTCAGCATCATCTTCATCCACAAACCCTAGCCGCCGCCATTTGCATCTCCATAGCCATCTCCACCACCGTAGTTCTCTTCCATCTAGTTCATACTTGTAATCGTGCATCGCACAAGGCTTCCATTGTAAGACATATTGCAATCAATCAATCTCAAGATGTGTTCTTCAATGTTTTCTTCTCGCGATCTGATCTCGGTGTGTGAGTAGATCGGTAAGGTATGGGGTGAGTTATGAGCCTTGCAACCCCAGGTATTCGGTGAAGGGATCATTGGGAGTCTTTGACATAACGTCTTGTATGTGTGAAATAAAATTGTTTCGTGAAGTTTCTCTTGTCTTGTCCGCGATCTTCATCCCTGCTGTCGTGGAGAAACGACGATCTATGGGACCGAGAAGGCCCCTTTGCGGTTCGGCTATGGGGATCAGCGTGCTATGAAGAGCAGGGCTGATAAATGTAAGAACAAGCAACAATTTATCCAGGTTCGGGCCGCTATGAGCATAATACCCTACTCCTGCTTTGGTGGTTAGATTGTATATGAGCTCAAGCTACAAGGAGCGCAGCTTGCCGGCAAGGTGCGCGGGAAGTGCAGCTACAACGCGTAATTGAACTAGGTGTCGACCGTTCTAACTGTAGCCGTGGGCCTCCTTTTATTGGCCAAGGGGTTACCACAGTGGCTAATATGGTCATTACAGGGTATGAACAGTGACTGCACCATCACCAAGTCTATCTCCTAACGGGCAGGACAAACGCATTAAATGCACCATTAGGTGCTATGCCAGGGAGGAGAGGCTTTGGCAAAAAGATCTGTACCACCTACCCAGCCGGCCTCCTGTTATCTTGGCACGACCCACGGACGGGTGTCATTAAAGTTAACCCTTGCATGGCACGCCGACACATGCCCCGACCAGCTGTGTTTGACTGCCTGCCCGCTCGACACCTATCATACGTGCTTATCTAGCCGATGATGAGGTGGAGCGGTAATGAGACAGACAGAGCCCGCTGGCACGGAGCTTGCCGGGCCTTCGCTTTTCGGCAAGCAGCTTGCCGAGTTTTGGCTTGCCGGCAACCAGAGTCTTGGTCTTCACCTTGCCGGTACGAAGCTTGCCGGCAAGGGTAATCTTGATCTTCAGTACTAGAATAGTACTTCTCGATGGCCTGTCTGGAGGTCTTCTTCATGGCCTTGTTAATCTAATCTTGAGCCATGACGAAAACAATCCTCCGGCAAGTCCTTGCCATTAGGAAGGGCTGCAACCATCTGTGCATAAGTCAGGGTATGAAGACACCCATGTTTTTATACACCAACAGGAGCCCCTGGGCCTGGGCCACACGCGCGTGCGAAGCGTCGTTGGGCTAGGCCCAAACAGTGCATAGGCACGCGTGGCAGAGGATAACTGCCATAATCTTCTCTTTTACCACGCCCCCACGACGTGCATTAAATGCGGACGTGGGAAAGGTGGAACGAAACGGCAGCGGGGGTAGTGCGCCTGAAAAGCGCAGCCACGTAGGACAGTGAAGAGCCAGCCCCCGTGCCTTCCCTATAAAAAGGAAACCGCAAGGGGCGCTGCTCATTTACCCCCTTCTCCCAATCTAGCCATCCGTCGTCGTCTTCTTCCTTGCGCAAGAACAGAGCGCCTCCTCTTCCACCGCCGCGCCGCGCCCCCGCCTGCTTCCAAATCCGCCCTCCCCAAGGCAACCATGGCTCCCAAGAAGAACCAAAACAAGCCGGAGAAGGCGGTTGACCCCAACGCAGAGGCGAAGAAGTTGGAGCTGGCAGCGGCGTGGAGAGACAATGTCGTCTTCAATCCGATGCTGGATGAGAGCGATTTGGTGGAGCGGTACTCGATCATGTGGGGGAAGGGGACGACCACCCACACCGCGCCAGAAGTCCTTCCCGGCTCCGTCAAATCTGGCGAAGACAAGTACCCTTTCTTCACCGTCTATTTCTACTGCGGCCTTGTCCCGGCTTTCTCTAAAGTTTTCATAGAAATCATGTACACCTACAGGTTCCGTCTCCTAGACTTCACCCCCAACGCCATAACTTGTATGGTCGTCTTCGCGCACATGTGCGAAAATTTTGTTGGAGTACTACCCAGTGTAGCCCTCTTCCGCCATTATTTTACTCCACGCATCGAAGCAGATGCCCTCTTCGGCGGCATCACTTGGATCCCCAGGGACAAGGACGTGTATCTTCAGGGGCTGCTCGATCTGAAGTGGAACGAGTGGCGTGGAGAATGGTGTTGGATCAAGGACGCTCATTTCCCAGATTTCTGCAAGTCCAGGACGACAAAAGTGGTGCGCCGCAAAGACTGGAGCTCTTTTGACGCTAACGACAAGAAGCTCACAATCGCCACGACACGCATCCTCCGTCTTAGAGCCGCTAGCCTCACCATTGAAATGGTGGGGGCTGATTTCCTTCGCCGCCGCATCGCTCCTCTCCAGAACAAGGGCAGGCCCGCCTGGGATTACAAGAATGCGGCAGATATCATGCGGGTGTAGACTGGGCTCCATGCCAACCTGACGGTGCTATAGCACATGGTGCTCTGCCACCAGCTCTTCCGCGCCACCAGTAACTTCAAGCTGCCGGCAAGCGTGGTGCCCTTGTGCAACAACTCCGCCAAGGACGCTATCATTGCAATGATGTCAGCTTGCAATGCCCACGGCGACGAAGGCAGTTGGCAAGCACCACCTGAAGACGCGGTGCAAGAATGGTTTGACACACTGGTGGAGAGGCCCATCAGGGAGGAGAAGGACCTCATCCGCGACACCACCGATGAGGAGTTGGCGCACATTGCCAACAGGGCGGCAGAGGCGAGAATGGCTGAAGGCGCTGGCGGCTCTGGGTCCGTGGCAGCCGATGTCGATGAAGAGTCCGATGATGAAACGACAGAGGAGCCACCGGAGGAACTTGCCGGAGAGCAGGAGGAACCTGCCGGGGAACAAGGCAAAGAGATTGCCGAAGAGCAAGTGCATAGGGAGCCCCCTGCTCCCGCCGTTCCGGCAAGGAAGCCTCGCGTTGCTGTCTCTGGAGAGCCAGTCCATGGAGCATCTTCAAGCGATGAACTAGCCGACAAGGAGGCAGCCGGCAAGGCCACCGGATGGCAAGGATCTCGACGTCAAGCCTCTCAACAACAGCGAGTGCGGCGTACCTCTACGAGGAAAACAGCCGTACTAGCCGCCGGAGGAGGCGAGTGTTCTCAATTTGCCGTGTCTACAGCAACCAAACGGGCCAGAACTTCTACCCCGCCTCCTTCCTCTGGCACCAGACCTGAGAGTTTATATGATCTCTCCATCCTTAGCGATGAGGAGGAGGAAGAAGAGTACATGCCTCCGTCCACTTTTGTCAATTCTTGATTGATTTCCTGTTGTTGCTAATCTGACTTGCCCTGCCTTGCCTTGATTTGACAGCGATGGGGAGACCTTGGCGCAAAGGATGGCCAAGAGGGCGAGGACCGCAGCAGAGGAAGAACCGGCAACAAGCACAGTGCCAGGCGATGATGATAGAGGCGAAGGTGTCCCGTCTTTCGATGAGATGGTGGCTACCGTTTTCAATGGAGCAGACTTTGACGATCCGACTACGAACGTGCGAGGACGTCGCGCCTTAGCAATCGCTAAACCAACTCCGAGAGGTTATTGACCACGCCGGAGCACGATCAACCTGACCACGAGGGTCTATTTCCTGTGAGCAAACGAAGAACAAGCAAGAAACTGAGATTGCAATCTGGATATTGCGAATATAAGAGGAAAGCTTTATTAATCAAGTGGGGTTCTGTGACGTCTTGGTCTGGTTGTTGAACACAAACGAAGTACGCGAAGTTGTAGCTATGGCGAACTTTTAATCTAAACAAAACCCAAGGTCTAAACGACGCCCTAAGGGCTGTATATATGAGGAAGTAGGGGGGAATTTCGTGACCCCTTGGAGGAGGGGTCCGAAATCAACCCTAACTCTGTTTCCCCACACATACGGACTCTAAAAACAGCATATACTGATGTATTTCGAAATTACATGGGCCTGGCCCAAAAATAAGGTGACACAGCACCTATAATAGCCTCTGGACGAAATTTATGAAGTGACATCTTGTATATTTCGTCCAAGATTATGGTGGCTTCAAAGTCCTGAAATCATCACTTGAAACACCATTGAGGTCTCCCGTGCACACACCTTCCGCTCCATGCTTGATCCCGCTCCAACGGCCATCCCTCTTGTCCATGCTAGGCCCTTCATTTGTAAGCAACACAAAAGTATCTAATTTAGGCAGCATCATATGTTCATGAACATTAGAAGGGTTTCCAAGAAACGAAAGTACCTGGTAATTTAATTGGCGTGTGCGAGCTCTAGTAATTGGTCCCATGTATGTAACAGCAGGGGCTGTGGGTGTAACTGTGGTAGTGATGTCCTCATCATCCTCCCCTTCTTGAATTGAAGTCGTCCTCGACGGAAGCTCATATTCCTCACCCAAATAAGGCTTCAAATCTGCAATGTTAAAAGTGGGACTAACCCCAAAATCTGGAGGCAGCTCAAGTTTATATGCATTATCATTTATTTTCTCTAACACCTTAAAAGGACCACCAACACGGGGCATTAGTTTTGACTTGCGCAAATCAGGAAACCTATCCTTACGCAAATGTAACCAAACAAGATCTCCAGGTGCAAAGACAACACATTTTCTACCCATATCTCCAGCAAGTTTATATTTAGCATTCATACGCTCAATGTTTTCCTTAGTTAACTCATGCATTTTTAAGATCAATTCAGCACGTTGTTTAGCATCAAAATTAACCTTCTCCGAAGATGGAAGAGGCAACAAATCAATAGGCGCACGAGGTAGGAAACCATACACAACTTCAAAAGGGCACATCTTAGTAGTAGAATGCAGCGAACGATTATAAGCAAATTCAATATGAGGTATGCATTCTTCCCACATTTTCAGATTAGTCTTTAAAACAGCCCTAAGCATAGTAGACAATGTTCTATTGACTACTTCAGTTTGTCCATCAGTTTGGGGGTGACATGTAGTACTAAAAAGCAATTTCGTCCTCAACTTAGCCCATAAACATCTCCAAAAGTGGCTAAGAAATTTAGTATCACGATCTGAAACAATTGTATTTGGCACACCATGCAAGCGAATAATTTCACGAAAGAACAAATCAGCAACATTTGCAGCATCATCACTTTTATGACATGGTATAAAGTGTGCCATTTTCGAAAATCTATCCACGACAACAAATATGTTATCCCTCCCCTTCTTTGTTCGAGGTAAACCTAAAACAAAGTCCATAGATATATCTTCCCAAGGAACAGTAGGTACAGGCAAAGGCATATATAAACCATGAGGATTGAGTCGTGACTTAGCTTTTTGACATGTAGTGCAGCGAGCAACAAAACGCTCAACATCCCGTCTCATCTTTGGCCAAAAGAAATGTGTAGCAAGTACGTCCTCCGTCTTCTTCACGCCAAAGTGTCCCATTAATCCTCCTCCATGCGCCTCCTGCAACAACAATAGACGAACGGAGCTAGCTGGAATGCATAGCTTGTTAGCACGGAACACAAATCCATCATTAATGACGAACTTGTTCCATGTTCTTCCTTCTTTACAATTCTGCATTACATCTTTAAATTCAGCATCATGCACATATTGATCTTTGATGGTCTCCAAACCAAATATTTTAAAGTCAAGTTGAGAAAGCATAGTATATCGACGAGACAATGCATCAGCAATAACATTTTCTTTACCCTTCTTGTGTTTAATGACATAAGGGAAAGTCTCAATGAATTCAACCCATTTAGCATGTCTACGATTCAGTTTTGCTTGACTTTTAATATGTTGCAAAGATTCATGATCAGAATGTATAACAAATTCTTTGGGCCATAAATAATGTTGCCATGTTTCTAAAGTCCGAACAAGAGCATATAATTCTTTATCATAAGTAGAATAGTTCAGACTAGGCCCACTCAATTTTTCAGAAAAGTATGCAACAGGTTTACCATCTTGTAATAACACAGCTCCTAATCCAATTCCACTAGCATCACATTCAAGCTCAAAAGTCTTATTAAAATCAGGAAGTTGGAGTAAAGGAGCATGTGTCAACTTATCTTTCAATACCGTGAAGGCCTCTTCCTGTGCAGTACCCCAAACAAAAGGCACATCCTTCTTTGTAAGCTCATTGAGAGGTGCAGCAATGGTGCTGAAATCTCTCACAAAACGCCTATAGAAACCAGCGAGGCCAAGAAAACTCCTCACTTGTGTGACCGTTTTGGGCTGCGGCCAACTCTCAATAGCTTCAATCTTGGCTTTATCAACTTCAATTCCCTGTGGAGTAACAACATAGCCAAGAAAAGATACTCGGTCGGTGCAAAAGATGCACTTCCCAAGGTTACCAAACAAACGTGCATCACGTAGCGCAATAAAAACATCACGTAAATGTTCCAAATGTTCCTCCAAAGATCTGCTATAAATCAGTATATCATCAAAATAGACTACCACAAATCGTCCAATGAAAGCACGTAAAACCTCATTCATTAATCTCATGAAAGTACTAGGTGCATTAGTTAACCCAAAAGGCATGACTAACCACTCATATAAGCCAAACTTAGTTTTAAATGCTGTTTTCCATTCATCTCCCAATTTCATACGAATTTGATGGTATCCACTACGCAAATCAACTTTGGAGAAAATTGTAGAGCCACTTAATTCATCAAGCATATCATCTAGCCTAGGAATAGGATGACGATAACGAATAGTAATATTATTAATGCCTCTACAATCAACACACATACGCGATGTACCATCCTTTTTTTGGCACTAGTATAATTGGAACAGCACAAGGACTTAGAGATTCGCGTATATAACCTTTGTCGAGCAGCTCCTGTACTTGACGCATAATCTCCTTCGTCTCCTCTGGATTGGTACGGTATGGCGCATGGTTGGGCAGTGATGCACCGGGAATTAAGTCAATCTGATGCTCAATCCCTCGAATAGGTGGTAATCCCGGTGGCACGTCATGTGAAAAAATGTCAGCGAACTCCTGCAAAATGTTAGTGACAGCAGGAGGCAAAGAGGGTGGCATGTCCTCGAATGAAAATAATGCCTCTTTGCACACAAAATCATAGCAAACAGATTTGCTAAAATCTAGATCATCAATATCAGATTTGGTGGCAAGCAAACATCCACTTTTCAATTAATTTCAGAAGCAACATGAGATGATGGTTTGTTATTAGGCTTCATTTGGTGCTGAATTTCTTTTGCCACAATCTGATTTTCACTCTTGTTCTGCTCCTGCTTTGCTTTACTAGCTCTATTCACGTCGTCTTTCAAAATGTGTTCAGGAGTCATAGGAAGCAACGTAATATGTTTATCCTTATGAACAAGAGTATACTGATTGTTTCTACCATGGTGTACAGAATTTTTATCGAATTGCCATGGTCTACCAAGTAATAAGGAACATGCTTGCATGGGTACCACATCACAATCAACATAATCAGCATATGTAGCTATACTAAAATGCACACGAACAATACGTGTTACCTTAACTTTCCCGCTGTTGTTGAACCATTGTATAAGGATGTGGATGTGGTCTTGTGGTGAGAGACAGCTTCTCCACCATCTCCATGCTAGCCAAGTTGTTGCAACTCCCTCCATCTATGATGACGTGCACAGAACGTTCCTTCACAACTCCCTTCGTATGGAACAAATTGTGCCTCTGATTTTGCTCAGCCTGTGTTACCTGCACACTCAAAACACGTTGAGCAACTAAACTTTCATACCTGTCAGCATCTTCAGCAGCCATGTATTGTGTCTCTTGTTCAGAATCATGTCCACCCTGGTCTTCACTAGCAATAAGAGCCAAAGTCTCCTCATCGTAGTCACTAGCGGACTCATACCCACCATCCTCAGTAACAATCATCACACGCGGAGACGGACATTTGCTCGCATAGTGACCTCCACCCTTGCAACGACGACATATAACATCATGTGTTTGCCCTGTTGATGCCATGGATGAAGAAGAGCTCTGTGTTGGACTAGAAGGTGTGTTCTTGGCGGATGGTTGTGGTGGTGCCTGTTTCCTTGTATCCCGGTTGGAGTTGGCGGAGGAAGTAGGCGGTATTGCAGCAGGACGTGTGGAAGTAGACGATGTACGCGGTGTCCATGATGAAGATCGACCTGCAGAAAAGTTAGTTCGCGCCAATGCCTGTCGATCCTGCACTTCACGTTCAGCTTTGCAAGCAAGATGGAATAAACGAGTGATATTGTTATACTCCTTATACTCTAAGATGGTTTGAATTTCTCTGTTTAAGCCACCCATAAAACGTGCAAGCATAGCTTCATTATCCTCAACAATACCACATCTAATCATGCCAGTTTGTAATTCCTGATAATATTCTTCTACATAATTTTTCCCTTGTCTTAAACGCTGCAATTTTTGAAGTAATTCACGTTGATAATATGGTGGAACCCAACGAGTATGCATAGCATTTTTCAGAGCAGCCCAAGTAGTTGGAATATTATCATGATATACTCTACAATGTTCAGACCACCAAACACAAGCAAAACTAGTGAAAGCACAAACAGCAGCAGCAACACGTCTACCCTCAGGATATTGTAAGCATGTAAAACGTTGTTCAGTTTCTAACTCCCAAGTAAGATAGACATCAGGAATGTATCTACCCTCAAATGGCGGAATATTCAATTTCAGTTTAGGGATATGGTCATTATCTCGTACCTGAGGAGGTGGAGCAGCCCTACCGTTGCGATCATATGCATGTGGATGACCTGGTGGTGGTGGTGCTGGTGGTTGCACGTAGTTCTGATTTTGAGCAACCTCATTCTCATAATCATCCTCGTAATCATCGTTCTCGTCAACAGCAGCAGCAGGAGCCACAGAAGCATCAGCAGCAGTTGCAGCGGCACCAGAATGTTAGCCGACCTCAAGGGGAACACGCTGCGCTCGTCCTACTAGAGCGGGGCGACGTGGAGGTGGTCGTTGTTGGTGTTGCAACGGTGCAGCAGGGGCAGCAGGTGGTGGTGGTAGACGCGCGAGTAGCTCATCGAACTTGGCGTCCAACTTGGTGTCAATTGTCTTCTCAATGTCATCTATCCTCTCCAGAGCCTTACCAAAACTGCTCATCACATCCTATACCTGTTCACCCAACATTTGTTGAAACTTATCATGTAGTTCCTTCTGCGTCATGTTCTCCCAGTCGATCTAGTCGGCTTGTGATCCTGTCATGGTTAGCAGCAATAGAAACACACAAGAATATGTCCTACAGACTACTAATATGAAGTGGTGCGGTGGAAAGTCACTAATCCGTCAAGCGAATCACAAATTCTTACCCGTTCTTACCAAGCAGCAGGTGGTGATCGGCAACCGTTGTAGTCAAAAACGCCTCAAAGCGTGGATAGAGCGATTGCCAGGTGGTGTCAAACGCACGATGTAGAGAATATGTGGAGCTGGGAAGGCTTAATATATGGTAGCAAAAAGGTCAGCAACAATCAATTCAGAGATGCAAAGGTGAATAAACGCTCAACGACGGTACTGTGCTGGTCCTAGGCTAGACCGTACTAGAGACGCGAGCCTAGAACACCAACAAAATCACGGCGTGGCATGTCAACAAGGGAAAAGCACACTCTGAATTTTTTTTTTGCTCTTTTTTTTGGCGCTTTTTTTGCAGCAAAAAATCGCTATAATGGCGAGTGTCTCAAAACTCTCCCCGAGGTCTAAAAACAGGATAGACATGAAATTTTTTTGAGAAATTTTTTTTTGGCTGTCCGGACCAAAAATTGGAAACTGCTCAAAAAAAACTTTCTATAATGGCGACTGCCTCAAAACGCTCGGAAACTCCTAAAAATAGGATAGCCAGATTTTTTTTTGACAGTTGCGTTTTTGGAAAATTTTGGGCCTAAACGGAGGGTGGTTTCCAGACTTTTTTTTTCCGAAACCTACTCCGGCAAGGGAAAACGAATCTGACTACAAAAGGATCTCGAAAGCAAACCTAATATGAAAAGGACTAGGATTGGTGGTGGTATATGGAGTAGGATTGGAGGTATATGTAAGGCAGCGGCGATGTATATGATGTGGTGGTGTATATGACAGCGAGGAAGATGGTGCGGTGGGGGTATATGGCAGCGATGAAGATGGTGCGGCGGCGGCGTGACAACTTGTTAACAGAACTCGAAACTCTAAAGGACTAGACGCTAAGACCAGTAACTTGACACGACGAGGCAACTGCAAATTCAACAAAGCAAAACACCGAACAGAAAATTGCAACAGGCTCAGATTGGTTCGGATATGATGAACTAACCCTATTTTTTTGTGTGGTTTTTTCGTGGACTGTAGGTATGAAGAACAGATGCAATCTAGAGTACGAAAACTGGTAAAATCTCACCGAGCAACCTGGATATCTGATACCACTTGATAGAGGCGAAGGTGTCCCGTCTTTCGATGAGATGGTGGCTACCATTTTTGATGGAGCAGACTTTGACGATCCGACTACGAACGTGCGAGGACGTCGCGCCTTAGCAATCGCTAAACCAACTCCGAGAGGTTATTGACCACGCCGGAGCAGGATCAACCTGACCACGAGGGTCTATTTCCTGCGAGCAAACGAAGAACAAGCAAGAAACTGAGATTGCAATCTGGATATTGTGAATATAAGAGGAAAACTTTATTAATCAAGTGGGGTTCCGTGACGTCTTGGTCTGGTCGTTGAACACAAACGAAGTACGCGAAGTTGTAGCTATGGTGAACTTTTAATCTAAAGAAAACCCAAGGTCTAAACGACGCCCTAAGGGCTGTATATATGAGGGAGTAGGGGGGAATTTCGTGACCCCTTGGAGGAGGGGTCCGAAATCAACCCTAACTCTGTTTCCCCACACATACGGACTCTAAAAACAGCCTATACTGATGTATTTCGAAATTACATGGGCCTGGGCCAAAAATAAGGTGACACAGCACCTATAATAGCCTCTGGACGAAATTTATGAAGTGGCATCTTGTATATTTCGTCCAAGATTATGGTGGCTTCAAAGTCCTGAAATCATCACTTGAAACACCATTGAGGTCTCCCGTGCACACACCTTCCGCTCCATGCTTGATCCCGCTCCAACGGCCATCCCTCTTGTCCATGCTAGGCCCTTCATTTGTAAGCAAAACAAAAGTATCTAATTTAGGCAGCATCATATGTTCATGAACATTAGAAGGGTTTCCAAGAAATGAAAGTACCTGGTAATTTAATTGGCGTGCGCGAGCTCTAGTAATTGGTCCCATGTATGTAACAGCAGGGGCTGTGGGTGTAACTGTGGTAGTGATGTCCTCATCAGATGATGTCATGGATACTAGTCCTCGGCGCAGCCCCCAGCGTGAGGCCCCTATTCACTTTCCTTTGGCAAGTGTTGGCGTTGAAATATTCTCCGCTGACATTGGCACGGGAGCAGGAGAAGAGCGCAACAAGGAGGAACGCCCGGAGGCAGATCCAACTGGGACATCTCCGTCAATCGCTGCCCCGGCAAGCGTCTCTCTGGCAAGGACATCCACAGACGAGCCTGTTCGCGCTGATGAAGTGCCGGCAACTGAAGCTGCTGGCAACCAGGCGACGACAACCGAGGTTGTCGAAGAGGAAACTATTCCCCCTCAACAGTCTCAGTCTGGTAAGCCTTCTACCATCAAGTATTCTTCTCTCTTAATCTTCTTTTTTGTTTTCTTGAACTTGATCTGAATCTTGATTTTCTCTTTTCTCCATTCTTTCAAATCCGCCTCCATCTGATGAAATGGACATCGACTCCACAATCGAGGGGATCGCGAGGGACGCCGCCGACAAGGCCAGCAACATTGCGGCTGATGAGGCCGTCGGAGGACCGACGAGGAGGCCGTCAAGGCCGCTCATGAAGAGGCCGTCAAGGACACTGCTAAAGAGGGCGGCAACAAGAGTGCCGAGGCCACTGAAGACATCCCTGTGTCAGGAGCAGTAAGCGCTGACTCGGCCATGATGGTGATCCTGACCGGCAAGGCAGTCGCTGACAATCACCCCTCGACATCTGAAGAGCCCTTCTCAAGCAGATACCTGAAGGTTGGCGACAACTTGTTCGTCAGCCTCCCTGGGACGTCAAGTATTGGGGCGCTCACTGAAGGAGAGGTCTGGGACGATGATATCATTGCCGCTGCCGGGCTCGAAGTCGTCGATGAGCTGCACGCCAATATCAACGAGACTAAGGAGCAGCAGCTCCTCAAGGCCATGGGCGAGAACTTCCAGAAGCTCCAGGCATGTTATCGCAACAGAACGAAAAGCTTGGACTCTAGGGCTGCCGTCCTCGACAAGGCAGAAGAGGAGTTCAAGAAACAGGTGGAGGAAACGCAAATCTGGTATGCAGAATGCCTTCAAGAGCTCCATGAACGCCAAACCCAGCTTGCCAAGGCCAAGGAACAGTTTGTTTTGGAGAAGGCAGAGGCCGACAAGGCACAAGAGGAGGCTGCACAGAGGATAGCAGCAGCCGATGCAGAATTGAATGAGCGCAAGATTGGTCTCGACGCTCATGAGGAAGAGCTTGCCGCTCGTGAGGCAGAACTTGACGCTAAGCTTCGCGGCAAGGATGACAAGATCCAGGCTCTCATTGCGCAGCAGACCCAGGAGCTGGAGCGAGGGCATAAAGAGGCAATCGAAGCTCAAGCCACAGAGCATGCCAGCAAGATCAAGGAGACCGTCGATGCTGCCGAAGCCGCAGAGGCCGCCAAGAACGAGCTGGAATGCAAAGTGCAAAAGCTCAAAGCGGATATCGCCGCCAGCGGCAAGGAGATCTTGGCGCTCAAAGCAGAAATAGAGAAGCCAACTCACACCTTGGTAGAGCTACAAACCTCAGTGTCCGCCAAGAGCTAAGAGCTCACCAAGGCCAATGATGTTATTGTAGATCACAAGATGAAGCTGACTTCCTTGGAGAAATCCCTTGACGCCGCCAAGGAGCGCGAGAAGATCTTGACGAAGGACCTCCAAGATGAGAAGGCCTTGGTCGCGAGCACCGCCAACGCCTTCAACGAGCTCAAGAACGCCTACAAGCTTTGGACTGACCATCTTGTGGTTGCTGCAGAAAACCTCACCGCACAGCTTTCCGCCATGGGCTTGCCAGAATACCACTACTCCACCACCAAAGGGGACACCGCTAGTGCCAGGCTTACTCTTTTCTTCGAAAGCTTGATCAAGGTGCTGGAAAAGCACCACGAAGCTCGAGCCGCACACCTTGCCAGCGAATCCCGCAAGCTTTGTCGGGACGTCCTCTTCAAGGTGCTTGTCAAGGTGGTGTACCGGAACCCAAGCATTGATCTCTCCAAAGTCTTCACCAGCCTGCCAAAGGGAGCCGACACCAAGGCCGCCGAAGAGCTTGTCGCACCCATCGCCGACAGGGTCAGCCAGATCCCCAGGACAGAAGGCCAACACAGGCACTAATTCTTCTCGTACCATCTTGTCGCAAGTGCAGTCTTTATAAAAGACAAATCTATCTTAGAACTGTACTATACTTTTGATGTAATATGACTTGTGTTTTGAATGGATGTATGCATGCTATTCCCCTTATTCCATTCTATCTTTGCATGATTTTTGTACCCTACGCTTGCCGGTGCGCGCACTCTTGCCTCGAGCGCTTGAGGAACAGGTCCTTAGCAGCCTGCCGGAAGTGCCGCTGCCGGCAAGGTTACACTTGATGATAACAATGCAGCTACTTAAATTGTTGATCAGACTTCGAAACAAAATAAGAGCGTAGTTGATCACGACAAGGTTCCTTAGCGTGCAGGTTTCTCATACAAAGGCCAAAATCATTCAAGGAGAAATTGCAACTATAACAAAGAATTTATTTCAAAGTTTTACAACTTAGCTTTTTCTTTGCTGTACTTCTTGTCGTAGAACGATATCTTGAACGTCACTTGGTATCCATACCGTTTTTGTCACTCCCCCCGGGAAACTTGCACGCGAGGAACCCTTCTATCCTTTGAGAAAAAGAAAGAAGAGAAAAGAGGAAGCTGGAACCTTGATGGTTCGTTAATCATCCTATGCAAGGTAAAATAGCACAACACTGCCTGCAACACATAAATAAATATGTACTTCGACAAGGAGTTGCGAAACACTTAGCTTTTATTCATTGTGCACGGGATTTGCGCCCGGCTCTGTACAAAGGATTACATGCCTTGCCGACAAACTTGTACAAAAAAGTTGCCGGGCAGCCCGGCAACCGCGCCTTACAGGTAAAACTTGCGAAGATGCTCAATATTCCATGAGTTGAGCACCGGAGTGCCATCTTCGGTCTCTAGGCGGACTGCGCCAGGCCTAGTGACTCGTACCACCCGGTAAGGGCCCTCCCACTTCGGCGTCAACTTGTTTTGACCCTTCGTGGACTGAATCCGATGAAGAACAAGGTCGCCTTCCTCAAGGTTCCTGGCGTTAACCTTGCGGCTATGGTAGCAGCGCAAGGCTTGCTGGTACCGTGCAGCATGGACAGCAGCCTGGAAACAATCCTCCTCAAGGAGTGTGGCATCGTCTTGTCGTAGCTCATCTTGATCCTCCTCGTCGAAGGCCAAAACTCGAGGTGACCCGTATCTGAGTTCCGTGGGGACCACCGCTTCTATACCATATACAAGGGAGAAGGGTGTCTGGCCAGTGTCTTGACTTGGTGTCATTCTGATTGACCCAAGAACCGCCGGCAACTCTTCCACCCAGCGCCTTCCACACTTGTGGAGCCTGTCGAAAGTTTTGGTCCTGAGACCACGCAGCACTTTTGCATTTGCCCTCTCTACTTGTCCATTGCTCCTTCGGTGAGCAATAGAGGCGTAGCAGATCTTGTTTCCAAGTTCTTGGCAATATGCTGTGAAGGCGCGGCTCGTGAAGTGGGTGCCGTTGTCGGTGATGATCCTGTTGGGTACACCAAAACGAGCAACCAACCCTTTGAGGAACTTGATAGCTGACTGTGCCGTCACCTTCTCACTGGCTCTACCTCAGGCCACTTTGTAAACTTGTCGATCGCAACGTACAAGAACTCAAAGCCCCCGGTAGCACGGGGGAAGGGGCCGACAATGTCGAGCCCCCATACCGAGAAAGGCCAGGAAAGAGGGATGGTTTGGAGGGCTTGAGCTGGCTGGTGGATGTCCTTGGGGTGGAACTGGCATGCTTCGCACCTGATGACCACCGCCAAGGCGTCTTGAAGGGCTGTGGGACAGTAGAATCCATGACGGAATGCCTTGCCGACGAGCGCGCGTGACCCAATATGAGAGCCACACATTCCTTCATGTATCTCTTCCAACAGCCTCTGTCCATCTTCCCAGAAAATGCACTTCAATTTCACCCCATTTGGTCTTTTCTTTTACAAAATGTTGTCAACAAATTTGTACATCCTTGACTGATGGGCTACTCTTTCTGTGTCTTCTTGCTCACCGGGAAGATCTCCTGTCTGAAGGTACTGGACGATCGGCTGCGCCCATGCCAGAGCCTGTGGCTCGACGACAAGGACTAAAGGTACTTCTTCCTCTGCGGGAGCGCTTACCTCGATGGCAAGAATCTGGCTTGCCGGAAGCTGTGGCTCACCAGCCAAGGATGTCTTGTCCGAGGTATCTACTTTCTTGGCGGCTGCTGGCAGCTCTGCCGGAAAGTAACCACCAACGTTTTGCTTTCTTTTGTTCACCAGCCTCGATGGTGTAACGGATGGCTGAGTCAGTTGTAGCACAAAAGTTCCTGGCTCCACGGGAGATCTTCTGGCGGCAAGCTTTGACAGGTCATCGGCAATCTCATTCTGGGCACGAGGGACGTGCTCCGCTTGCAGACCGTCAAAGTGCTCCTCCAACTTCCTCACTTCATCAACATATGCCTCCATCAAGGGACTCTGGTAGTCCTTGTTGATCTTCCTCACCACAAGCTGCGAGTCGCCCCTGATAATCAACTTTCGAATACCAAGATCGATTGCAATGCATAGGCCGGCAAGCAATCCCTCGTACTTAGTAGTGTTGTTGGTGGCCTGCTCCCTAGGAAAATGCATCTAAACCACATACTTGAGGTGCTCTCCGGTGGGTGCTATGAGCAGCACGCCAGCACCGGCACCTTTCAGCGTAAAAGCACCATCAAAGTGCATGATCCAGTCGTCAACAGTTTCCTTGCCAGGGAGAGAGGTCTCTGGAATTTCTTTGTCTGGCGTTGGGGTCCATTCTGCAATGAATTCCGTCAAAGCTGTGCTCTGAATTGTTGAGGTACTCTCAAACTTCAAATCAAAGCTTGACAGCTCCAATGCCCACTCCACAATCCTGCCGGTAGCTTCTGGATTTCTCAGAATACATTGCAAAGGAAGGGGAGTGATGACGGTGACTGAGTGTGCTTGAAAGTAGTGGCGCAACTTCCTTGAGGCCATGAGAAGGACAAAGAGCAACTTCTGCACACCAGAATACCTTGACCTAGCCCCTTGCAAGAGAGGGCTGACAAAGTAGACTGGGTGCCGCACCATCTTCTTCTTCTGCACGACTGGTTGATCTGGCTCACTTGCTTGGACAATCTCAGGCTTGTCGGCACCTGACCTTGCCGGAGAAGATTCTGGCTTGTCGGGTCGTGGCTTTGCGGCTGTTGCCTCCTCTTCATCTGCCAATCTTTCAGCCACAAGTGCATCACTAACCACTTGATTCGTTGCCGCTAAGCATAGCAACAACGTCTCTTCGGCCTAGGCGTAACTAGGACTGGCAGAGAGGACATGCACTCCTTCAAATCTTGGAGCGCGGCCTCCGCTTCTGGAGCCCAAGTCACTGGGCCTGCCTTTTTCAATATTTTGAAAAACGGCAAGACGCGCTCTGCCGATTTGGAGATGAACCTGCTGAGTGCGGGAACACAGCCGGCAAGACGCCTAACGTCCTTGATGCATCTTGGTTCTTCGATTTGCTTGATCGCCTTGATCTTGTCGGGGTTGGCTTCAATCCCTCTCTGAGACACAAAGAACCCAAGAAGCTTGCCGGACGGAACACCGAATACACACTTCTCGGGGTTGAGCTTCAAGTTGAGTTTGCGCAAGTTTGCAAATGTTTCTTCCAAATCTTGGATCAGTGTTGACTTATCTTTGGTTTTGACCACAATATCATCCATGTAGGCTTCCACATTTCTGTGCAAATGTGGCTCAAAACCGATCTGAACTGCTCTGGCAAATGTTGCCCTGGCGCTCTTCAACCCGAAGGGCATACGTAAAAAGCAATACGTGCCGCACGGGGTGATGAAGCCGTTTTCTCCTCATCTTCCTTGGCCATAAAAATCTGATGATAACCAGAATAGGCATCAAGAAAAGAGAGTAACTCACAACCGGCAGTGGAGTCCACAATCTGGTCGATGCGCGGCAAAGGGAAAGGGTCCTTTGGACAAGTTTTATTTATATCAGTGAAGTCTATACAAAGCCTTCACTTCTGTCGGAACCGTGGCTCCGGGGATCTAGAGGTTCGAAAACTGGGGGCGAGCTAGCTCTTCCCGACCTAGGGTGACCACGGCGAGGCTACGGCGAGAGTGCTAGCATGGAGCACGACAGGGGACACGATGGTTACCCAGGTTCGGGCCACCTTGCGGTGTAAAACCCTACTCCTGCTTGTGGTTTCGGATTGAAGTGGGCAAGAAGGTGTTCTCGCGTACAAGGTTGGAGAGGAAGGAATCGATCCCCCCTACAATGGCAGCACTATCCCTTTTATATCCGCCTCGGTCCTCTTCCCTTGAAAATATAGGCGGGAAGGGATGCCACACTTGGCGGGTTTTGAAAGGGGACATGCGCTCAGGCTATCCTAACAAAAGACGGTCTTTGCCTGCAAAGTTGCTATCAATGACGCGTCGGTGGGCTCGGTGGTGACCTCCGCCCTGCGCGCCTTGCTATCTTGGTCTTCTTTCACCAAACAGGCAGTCCTTGGGACTCGCTTTGGAGGTGGGCAGCTGGGGCTGCCCATTTAGCATCAAAGAGGAAAGCCTCTCTGTCCACACCTGCTGGCGCGGCCTCTGCAGCTGTTTGTCGCCACGCGCATCACCCACGTGATGGGCACAGGACCGCGCAGCCGACGTCAGGCTCGGGTGGTTCGGGCGGCCGCCTCGGGGGGCCGCCTCAGGGAGGCTGCCGCTGCTCCTGCGGCTAAGTGTTGGTGGCTCGTGCCTTGAGGAGGGGTCCCCTTCTACCTCTGCGTCCCCCCTTCTTCCACCCTTCGCTCTTCCTTGCTTCCTTTCTAGGGCCGCCGCTGTGATGGCGAGGGGGAGAGGGTGAGCCCGCGCATCTGCTGCTGCCACGAGGGTTCCCCCGCGGGGCCGGGGGAGCCCCTCGGCGGCCACCGAAGCTAGCCCTAGCGCTCGTGGGAGGGCCGCCACCCGTGGCCGTGGAGGTCGTGGTGCCCGCGGCCGAGGCGGGCACGGCGGTGCGGCCGCCCGTCCGCCCCAGGCGGGATTCCCCTCAGCGGAGGCGGCACATGAGTTCATCGTGGGGCTGCACCGTTGGCCCTGCAACTGGCTCTGGCTCCCTGACTCCTTTGCGAGAGCGATGGAGGGCAGCGGGCCCCTGGGGCTGTGGCTGCAGGCGGACGGCTGCTGCAACGGCCCCTCCTAGGTGGCGACGGAGTTCTCCCCCGCCGGCTTCATGTTCCTGAAGCGGGGGTGGAAGTCTTTTGCCCTCGCCCGCGGCCTAAGGCGGGGGCATCTCCTCCAATTCAAGTACGACTGAGCCGCCACCCTGTTCGTGAAGTTCTTCGGGGCCTCCGGTACCCGCCTGGAGTGTTGCGCGGAGGGCGAGAGCGACAGCGGCTCCGACTCCTCCAGGGGGAGCAACAGCGACAGCGGCAGCGACTCCAGCAGTGGGGGCGAGAGCGACGAAGGCTCCCCGCGCATCAAGAGTGAAGACGAAGATTCCGACTAGGCGCAAGCGGCGCCCGAGCCGGATCTTGAAGGCGCGCCATGCTCCCCCCTGGCCCCTCTCTCTTTTGTTCCTGTAATAGGCCGAGGCAGCCCCGTGGGGGCGTGAAAAAACAATGTCTTTTGTCTTAAGTACTTTATGATTTGCTGCAATGTGTGTTTCCTCGTGAGGCTCTCTCGTGAGGCCTATTTCCCTTTCCTTGTTTGCCTTAGTGCTGTACGTCGTCAGGACCCAGCCCCCGAGCGGGCTACAGCCGTCGCTGGTATGTCAGGTCGCGTTGCCTTGACAAGGCCAGGAGGTGCAGGGCACTGAGGGGCGGTAAGGACTCCTGAGGCGCGATGCTCAGGAAGTCCCCCTTTGACGTGCAAGCGGCTTGCGCGGTGGAGAGAACGTCAGTAGTCAGCGAGGTTGCGGGGAGAGGAAACTTGAGAGGCGCCGAGAGCGGCTCGTGAGGTGTTTTTGTACTTAGCTTTTTCGCGAGTGTCGCTTGCCGTATCGTGGCTGCGGAGCACGTCTCGCGAGGCTCCCGCTCGTGAGACCTCCCACTAGCACTGGGTGGAGGCGGTCGCTGCAGGTTGGCTCGCGAGGCAGTGTTCGTGAGGCTCCCTGGGGGCTTACGGAGGCGTCTTGTCGCAAGTCACCTCGCGAGGCAGTGCTCGCGAGGCCTTCGAGTGCCTTATTCCTGAGACACTTCATATCGATTTCACAAACGGGGGAGCGGTGCACGCTTGCTAGCTTGCTCGTGGGCGTCACGCGAGGAGACGAGACACCAAGGACCTTGGTGAGGTGGCGTGCATGGGAGCAGGCCCGCGAGCCAGAGCTCGATCACTTGGGTTTTGCAGCGCTGCTGGGACTGACCCAAGCACAAGCACCATGTCCTGCCCCCGCTCGCGAGATGCGCAAGAGGAAGGTTGCGAGCGTACACAGCTCCTGAGGCAAGCAACTTAGCAACACATAAAATATCTTAGGAAACAGAGCTTTACTACAGCATAATAATAAGTTCATTACACAACCAAAAAGAGATGCGGCTGCCGTGTCCGGCACGGGTCAGCTTGAGGTTGGTGCAGCCCGTGGGGCACCCTCAGTTTCACATCCAAAAAGAAGGGCTGCCGTGTCCGGCATGGGTCAACTTGAGGTTGGTGCAGCCAGTGGGGCGCCCTCAGTTGATTGTTCCGCCAGCACTGAGCATGGGGCTTCCACCGGGGTGTGGGCATGATCGCGGTTCGATCGTTCCGCCAGCGCGGAGCATGGGGCTTCCACTAAGACGTGGGCGGGAGCTCTCGTGGACCCATCAGGCGAACGCAATGAGAGGCTCTGGAGCGTGTACAACTCCACTTCGTTCGTACACGTGAGGGTCACGGGTAGAACTTGCGGAGGTGTTGGATGTTGCAAGCGTTAGGCACAGGAACTCCGTCCTCCGTCTCCAGCCGAGCGGCGCCGGGCCTGGAGACATGAGCAACCCTGAAAGGGCCTTCCCACATGGGTGAGATTTTGTGGAGTCCCTCTTTGGAGAGGATCCTTCTCAGGACGAGATCACCGACCTCGAGGGTGCGCGGGCGGATGTTGCGGCTATGATAGCGACGCAAAGCCTGCTGGTATCTGGCGGCGCGGAGGGTGGCCTGGCGACGGGCTTCCTCAAGGAGCAGCAGGTCGGACTCTCGCGAGCCGTCCTGACGAGCCTCATCGAAGGCGAGGACTCGCGGAGAGCCATGCTTGAGCTCCGAAGGGAGGACCGCTTCAGCTCCATAGACGAGGAAGAAGGGAGTCTCACCGGTAGGCTTGGTTGCCGTTGTGCGGATGGACCACATCACAGACTATAGCTCGTCAAGCCAGCCCTTGCCACAGGCTTCAAGTTTTTTCTTGAAGCTTCTTGTATTGAGGCCCTTGAGGACCTCAGCGTTGGCATGCTCGGCCTGGCCGTTGCTTCGTGGGTGCGCCACAGAGGCATAGCAGATCTGCGTGCTGAGGCCGGCGCAGTATGACTTGAAGAGGCCGCTTGTGAACTGGGAGCCGTTGTCGGTGATGATGTGATTAGGAATGCCAAAGTGGCTCACGAGGCCCTTGATGAACTTGACAGCAGAGCCTGCCTGGATGGTGCGCACAGGCTCAACCTCTGCCCACTTGGTGAACTTGTCGATGGCGACGTAGAGGTAGCGGTAGCCGCCAGCTGCACGAGGGAAAGGCCCCAAGATGTCCAGCCCCTAGACCGCGAAGGGCCACGAGAGAGGAATCGTCTTGAGGTCTTGAGCCGGCTGGTAGATTTGCTTGGCGTGGAATTGACAGGCCTCGCAGGATTGGACCAGCTCGGTGGCGTCGTGAAGCGCGGTGGGCCAGTAGAAACTGCTGCGGAACACCTTGCCGGCAAGGGTGCGTGATGAGGAGTGGTGACCACAGTCTCCTCCATGGATGTCGGCGAGCAGCTCACGACCTTGCTCTTCAGAGATGCACCGCATCGAGATGCCATTGGGGCGCCTGCGGTACAGCTCGTCGTCCTTCAAGTAATAGGCAGTGGCCTGGCGAGCCACACGCTCTGCCTCTGAATCCTTCTCCGGGAGGGTACCGTGAAGCAAGTAGGCCTTGAATTCAGCAGCCCAGCTGTCCACTTGAGGCTCCAGCGCCAGCAGCAGGTGGGCTCCTGAGGCTGGGCCGCAGTCTGGTGCGCCCATGGGTGGTGCGGGTGGGAGCTCCTCGTGAAGCAGCGTGGCGCTTGCGGCAGGCGGAGCAGCTGATGGCTTGAGGAGCCATTCCTCGAAGATGCCGGGGTTCTGAGGCTCACGGCGAGATGCTCGCTTGGCGATATCGTCGGCCTCCTTGTTGCCGCCGCGGGGAACATGCTGGAGCTCTAGGCCAAGGAAACGCTTCTCAAGCTTACGTACCTCTTCCAGATAGGCCGCCATGTGCTCGTCCTTGGGCTTGTAGCTTTTGTTGGAGAAGTTGACGAAGAGCTGCGAATCACCCTTGATGGTGAGGCACTTGATGCCCAGAGCAGAAGCAACCTTGAGTCCGGCGATGAGGCCTTCGTACTCTGTGATGTTGTTGGAGACCTTGTCGTCGCGCTTGAAGCAGAGCTGGATGGCGTAGTAGAGCTTTTCTCCTGTTGGCGAGGTGAGCATGACGCCAGCCCCTGCGCCCTGTCGGGAGAAGGCGCCATCAAAGTGCATGGACCATCCGCCAGGCGCCTCATCCCTAGGCAAGAGGGATCCGGCCTCGCGAGGCTCCTCCTGAGGTAGATCCATCCATTCCACTACGAAGTCAGCCAACGCTACTCCCTTGATCACTCTTGTGGTGCAGAACTCCAGCTCGAAGGCCTGCAGCTCGATGTTCCACTCGGCGACGCGGCCAGCGGCGTTGGGGCTGCGCAGGACTTGCTCCAGGGGGTAAGATGAGATCACCTTGATGGGGTGGCCCTGGAAGTAGTGGCACAACTTCCTGGAGGCGACGAGGAGTATGAGGAGGAGCTTCTGCTGCATGGGGTAGCGCTCGCGCGCATCTCGCAGCACTGTGCTGACGAAGTACACCGAGTGCTCGATGAGGCGCGTAGTTGTTACCGCAGCTTGGTCATCGTGGGGCTCGAGGGGCTCATGAGGCTCAGGGGGCTCGCGAGGCGGCTTACTGGAGGCCTCCTGAGGTGGGCCCTCGGCAGGCAACGGCGTGGCCAGCTTCTTCTGTGCGCAGACGCGCTCTTCTCGTACTGCCACCAGGGCCGCGCTGGTCGTCTGGGGAGTGGCTGCCAAGTATAGGAGCAAGGGCTCGCGAGAGCGCGGCGCGACCATGATGGGCAGGCTCGTGAGGTACCTCTTGAGGTCTTCGAATGCAGCGTCAGCCTCGTGAGTCCACTTGAAGGGGACGGATCTCTTCATGAGCTTGAAGAACGGCAGGGCTCGCTCGCCGAACTTGGAGATGAATCGCCCAAGCGAGGACATGCATCCCGCCAGGCGCTGCATCTCCTTGAGGCTCTGCGAAGGGCGCATCTTTTCGATGACCTTGATCTTCTCAGGGTTGGCCTCGATGCCGCGGTGGGAGACCAGGAAGCCGAGCAGCTTGCCGGCGGGAACTCCGAAGATGCACTTGTCTGGGTTGAGCTTGAGGTTGACCTTGCGCAGATTGTCGAACGTCTCCTTGAGGTCCGCGAGGAGGGACCAGGCCTCGCGAGTCCTGACCACGATGTCATTGACGTAGGCCTTGGCATTTCTTCCCATCTAGGGTCCCAAGGCGATGCGCATCAACCTCTGGAAGGTGGCCCCGGTGCTCCTGAGGCCGAAAGGCATGTAGATGTAGCAGAATATGCCACAGGGGGTGATGAAGGCCGTTTTCTCCACATCTTCAGTCGCCATCTTGATTTGGTGATAGCCTGAGAAGGCATCTAGGAAGCATAGCAACTCACACCCGGCGGTGGAGTCCATGATCTGGTCGATGCGGGGCAGCGGTGTCAGGACCCCGATCCTAAGTCACACCGATCTAGCATGTAACACATCACATCACTTTGCGGCCTCACGCACGGTAACCCACGGCTGCCACCTTTACCTTGGCCGGGACCGTTTGCGTCTTTTGGCTCACGTATATGATTATGTCGCTAGCATCCATATGACAGAGAACCCGGGCGGACATGACTAGTCATGAACCAAGGTGGCACAAACTTACAGGGACAGGCATACGTAACCCAGCAATGCACGTGTCGATCAACAGCAAGTGTAACCGAGTCATAGCAAGCTACAAGGACTCCGGTAAAACACCGCGTGACATTTCCCCGAAGGGACAGACACAGGAGCAAAGAAGGATACATGCCGGTCAACCCATGTGTTCCGGAGCAGTAGCGAACTACCAAGGCTCAGTGGAAGCACTAGGAGACATTTCCCCATAAGGAAGGCTACCAAGAATAAACAACTAGGTGTCGAATCCCAGACATACCAAGCATTTCAATAACATACACACAATATGCTCGATATGTGTAAATACAACATGGCATCACAACAAAACTCTACGACTCAAAGTATTTATTTAAGAGGCTCCGAAGAGCCATACATAACATATCCATATAGGTAGGGGTCACATGACCCAACACTCAAGTCATACAAGCATACAAGCACATGCGGAAGCTTAACTTGTCTGGGTACAGACAACTAGAAAGGTAAAAGGCGGTAGAAGCCTGCCTATCTACAAAGACCCTTCACAGGCATGGGATTGCCACCTGGGTAGCAAGTCACTCGTCAACGTCGAGGTCTATATAGAAACCGTCTGTATTCTCGGGGTTCTCCTCTGCAGCAGTTTATTAAGCAAACATGAGTACAAAGGTACTCAGTAAGTCTTACATCAGATCTAACTTCTCATGCAACAGTATCAACAAGGGGGTGGTGGTGTTTATTGCAGCAAGCTAGCTTTGACTCTTGGCTATCCTATACTATGACTACCAGTAGTTTGAAAAAGATGAGATAGCGCACACGAGTCCACTAATCACCATGACAATACACTACCGCGGATCCTCTCCCGTCTCCCTACGAGAGGGCCATCCACGGCACTCACACTTGCATTGATACTTTTATGAGTAACCATTTAAGTTGTCTATGAACAGCATAAGTTCCCAAGTAGTCCATATCCGAGGACGCGGCTATTCGAATAGATCATAACCCTGCAGGGGTGTACTTCTTCACACACGCTTTCCCCACTTACCGCTAGGTACACGTCATGTATCTCGGCAACCTTCAAGCGGAAGCCTGGCGAGGGTGTCGGCCACGACCTGACTAACCACACACAAGTCTCTAGTCCAGGTTTATCGCCTATTTGAGTCCACTCCGCAAGGAAGTCTGGCCGAGGTTTCCACTACGGCCCCAAACAATGAGTGCCGGGTTCCCAAGAGCACCATTCGGGTGTCACTTGGTACACCGTGCCTCGTGCCTACCGCAACAAAGCCTACCCCTTCGGTCAGCGCTAAGTACGGCCCCCATCACATCCTACAAACACCAGAAACTAGTTGCAACTCCTGGACAGAGATCAAGGCGATTAATAAGTCGAGAGAGCTTGGAGCGCTCGGAGCCCAATGTATGGTAGTAGCTAGTCTTGGACAGAGATCACATACACGGAACTCAGTTCTTAAGGACGGTTCCAATGAAACAATCCACCATGTACTCCTACATGGCCTCTCATCGATACCTTTACCAAAACAGGTTCAACACTTCACTCTCATTACCGAACACAACATCACCCAGATGAACCAGACCTGACACAACTCTAAGCATAGCAGGCATAGCATGGTAGGAACACAGCATGGGCTCAAACAACTCCTACACATGCTAGTGGGTTTCAGCTACTTACTGTGGCAATGACAGGTCATGCAGAGGAAGAGGGGTTCAGCTACCGCAGCAAACAGCAGTTGAAACGATGTTGTCTTAATGCAGTAAAAGAGAGCAGGAGCGAGAGGATGGGTTTGTATCGGAATGTTCAATGGGGGTTGCTTGCCTAACAGAGTGGTAGAAGGGTACTGCCCTTCAGCTGGATACTCGTGAATATCCTCGGGAGCATAACCTACCGCGGAGAACACACCGAAGATACAATCAATACATGGCAATATGCAACATTATGATGCATGATCATGACATGGCAAAATGTGTGTGTTTGAGCTAATGCACCTAGCAACAGAATGATTTGAGTTGGTTTGAACCAAAGGTTCAAATTCAAACTCTTCATATGATTTTTCAAATGTCATTTAATTGATTTGACCTGATCAATAGGCTTAACTTGCTTTGACATGCATGAAAACAGTACCATTGGATAGATTGAATTTTTCTAATCATTTTTCATATATAAATCTTTTCCATCCGAGCTACGGTTGATTTATTATGAATTTTTGAAGTTTAAAGCATTTTCTGGAATTTCCTGGTTATTTAAATTAAACTAAAACCAGAAAATGAGTTGTTGCGTCAGCACTACGTCACTGTCACAGAGGCTAATTAGGGTTAATTAGCACTAATGTTAGTTTTAATCTAGGTTAATTAGGGCACTGAGCCCACATGTCAGTGGTCAAAGGGGGAGTCAACCCCCCGGTCAAACCGGTCAAACTCGCCGGTGGCTTGATGCCGGCGACGACAGACGAGGCGGCGACACTCGGGAAACGGCTACGGGGCCCCGTTCGAAGCGTGGCTAGGCTCGTTGGAGAGCCCTTGCCGGCGCGCTTCGAATTGCGGTGGTGGCCGGGCCCGTGGTGGCCGGAGCTGACGGTGACGAGCTCGGCTGCGGCGGCTGGAGCTCGGGCGTGCGCGAGAACGTGGCTACAGCGGCGTTGGCGATGCGGGATTAGCTCCTACGGCACCTGCGTGGCGCGGCGAGCTCGGTGGACACGCGCCCAGGACCAAATGGTCACCAGAGCGTCGTCGACGGCGAGCACAGGCGGCGGCGGGTTCGAGCACCATGGAAATGGCGGCTACGGCGACGTTTGAGGCAAAAGAGAGGGGGGTTCGGGGGAGAAGCTCACGGCGGTCACGGCGAGCAGGTCGGCGAGCTCGGGGAGGCATCGGAGCGAGCGGAATGGCGGAGGCGATCTCGGGGCAGCGACGGCGGCGTCGAGCTCAATGGCGACATTTCCCGTCGTTTGGCGATGCGTGGCTCTGCGAGGAGGCGTAGGGCGCTGTGGCAGAGCTCGTGGACAAGACGGGGAGGCGAGGGGAGCACGATGGGCGCAGTGGTTCACGGCGGCGGGCGCGCGGCGGCTTCGGCCATGGTGTCCAGAGGCGAGGGAGAGAGCGAGGGGGAGAATGGAGGGGTCCGCTCGATCGGGATGGCTCTGAAGAGAACATCCGCGGCGTCGCGCTGGCCGGGGACGCAGGCAGGCAGCCTGGTGGCGTGGCGCGCTATGCGTGCACGCGCGTCGGCCACGCGCTCGACCGACTGGCGCCAGGAGGACGACGACCCTCAACTATTTCTGTTTCTGTTTCTGTTTTGTAATTTTCTTTTCTGTTTTTGATTTAGTAAAAATACTAAACCATTTTCTAAAATCCTGAAAATGGTTGTGGGCACTTTTAGAATTATTTCCAACGGCCCTAAACTATTTTCAGAATTATTTGGGCAATTAAAATATTTATAGCATTTAAATGCCCAAATTCAAATACTTTATGATTTAATTCAAAAATCCAAGATGACCAAGAAAAATGTGCACCATTTTTGGCAGAGGTTTTCAACCAATTCAAAAATGATGAACTTTTGTGAAGGGCATTTTGGGTTCATCAAAATTATTTCCAGTTAATCCTAGTTTTTGTGAGGGGTGCTATGGTTTGTTAATTCCCCTTTTCAAATTTAAATGAAAATTTAGACATGATGCAGCAAGCAAGACTAACCCAAGTGCATTACTAAACTAGGGTTGTGACAACTCACCCCCACTCAAAAGAATCTCGTCCCGAGATTCAGGGTTTGTCGGAAAGAGTGTGGGGTACTCAAGTCGAAGACGATCCTCCCTTTCCCAAGTAGCTTCTTTGTCAGAATGATGAGACCACTGAACCTTGAGGAACTTGATGTTCTGGCGTCAAGTGGTATGCTCGGCTTGATCAAGAATACGGACAGGGTATTCTCGATATGTGAGGTTATCTTGGAGATCAAGCGTTTCGTGGTCCACTCCGCAGATAGGATCCGAGAAGCAACACCTGAGTTGAGAGACGTGGAAGATATCATGAACTCTGGAAAGATGCGGGGGTAGTTCCAATTGGTAGGCAACCTCTCCTCGTTTGGCAAGAATGCGAAAAGGACTAATGTAGCGAGGAGCCAATTTGCCTTTGATACCGAAGCGATGGGTCCCCTTCAGAGGAGTAACCCGAAGGTAAGCCTTGTCGTCAACTTCATAAGTTACAGCCTTATGACGGCGATCATATTGGCTCTTTTGACGAGATTGGGCAGTTTTCAACTTTTCACGAACAATGCGAACTTGCTGTTCTGCTTCCTGAATCATATCCGGGCCAAAGAATTGCCTTTCCCCAGTTTTTGACCAGTTAAGAGGCATTCGACACCTTCGTCCATAGAGAAGTTCAAAAGGAGCTTTGCCCAAACTAGATTGATAACTATTATTATAGGCAAATTCGGCGAATGGAAGGCATTTCTCCCAATCCATTCCAAATGAGATAACAGAAGCTCTGAGCATGTCTTCCAGAATTTGATTGACTCGTTCTACTTGACCACTCGATTGCGGGTGGAAAGCGGTGCTGAAGGAGAGACGAGTCCCCATAGCATTTTGGAAACTTTACCAAAATCGAGAGGTGAAAAGACTTCCGCAGTCCGAGTTAATCTCCAAAGGAACACCATGAAGAGACACTATTCGAGAAATGTATAGATCTGCTGACTGACTAGCAGTTATACTCTCTCGAACAGGAAGGAAATGAGCTACTTTGGAAAGACGATCGATGACCACAAAGATAGCATTATTCTCTCTCTTGGTCCTGGGAAACCCGGTAATGAAATCCATACCGATTTTATCCCATTTCCATTCAGGAATAGCTGAGGGTTGAAGAGTGCCAGCAGGCCGTTGATGCTCTGCTTTAACACGACGGCAGACGTCGTAGTTATCAATGAACTGAGCGATTTCTCTCTTCATCCTAGTCCACCAGAACCTCTGGCTTAGGTCCCGATACATTTTAGTACTACCGAGATGAATCGTGAGAGGAGATTCATGGGCCTCCTTAAGGATCAATTGACGTAGATGTTGGTTCTTAGGAACCACCAAGCGGTTCTCAAAGAAAACAACACCGCGATCATCTACCGAGAAGCAACCAACCATTCCCTTCACAAGGTTCTTCTTGATCCAGGAAATTCCTGTATCCTGCTTCTGGGCAGCTATGATTTGATCCGTAAGAGTCGGCTTCGCCACCAAGGTAGAAAGGAATCCTCGAGGAACAATGTGAAGGTTGAGCTTATGAAATTCCTCGTGGAGAAGTGGTTGACCTTGTTGTAACATGAGGTTGTTACAATAAGACTTACGACTTAGTGCATCAGCCATGACATTGGCTTTGCCCGGGGTGTAAGTTATTCCTAAGTCGTAATCCGTGATCAACTCAACCCAACGTCTTTGCCTGAGATTCAAATCTGGTTGGGTGAAGATGTATTTCAGACTTTGGTGATCGGTGAAAATCTCGCAACGATTACCAAGAAGGTAATGTCGCCATGTTTTGAGTGCATGGACTACAGCTGCAAGCTCTAGATCATGTGTGGGATAATTATCCTCATGTGGACACAACTGTCGAGATGCGTAGGCAATCACATGACAATCCTGCATGAGTATGCAGCCTAATCCTTGTCGCGAGGTGTCGCAGTAGATAATAAAGTCCTTGGAGAAATCTGGTGGCACAAGTACGGGAGCAGAAGTCAGGCGTCTTTTTAGTTCCTGAAAACTGTACTCGCATTGTGGGGTCCACTCGAACTTTTTATCTTTCTTGTAGAGTTCAGTAAGAGGCTTCACAACTTTGGAGAAGTTCTCGACGAAGCGACGACAATAGCTCGCTAAACCAAGAAAACTCCTAACTTGCTTGACCGATTCAGGTGGAGTCCAATTAAGAACGGCCTGAACTCTCTCCGGATTGACAGCAATACCTTTTCCAGAGATTAGATGGCCTAGATAGGTTACTTCTGGCAACCAGAATTCACATTTAGAGAATTTGGCATAAAGGCAATGCTCTCGAAGTTTCGTCAATACCAGCCTTAGATGCTCGGCATGATCTTCCTTGTTCTTGGAGTAGATGAGTATATCATCGAGGTAAACCACGACAAATTTATCCAAGTACTCCATGAAGATCGAATTCATTAAGCTTGAGAAGGTGGTTGGGGCATTGGTTAAACCGAAGGACATGACGGTGTACTCGTATTGGCCATAACGAGTGACAAAGGCCGTTTTGGGAATGTCCCCGTTCTTGATTTTGATTTGATGGTAGCCTAACCTCAAATCCATTTTGGAAAAGACTGAGGATCCAGCGAGCTGATCATACAGATCGTTGATCCTGGGGAGAGGATATTTGTTCTTTATGGTGACCAGATTGACGGGTCAATAATCTACAACCATCCAATCCGTTCCATCCTTCTTCTTGACGAAGAGGACGGGGCAAGCCCAAGGAGAAGAACTAGGATGGATGAAATCCTTTTTCAAGGACTCATCGAGTTGTTTCTTAAGCTCAGCCAGCTCTAAGGGTGCCATCTTATAGGGTCTTCTAGAGATTGGGATAGTTCCTGGAACAAGATCTATCACAAACTCTACATCTCTGTCAGGTGGAATGCCTGGCAGTTCTTCCGGAAAGACATCCGGAAAGTCACAGACTACCGCAATATCTTCTAAGTCTAGAAGAGGACTGGCATTTAGCGAGTAGAGCTGATGCTCAGACGCTCGGGTTAAGACATTGACTATCTCACCCGATGGATGTGTAAGTTGAACAGATCTGGTGGAGCAATCGATCTTAGCATAATGGGCTGCCATCCAGCCCATACCCAAAATGATGTTAATGTCTGAAGACTTAAGAGCTATCAAAGACGCAAGGAAAACAAGTCTGTCGACAAGAATCTCATTTCCATGGCTCACTCTAGAAGTTTGCCATTTAGATCCAGGAGTTTGAATTACCATGGAGGTGGGCATATCACAAAATGACATGTTGTGCAACTGAGCGTAACTTTCGGATATGAACGAATGAGATACTCCAGTATCGAAAAGAATGGATGCTGGATGACAATTAACAAGAAGCGTACCAAGAACGACGTCGGGGTCATCATGAGCCTCATCAGCTGAGGCGTAGTTCACACGTCCATGTGAGGCAGGGGTTGGCTTGGCATTGTACATCTTTCCTGTTGGCTTTCCATGGCCAACAGGCTTTCCTGGCCGGTTGGAAGCAGTGTTCTGGAGGCACTCACGAGCATAGTGCCCTGGCTCTCCGCACTTGAAACAAGTCACGGTGTTGGTACGCGGAGCAGCATTGGCAGCTGGTCCACTATAGGCCTTGGGTGGTGTATACGGCTGGTTTGGGCGAGGCACCACATAGGATGGCATCGGGGTATATCTGGGTGGCAGTGTCATACCCGGGATCCACACCCGGCGCTTCTGTGATCCAGAACCGGAGGATGATCCGAAGTCACGGGAATGCTTGCGGGACGCTTCATAGTCAGTTTGGCCAGTCTCAGCGTTGATGGCCTTGTTAACCAGACTCTGGAAGGTGAGACACTCGTGCAGACGAAGATCATGACGGAGCTCAGGGTTAAGTCCCTTTCGGAACCTAGCCTGTTTCTTGGCATCGGTGGACACTTCCTCAGGGGCATAGCATGCAAGATTTCCAAACTCCCAACTGTAAGCATCTACAGTCATCTTACCCTGGTTGAAGTTACAGAACTCCTCCCTCTTACGGTCCATCAGACCTTCTGGGATATGGTGCTGGCGGAAAGCTTCACTAAAGTCTCTCCAGGTAGTGACCTGACCAACTGGGCGCATGGCCTCATAGTTCTCCCACCACAGACTAGCGGGACCTTCAAGATGGTATGCAGCATAGGTGACCTTGTCAGCTTCAGCTACGTTAGCAGAACACAGCTTGCATGTGATACAGCAGAGCCAATCATCAGCGTCGAGTGGGTCGACGGAGTGATGGAAGGTGGGTGGATACAGCTTGATCAAGTCATGGATAGACACCATGTCATTGCGCTGGTGATGGGCTGTGTTTTGCTCAATGCGCTCAAGCAGACGGTTGGTTTCACGCTTGTTCCTTTCCGCCTCTAGCATAACCTCAGCCAGAGAGGGTGGATGGGGCAGGTTCTCATTCCCAGCTCCACTTCCTTCCCCCTGCTCATGGGGCAGCGGGGTTGCTTCGAGTATTAACCATCCTGGGAAACAAAACCACAGTTTAAACAAGGATGACAATAACTCTAGCATAGTGTGCGGAATGTAATGGGCGACACGGAATGCAGAGATGAACATCCTTACAACATGGTAACAAGGAAGCTGCCATATATATACCATCGGTCGTACACACCATAACATAGTTTAGTACAAGCCCAAGCTAGAGTACAAACTGCGGTGAAAGATGATACAACTCATCAGAGGCATTCCAAACTCCTATACATTATTTATCTACGCCTCCGGAACTCAGTACACACCTAGTCATATCCCACAGGACACGCAAGACTGTGGTGGATACAACTGCTACAATACTACTACAACCACAACTATCTCAGACGTCTCCGTAGTAATCCTCGTAGAGGTTACCACCGTGGCGTGGAAGCTGAACGTGAGGATCCAGAAACACACTAGCCTGGGGAACCTGGGGTCCGTAGGGACACGGATGTGGCCTAGGTCCCACAGCTAGTGGTAGAAGAGGTCCACGTAGAGGTGTGATGCCTCCAACATCAGGCCAATCTACGCGGGCTGGCAGATGAGTCCGCACTGGATACAGCACATCCATATCGCAGTATCCTATCTGGACAACGGGTGCAAGCTGTGTCAAAGCTGTCCAAAGACGTGCTCGTGTAGCATAGAGTTCCAAACGAAGGGCACGGACATCATGATCCCTGTCCTCCAGCAACTGTGCGGTGTTCTAGACCTTCGGCTCCTCATGAGCGGCATCAGTATAGAAACCACTAAGATAACCCTCCTCGCCTGGAAGTGACGCTGGCATATAGCTGAACTCGGTGTTCTGAAGCAGTGCGTGCCTAGCTCGGATTATCGTCATCATGGAATAGGCTGCATCCTGAACAGACATATCGATAGTAACTCCGAGTCCATAGGACCAGTGAATAGGCTCTATAGCTCTAGGGTACGAAGGATAGATCCTGACGGTGCAAAGGTACTGACTCTGGTTGAAGTCCCGGTACTGCTCCTCCACTGTGTACTCAGGGTACCAGCGGTAACCGGTCTCAATCATGACACGAACCAGCATGGCCGTATGACCGGGCACACCAATGCACCGGGTCAGACGGACAACCTGATGAGGGGTGCGAGAAGCCATCTAAAACGTGAAATAATGCGAAGGCATTAGAATTCCTAGGACAAATCAGACAGCATAACGGCTGTAAATGCTCAAAAAAGATTTTGAGACATCCTGCAAAAATAGTAGCATAACCACTCAAACATCATAATATCAAGGTTCCGAGGCCAACTGTTAACACACGGAGGTACTAGAAACTGAACTGAGACTTGAATCCATCATTCCTATAAGTCTACGGATTAGTAACACATGATCCTGATAGAAAAATGAGAAGCCTAGTTCTTAATCCCCGTAGAAAGAAGAGGATGACTCAGAAAGAATGACACGAGAAGAGAAGTAAAAAGAGCCTTACGTCCCCTTCCACAATCAATTCCCTTATATATAACTAAAGCATTTCTAGACTCGACATCGACCAGTTTGGCTTGGTAATCCTACAGGCAGTCAGGCTCTGATGCCAACGCTGTCAGGACCCCGATCCTAAGTCACACCGATCTAGCATGTAACACATCATATCACTTTGCGGCCTCACGCACGGTAACCCACGGCTGCCACCTTTACCTTGGCCGGGACCGTTTGCGTCTTTTGGCTCACGTATATGATTATGTCGCTAGCATCCATATGACAGAGAACCCGGGCCGACATGACTAGTCGTGAACCAAGGTGGCACAAACTTACAGGGATAGGCATACGTAACCCAGCAATGCACGTGTCGATCAACAGCGAGTGTAACCGAGTCATAGCAAGCTACAAGGACTCCGGTAAAACACCGCGTGACATTTCTCCGAAGGGACAGATACAGGAGCAAAGAAGGATACATGCCGGTCGGCCCATGTGTTCCGGAGCAGTAGCGAACTACCAAGGCTCAGTGGAAGCACTAGGAGACATTTCCCCATAAGGAAGGCTACCAAGAATAAACAACTAGGCGTCGAATCCCACACATACCAAGCATTTCAATAACATACACACAATATGCTCGATATGTGTAAATACAACATGGCATCACAACAAAACTCTACGACTCAAAGTATTTATTTAAGAGGCTGCGAAGAGCCATACATAACATATCCATATAGGTAGGGGTCACATGACCCAACACTCAAGTCATACAAACATACAAGCACATGTGGAAGCTTAACTTGTCTGGGTACAGACAACTAGAAAGGTAAAAGGCGGTAGAAGCCTGCCTATCTACAAAGACCCTTCACAGGCACGGGATTGCCAACTGGGTAGCAAGTCACTCGTCAACGTCGAGGTCTATATAGAAACCGTTTGTATTCTCGGGGTTCTCCTCTGCAACAGTTTATTAAGAAAACGTGAGTACAAAGGTACTCAGCAAGTCTTACATCAGATCTAACTACTCATGCAACAGTATCAACAAGGGGGTGGTGGTGGTTATTGCAGCAAGCCAGCTTTGACTCAGCAAGCCAGCTTTATTCCGGACAGCTGTGAGCTTATCCAGATATTCTTCGCAAGTCGTGTTCCCTTTGCCCAGGAAATTTTGATATGCACCGGTGAATTCCAGCATATGCTTTGAAATTTTTATCAACATGCCAGAGTTTTGTTGTTGCTCTCAGCATGTTCACGTTCCTGAAATATGTCTTCTGTGGATAATAAATGATTCTTGAGTCCGTTGAGAGAAGACTCAAGGTTCACCCCACTGACTAGAATAATCCTTGTATCGAGGATGGAATAATTTGTTCTTACTGGTGTCCATTCTTGATAGCTCATCTTGCTATCCCTCAGGTGTGATTTGTTCTGAGGCAAACTCTCTCAGGTATATTCTGGCCTTGTCTGTGGTACGTAGATTCTGCTTCTGACCCATCCTTTATTCTTGACAGATCCAGTGATAATGTTCTGAATATCGGGCAATTGGCTTGGCTTGACTCTTAGTGAATTTGGATTATTGGGTATTATCCAGGCTGTATGCTGGTCTTCTTAGCAGCACTTGCGGATGGATCCTGTCGGAGCAAAAGAACGGAATCGAGAAAAGAAGCAAGAACCGCGAAAAACCAAAAATACCAAGAAACAAATAAAGCTCAAATTTTGCGGACTTTATACACGTGGCCAAAGATTCACTAGTATAACTAATATAGCGCACTCGATGCACCTCTAAGGACTTAAAAGCAAAACCACACAATGCTCCTGGTAGCAATTGGGGTCAAGCTCCTACTACTTCCTTAGGGAACATCAAACTCGACGCACGACCATGGCCAAAGTGGCTTAGCCAACGGTCCTAGGGTTGTCGGGGAAAGATGGAATTTATAGGCGTTTCCCAAAGGAAAATGGATTTAAGGAGAGAAATGCCATGGTTAGCAAGCAAGGTAGGGATATCTGGTTTACCTAGGGGTTGAGGGCTCACGGGTCGATGCCTGGTGCGGACATTTCACGCCGGAGGCAAAGGCCACGAGAGTTGGGGGGGGTCTAATGGAGCCAAAAACCTATGGGATTGCCTTATGATCAATAGTAGTCGTGCCTGTTTGGCAAAGATGGCTGAAATCCATCTGGGCTTTCTACCGAGCACAAAACAATGAAGTCCAGCTAGGGTAACCTACAGTCAGCCTGGTTGCTCTGATACCATCCGTTGTGGCGCCCCGCCTGAATACCACTGTAGCTAGACGGTCGCCGCACACACCAGCCCAGGAAATCACTCTGGCGTGCGTGTTTACAGCAAGTATCATGAACATAGGCACAATTGTAATAAGAATATATTTATTAGCCATTGTGGCTGGAATAAATACATCATGGTTACAAGGATGGGGCAACGGAAAAACACTAACTAAGGCATCACAGGCTTGGAGAGGCTCCAATCCACAGGGATCTGAATGGGTTACTCTTCTATCTCGCGAACGCTTCCGCTCCTCGCTGGTGGACGTCTGATCCTTAGGTGAACCTGGCCACGTTGAAGGCTGCTGAGTACTTTTGAATGTACTCGCAAGCAAACCAAATAACATATACACAAAGCAAAGCAATCCATGTCATTCAAGCATGTACTTGTTATCTTAACAATATTAGTTATCAGGTTATGGCAGCATTATCTAGCGATATAACTACTGAAACGAGGACAATGAGGTAAAGCGTAACAGTAAATGCAATTGATCAAGTTCATTCACAGGATCCCTCCGGATCCAAGTTCTTACGGTCATTCGATCCTCTCTTTCATAGCCATCCTTTGGCTACATTCTAAACTTTGGACATCATTCGATGTTCGGGCACCTGTACCGCAGGTCTGACAACTCTTACCTTTCTCTGGTTCAATATTAGCAATACCTTTATCTGGTTTATTCCTCCAGACTCGACACAGACCAAATAGTGTGACCTAGTACGAACTGTGCCCCATGACCGAGGACGCGGCTATTCGAATAGATTCTTACATTCTGCAGAGGTTGTGCACTTTACCCACACCATGGAGTTCCCGGCCTCGTACTTTAGTACATGTTCCCATTCGGGTGGACCGGTGCTGCTCCAACAAAACTTGTCTATTGCCTGGCACTCTTACGGTCCCACCAACATTCATACCCCTTCCGGGTCAAGTCCTGGGTGGCCCCTGTGTCACTCCTGACACCTGCCACCATCGTGGCCAAACAGAACTGTCCCAAACGGGGACCCGTGCGCAACTAACCTGGGCTCACAAGGTTATCGCCGCCTACCGGGCCAGGGTAGCACGCACGCATAACCTCCCTTCTTTGGAGGTACCGATAAGAGGCAAGACAATAGACCTAGTTAGGGCCTTCCCATAAAGGCAAATGTGGCTGCACTGATGAGCTCGGTTTGGTGGCACTATGACTCGATCCAGCCGACGGAGGAGGTTGTCATTATTAAGTCACATTCTTAGCATTGCAATATTAGTAACAATGCATGATGTACCAACTAGGGAAACATAACAACCTATCTCCATATATTATCACAATGAGTCATTAGTGAAACAATGTTTAGATGGCAAGTTTATCACTTTACAAGTTTTAGTTGTAGGTTACGACCATCCGAACCCTTGCATGAAACCGGCAAATAAGTCAGTAGCCACCAGAACGGTCTTTACAACTAAGATCTGGGACCTTACTGAAATAACTCAACCACTGGTCAAGACGGCTGAAAAGCAGCTCAGAGCATGAGACAGTGTTGATAAAAAGAATGTAGCGGTTCCCTAAGATGGCCGATGAACAGCTCAGAGCAAGGGGTCACCGCTACAAAAAGAAACTCAACAGCTGCCTGAGACGGCCGAAAAGCAGCTCAGAACACGGGATAGTTGTTGAAAAGAGAAATATAAAGTCGGCATCCACCCCGAACGGCTGGAAGCAGCACAGAACACAGGCATGGTGCCGTCACCAGAAAAAAAGTAAGCAAGGGTTCATCAGGATCATATACCGCCTACTATTATGCACTCGGATATAAACATATTTATTAATTAAACACACAAGAATAACACAGAAGCAATGCTTTAGGGCATATATCAGATGGTCGGCTTGCCTGGGGGGTGAAGGAATACTCCGGAAAGAGGTGCGATCATCTCGTGAAATTTTTTGCCGGAAAAGATTCTCTCTCGGAGGGGATGAATATAGGGTAGGGGCAAAATGGTCATTTTTAGAATGTGTCAACATGGTGAAGTATTATCATCGGAACGGGCTCGACGAACAGAGAACATGGGCTTTGGAATCACCTGAATCAGAGTTACAGTCGCGGAGAAATGGCCGTTCGTTCGTTAAGCGACAAAACAGACAAAAACTGTCCATTTTAGCCCTTAACGGGTGAACGTACGCAAACTAACAATTTCGGTGCTGGGCTGAAAAATGAAAACGTATTCCCGAGAGTACGCTTTTAGAGAATGGAAAGCGTACTTTGCGGAGTACGCTTCCACTTAACCCAGCTGGCAGCCCCTCTCTCGCCGACAGGTGGGGTCGGGGCCCACCTGTCGGGTCCCCCTCTCTCCTCCCACCTCTCCTTTCCTCCTCCTCTTCTGCCTCTCCCGACGCAGCGGCTGGGACTCGGGCTTTGGTGGCCGGCGGCCGGTAGCGCTCCGGTGAACTTCTTGGGCAGCCGAGCGGACGGGCGGGCGTGCCGGCGAGGGCCTCTTCCAGGGGAGGGCTCAGGCGAGGCAAGGGACAGCCGGAGGCGGAACTGCGCGGCGCGGCGCGGTCGGGAGCGGCGGCTCTGGTCGATTGGAGAGCTCCGACGAGGGACTCGACCGGGCAAGGGCACGGGAAAGGTCGCCGGGGAGTGGCGCATCCAGTGGTGAGGTCCACGGGCACCAGGGAAGGCTGGGCGCGGGAAATGAGGGCGAGGCAGTGGGTGGAGCTCGCTGGAAATTCGAGAGCTCCAGCGAGGTATTCGCCCGGGTGAGGTTACGGGAGTAATCCAGAGGGAGAGGGGGCGGCTGGGAGTGTGGTGGACACTCGGGGAGGGCTCGGGCCGCGACTTTTATAGCCGGTCGAGGCGAGGCGATGAGGACGGCCGCCGTGGCATCCTTAGCCATGTACTGGTGCTCGCGGTGAGCTAGCAAACGAAGGGAGGTGTCGACCTGACGAGCTTCAGATGGACGGGATGGCTCGGGAGGGAAGAAGCCAACGGGAGTGGGGGCGGCGGCGATTCACGGACGCACAGTGCCGCGGCGAAGCTCACCGTAGCGCGACGAGGGAGAAAGAGGAGGGGGAAGGTGCTGGAGAGGGGGTACGTGGGTGCTGCGGAGCCATGGGACATGCTCGGACAAGCGGAGGCCGGTCAGAGCTAGCTGGCCGACGTGACCGAACACGACCAGTGCATAGAGCACGCGTTTGGCCGTGCCCGTGACGTGGTCACCACGTACACCCCACGTTCTGGCCCTCCTCTGGTTGCCACATCTTGTCAAACACGATAGTCATTGATCATATAGATGAGTTATGACATTGGATGGACCAGGACGGCTCTAGAGTGGTCGAGGTGTTCCGGAACAGTTTTTGGATAGAAACTTGGGGTAGTAGCTGAGGAAAAATAGCTTGGTAAATGGAACTGAGATGTTGTCATACTGAAGTGTGGTAGAAAGGTGTAGATGCTGGCAAAATTTGGGGTCATTTGGACCTGGTTTGCTTATACTTCCTTTGTAATGCAAAATTTGGTCCAGAAACTATATTTTGAAGCTGTGCTCAAATGGATGAATGGATTAGGCTGGAGGAAGGTTATTTGGGTGTAAGAATGCACTGGTAAAATTTCATACCATTTGGACGCTCCTAAATGGTACTTCCTTCACAGTGCTTTGCTCTGGATAGAAATGAGATGGAATTTTTGGGAGAAATTGGCTTGGCAAAATGATATGAATTTTTGCATGCTCACATCATATAGGGAATATGTGGTCCTGGATTAATTTCAAGAATCATGGAGCAATATTAAATATAGTTGCTTCACAATCTCAAAATGGGTCCAGAAACAAAAACTGGATGATGCTCTCAAACTTTGAACTCTGGAACTTGGGTTCTTGATGGGAATGGTGAAGATATGGATAGGAGGAGCTCCACAAATTATTTAAGATTTTTCCTAGCTACCAAAATGGTAGTTCCTTTGGAAAGTGCCCAAGTTGCAATATTGTCTTTAAATAGGAAAATGCAATTTCCCTTATTTAATTATGGCCAATATTTTTATGAGAGCTCAATATGATCACAAAGAATATCTCCACAAGTTTTCATGAACTTTGGAGATGGATAGATATTTTCCTGGATTTAATTCCTTTAACTGGCAGAAAAAGGAATTAATTTTAAATGAAAAATATTGCAAATGACTTAGCAATATTTTTACATATCCAGGGTTTATAGATGTGGGATAACCACTGGGAAAAGTTAGGGAGGCAATAGATCAAAGTAAATTGAGGTTCCTTTGTAACGGAAGGAATTAGGGTTTCCCTTCCGGTAACTCGGAAAGTAGGGTTTCGGTGGCAAAATCCTGAGAATATATCTCGGGTGGCCAAGTTGGGTTGGAGAGAATCTCTGGTTGGGTAGGAAAGGCAAGGCTAAATGACCAGCTTCATATACCCAAGAGCGAGAGAAAATCCGATAACACCGAAAAAAAAGACGGGAGTCCAATCCCGCGGAGGAAAAAAAACAAGGAGCGAAAACCAGGGTGTCACATGTGAAACAGAATGTTTTTGGTGAAATGGAATGTGGGTACTGTCAAGTAATTGGGATAATTTTTGTGGGAGCAGAAGAGTTGGGGAAAATATAGTTCCTTTGTAAATCAAAGGAACTAGGAATTAATGGAATTCAAATTTTGGAATTTGCCAAATATGATAAAAATAGTTTTATGGAGAGGAGAGGTATTGGGTACTGTCCTGGGGTGTGAGGATGACTTGAATGATAATTTAAAAGTGGCAGAATAATTTTTGTGGGAATTTTCTATGTGTTAGAAGAAAAATGAAATGGATCATTTCATTGAAATAATTTAATTATTCAAAAACTTCTTTGAAAGAAAATATTTTTGATCCTTCAAAAATAATTACTCAAGTAAGAAACCATCAAATCAAAACTATTTTAATTTTTTTTTAAGACCCAATTGAAAACTCAAAATGATTTTCAAAATAGCAGAAAGAGAGAAATAGAGCCATAGTGATCCAAAGAATTTTATTTTAAAGAAAAGATTTTTAAAATCACAAGAAAATATTTTTGGGGTGTTACAACACCTACCCCCCTTAAGAAAAATCTCGTCCCCGAGATTTCAGCTGTCCCTCAAATAGGTACGGGTACTCAGTCCTTAGGTGATCCTCTCTTTCCCATGTCGCCTCTTCTTCGGTGTGATTACTCCACTTAACCTAGTAAAACTTTATCACACTCCGGCGGGTTCTCCGTTCTGACTCTTCCGGAATTTTTATAGGACGTTCCTTATATGTAAGGTATGGTTGGATATCCAGGTCCTGATGTTGGACTTGTTTGTCCGGATTACTGACACATCTCCTCAGCTGTGACACGTGAAACACATCATGAACATCTGACAATTCTGCTGGTAGCTCTAGTTGGTAGGCAACCTTGCCTCTCCTTGCAATTATTCTAAATGGTCCAATAAATCGCGGTGCCAGTTTCCCTTTGACTTTTAATCTCTGTAGTCCTCTCATTGGGTATACCCTGAGATACACATATTCATCGGGTTCAAAACTGATCTGACGGTGTTTCTGGTCATAGTAGCTCTTCTGACGGTTCTGAGCTGCTTTCAGTCTGTCTCGGATAAGTTTTACTTTTGTTTCTGCTTCTTTGAGAACTTCTGGGCCGAAGATTCGGCTGTCTCCGGTTTCAGACCAATTGAGTGGGGTACGACACCTTCGTCCATATAGGGCTTCGAAGGGTGACATTTTTAGACTAGCTTGATAACTGTTGTTATATGAAAATTCCGCATATGGTAAACTGTCCTCCCAGCTGACTCCATAGGTGAGAACACAAGATCTCAACATGTCCTCCAATATCTGATTTACCCGCTCAGTCTGCCCTCCTGTCTGTGGGTGGTATGCTATACTGAATACCAGTTGAGTTCCTAAGGCTTGCTGCAGGTGATCCTAAAACCTAGAGACAAACTGAGTGCCTCTATCAGAGACTATGGTCTTGGGTACTCCGTGTAAGCAAGCAATTCGGGAGAGGTATAACTTAGCAAGCTTCTGTGTTGAATATGTTGTTTTTACCGGGATAAAGTGTGCCACCTTGGTTAATAAATCTGTGATAACCCAGATAGCATCATTCCCGTGTCGTGACCTTGGTAACCCAACAATAAAATCCATCCCTATCTCATCCCATTTCCATTCAGGCACTCTGAGTGGCTGTAACAATCCCGCTGGCCTCTGGTGTTCTGCTTTTATACGCTGACAAGAGTCACAACGTGCGACGTATACGGCTATATCCCTTTTCACCCCGTGCCACCAAAATTTGTCCTGAAGATCTTTGTACATCTTGGTTCCCCCTGGGTGAATGGAGTATGGAGTGGTATGGGCTTCTGCCAAAATCTGCTGTTTTAACTCTTCCTTAGCGTGACAAGGAGAAGGGCCAAGATGGTGCTGGTGGGTCTGGCAAGCAAGACCATGGTGGCCGCGGAGGCCTCCACGGCAAGGCCAAGCAGCCAAAAGAGAAGGCTGCTCAGGGCCAGCAAGAAGAGGATGATTGTGATGAGGACGGAGGCGGGTCCGACAAGGAGTTCCAGAATGCGGTGGATGCCATGTGTGTTGACGGAGGCGCATCTTTGCACTCCTCGCACCGGCAACTAAAGCAGTGGATCCGTGAAGTCAATGCAGCAGAGCCGGTGATGGAGGCATAGAAGCCACTCAAGTGGTCACACTCGCCCATCGTCTTTGACGCCGAGGACCACCCTGATCGCACCACTGCGGTCGGGTGCTTGCCGTTGTTGGTCTCACCAACAATTCGCAACCTCAAGGTGTCAAAGATGCTGGTTAACTGTGGGGCTGGCTTGAACTTGATCTCCCCTGATGTGATCAAGAGGCTGCAGATCCCAAACAAAGATCTCGAGGAGACAGGCAGTTTCCAAGGGATCAGTTCGGGGAGGAACAAGCCGAAGGGCCAAGTCACACTGCCGGTCACATTCGGCAGCGAGCTCAACCATCGGACGGAAAAGATTACCTTCGACATCGTCTAGATGCCGCTGCTGTCAATGGGATTCTAGGCCGCCCAGCCCTGGCAAAGTTTGGGCTGCGTCGCACTATGTGTACAACGTCATCAAGATATCGGGGCCGATGGGGGTCCTCACCATCAAGTCAAAGTATAAGGACGCAATCATCTATGCTAACAAGCTCTACCGGGAGCCAGCTATTGGAAATATGCCCTAGAGGCAATAATAAATTGGTTATTATCATATTTCCTTGTTCATGATAAATGTTTATTATTCATGCTAGAATTGTATTGACCGGAAACTTAAATACATGTGTGGATACATAAACAACACCGTGTCCCTAGTGAGCCTCTACTAGACTAGCTCGTTGATCAAAGATGGTTAAGGTTTCCTAACCATAGACATGAGTTGTCATTTGATAACGGGATCACATCATTAGGAGAATGATGTGATGGACAAGACCCAACCGTAAGCTTAGCATATGATCGTATCACTTAAGTTTATTGCTACAGCTTTCATCATGTCAAGTATCTGTTCCTTAGACCATGAGATCATGCAACTCCCTGACACCGAAGGAATACTTAGTGTGTATCCAAACATCACTTCATAACTGGGTGATCATAAAGGTGCTCTACAGGTATCTTCAAAGGTGTTTGTTGGGTTGGCATGGATCGAGACTGGGATTTGTCACTCCGTATGACGGAGAGATATCTCTGGGCCCTCTTGGTAATACAACATCACAAGAAGCTTGCAAGCATGTGACTAATGAGTTTAGTTATGGGATCTTGTATTACGGAACGAGTAAAGAGACTTGCCGATAATGAGATTGAACTAGGTATGGAGATACCGACGATCGAATCTCGGGCAAGTAACATATCGCCGGACAAAGGGAATTGCATACGGGATTAACTGAATCCTTGACATCGTGGTTCAACCGATAAAGATCTTCCTGGAATATGTAGGAACCAATATGGGCATCTAGGTCCCGCTATTGGTTATTGACTAGAGAGGTGTCTCGGTCATGTCTACATGATTCTCGAACCCGTAGGGTCGCACGCTTAACGTTCGGTAGCGCTAGGGTAGAAATGAGATATTAATATGGTGAAGTCCGAAGGTTGTTCGGAGTCCCGGATGGGATCCGGGACATCATGAGGAGCTCCGTAATGGTCCAGAGGTAAAGATTTATACATGGGAAGTCATATTTTGGGTTCCGGAAAAAGTTCGGTTTTTTCCGGTATTGTACCAGGAAGGTTCTAGAAGGTTCCGGAGTGGGGCCCACCTGCTTGGGAGGACCCACATGAATGTGGGTAGTGGGGGAAGGCCCCACACCCCTGGTCTAGGTGCACCAAGATCCCCCCTTAAAAGGAATAGGATCATATCCCGAAGGGATAAGATCAAGATCCCTAAAAAGGGGGGATAGCGATCGGTGGGGAAAGGAGGGATTTCCTTCCACCCCCCTTGACCAACGACCCTAGGGGCTTGGAGGGCAAGCCACCAGCCCCCTCCATGCCTTTATAAAGGTGGGGAGGCGTTGGGGGCAGCCACCCTTCCACCCTTGCCCGTCTCCCTCCCGTTACACCTCCTCCACCTCGCGCAAACGCTTGGCGAAGCCCTGCTGCAGTTCCGCTGCTGCCACCACCACCACGCCATCGTGTTGGTTTAGATCTCATCTACCTCCTCTCCCTTGCTTGCTGGATATGGAAGGAGAGGACGCTGCCGAGCCGTACGTGTGCTAAACTCGGAGGTGCCGTCCGTTCGGCACTAGATTAGTTGGATCGTGATTGGATCGCGAAGAGTATGACTACATCAACCGCGTTTTATACGCTTCCACTTTTGGTCTACAAGGGGATGTAGACACACTCCCCTCTTGTTGCTATGCATCTCCTAGATTAGATCTTGGGTGTTCGTAGGAATTTTTTTGATTTTCATGCAACGTTCTCCATCAGTGGTATCAGAGCTAGGTCTATGCGTAGATGTATTTGCACAAGTAGAACACAAAGAAGTTGTGGGTGTTGATGTTCAAATTGCTTACTTCCTTTATCTTATTTGGATTCGGCGGTATTGTGGGATGAAGCGGCTTAGACCAACCTTACATGTCCTCGCACAAGAGACCGGTTACACTGACTGACATGCAACTTGTATTGCATAAAAGCGGCTTTGCGGGTGTCTGTCTCTCCCACTTTAGTTGAATCTGATTTGACGAGGGCGGTCCTTGTAGAAGGTTAAAAGGCAACTTGTATATCACCGTTGTGGTTTTGCGTAGATAAGAACGGTTCTTATAGTTTGCCCTAGCAGCCACGTAAAAATTGCAACAACAAAGTAGAGGACGTCTAACTTGTTTTTGCAGGGCATGTTGTGATGTGGTATGGCCGAAACATGATGTGATATATGTTGATGTATGAGATGATCATGTTTTGTAATAGGTTCACGACTTGCATGTCAATGAGTACGGTAACTGGCAGAAGCCATAGGGTTGTCTTTAATTTATTGTATGACCTGCGTGTCAATCATTAAACGCCATGTAATTGCTTTACTTTATCGCTATGCGTTAGCAATAGTTGTAGAAGCAATAGTTGGCGAGACAACCACGTGACGACACGATGATGGAGATCATGATGATGGAGATCATGGTGTCATGCCGGTGATGATGGATATCATGCCGGTGCTTTGGAGATGGAGATCAAAAGCATAAAAATGATGATGGCCATATCATGTCACATATTGATTGCATGTGATGTTTATCTTTTTATGCATCTTATTTTGCTTAGGACGACAGTAGCATTATAAGATGATCCCTTCACTTAAATTCAAGATAAAATGTGTTCTCCCTAAGTATGCACCGTTGCGAAAGTTCGTCGTTTCAAAGCACCACGTGATGATCGGGTGTGATAGACTCTACGTTCGCATACAACGGGTGTAAGCCAGTTTTGCACATGCAGAATACTTGGGTTAAACTTGACGAGCCTAGCATGTACAGACATGGCCTCGGAACACAGGAGACCAAAAGGTCGAACATGAGTCATATAGTAGATATGATCAACATGGAGATGTTCACCATTGATGACTGCCTCATCTCACGTGATGATCGGACTTGGGTCAGTTGATATGGATCATGTAACACTTAGACAACTTGAGGGATGTTGATTTAAGTAGAAGTTTTTAAGTAATTTGATTAGAAGAACCAATTATCATGAACTTAGTCTAATTGTCTTTGCAAATTAATGGTGTAGATCAATGACTTGCGCTGTAGCTCCCCTGAATTTTAATGCGTTCCTAGAGAAAGAAAAGTTGAAAGATGATGGTAGCAACTATGTGGACTGGGTCCGTAATCTGAGGATTATCCTCACTGCTGCACAAAAAGTTTATGTCCTTGATGCACCGCTAGGTGATCCACCCACTCCCGCAAATCTGGACGCTATGAACGTCTGGCAAACAAGGGCTCAGCTCCAGTTTTCGGAAGAAAGAAGAGCAAATCTCAAAGGAAAAAGCAAGGCAAGGAGGCTTACTCATCGTTCGGGACCCACTTTCTCTTCTTCAAGACCGGCGGCGGGCGGCTCCCGCTGTCGCCCTCGCGAGGCTCCCTCACGAGGCCGCCTCCTGAGGCTCGGCCGCCCCATCCTTGGCGCCGTCCTTCTCAGCGGGAGGCTCGGTTGCCCCACCATCCGCGCCAGTCCTCTCCGCAGCGGGCTCGGTGACCCTGCCCCCGGTACCTGCCATCTCCACGCGCGGCTCGTCTACCGTCGCGCTGGTGCTCCCATCACCTCCCGCGCCAGCAGGCCGGGAGGGCGCGACCCTGAATTGGTCGCCTTCGTCGTCGTCATCGTCCTCGAGGTCGAAGATGAGTTGGCGGCGGCTTTGGGGGGTAGGGCCTCCTTCGTCCCTCCCCGAGGCGCCTCCCGAGGCCTTGGCGTCGCCCCGGTCTCTCGAGCCAGGAACCACCACTAGCGGGTTCTCGCGAGGCCCCACGTGGCCCTCCGGCACCAGGCCCCACTGGTCGAAGATTGGCATCTCCGCGACCAACTGCTCCTTCTCCTGGTAGCGGTACAGTGGGAGCGCATCCTCGGGCGGGTCCTCCGCGCTGCCGCCGAGCAGGATCTGCATGATCCCCTCCAGCACCGCCGGCTTTAGGCAGGCGACGCTCAGCCTCATGGGGTCCTTCGCGCCGATGATCTCCCACACTGGGCGCGAGCGCGTCTAGAGTGGCGCTATGCGCCGCAGTAGGTACTCCTTGATGACCTTCGCCCCTGTGAGGCGCTCGGCCCTGTGGTCGGCCATCCGCTCCCAGACCGGCACCAACCTTGGGTCGGTGAGCTTCTCGTGCTCCCATCCAGAGCTCTTCACCGCGGGATCCGTCGGCTCCATCAGCAGCGGGCTATGCTGGCGCACGTCCATATAGATCCAGCGCTGCCTGTAGCCCTCCACCTTCTTCAAGATCTTCAACTTGATGATGTCATCCTCCGTCACCTTGACTGTAAGGAACGAGGCACACGCGGAGCGCTGATTTGCCGCGGTCAGCCGCATGCTGAAGAAGTGGCGGAAGAGCGCTTCCGCCACCGAGGGCAACACGCCCAAGAAGACCTCGCGGTAGAAGGCAAAGACGGCGAGGAGGAAGATGGAGTTGGGTTGGAGATGAAGGGCGTGGATCTGGTAATGGGAGAGGATGGCGTTGAAGAAATCAGAAAACGGCGGCACCAAGCCGGCGTAGACGCTGTGGACGAAGAAGGGGATGTTCGTCGCCTCGAGGTCACGCGGCACGCGCGAGCCCGGCCAGATCTTCGTCGCCTTCCACTCATTCTGGTCGCCGGCGGTCATCGGGATCACCTTGTCTAGGCCTTCCCGGTTGGCGATGATGGAGCGCTGCAGAGCCGGCTCCAAGGCCGGCGCGCTCAGGGCCGCGGCCGCCACCCTTCCCTTCTTGCCGGCGGGCGCCATTGCTGCGCGGTGAAGTTGCGGGGACGAGAGGAGGAAGAAGCAGTGCTCAAGGATGAAGATGCGAGGAGGCAGACGCTAGGAGGCGAGGAGTGCGAAGGAAGGAAATGATGGCCCTGCACCCCGCGTGGGTCTCTTTTATGGCAGCATGGGCAGTTACCGAGGCGTAGTGGGGGAAGTGGGGGCGTCCCACGTCCCATCGTGCGCCACGCATCGAACCTGGGCCCCGCAGTCTGTCAGGGCCCGCCCCGTTTCGCTCCCAACGGGCGGGAACGTGCGCGCCACGGGCCCGGGGGCTACTGTCGGGCCAGTGGGAACTAGGGTACCACGGCCCGTCTGCCTGCGGCCCAGGAAGCAACGCCTGGCAAAGGCCCAAGATGCGACCCAGCCACGGGCACCGCGAGGCGAAGACACCTCGCGAGGCGCCGGCCTCACGAGGACCCCTTCACCAGGAGCTGACCACTAAGACTTAGCGGCAGTAGCAGTAGGTAGCCTCGCGAGGCCCCCTCACGAGGCGGCCTCCCGAGGCGCCCCCCCGAGGCGGCCACCCGAGACCACCCAAGCCTGACGCCAGCCGCACGGCCCTGTGCCCACCACGTGGGTGATGCGCTTGGCGACGAGCGGTGGCAGGAGCCGTACCAGCAGGCGCGGATAGAGAGGATTTCCTCTTTGGTGCTAAAGGGGCAGCACCAGCTGCCCACCTCCAAAGCAAGTCCCAAAGACTGCCCGTTTGGTGAAAGAAGACCAGGACGATAAGGCGCGCAGGGCAGAGGTCATCACCGAGCCCACAGGCGCGTCATGGATAACACCTTTGCAGGCAGAGACCGCCTTTTGTCAGGATAAGCCTGGGCACCTGCCCCCCTTTAAATTGCCGTTGTGTGTGGCTACCCTTCCCGCCAACATTTTCGGGGGAAGAGGACCAAGGCGGCTATAAAAGGGGTAGTGCTGCCACCGTAGAGGAAGATCGATTCCATTGTCTTCTACCTTGTATGTGAGAGCTCTCTGGCCACAATAATCCCAAACACAAGCAGGAGTAGGGTTTTACACTGCGAGGTGGCCCGAACCTGGGTAGCTGTTGTGTCCCCTGTCGCGCCCTATGCTTAGCGTGTTCTCGTCGTTGCCTCGCCGTGGTCACCATCGAACTGTTAGGAATGAGCGCGCCCCAGAGTTCGAACCAGGGTCCCCGGAGCCCCGATTCCGACAGCCATCCTATGATGTTCGAGTAGATTCTTTTTGTCCTATGGGTTGATTGATGATCTTGATTGGTTTGAGTTGCATGTTTTATTTTGGTGTTATCCTATGGTGCCCTCCATGCCGCACACACGTGTGGGAATTCCCTCTGTAGGGTGTTGCAATATGTTCATGATTCGCTTATAGTGGGTTGCGAGAGTGACAGAAGCTTAAACCCGAGTAAGGGGGTCATTGCGTATGGGAGTAAAGGGGACTTGTTACTTAATGCTATTGTTGGGTTTACCTTAATGATTTCTAGTAGTTACGGATGCTTGCTAAAGGTCCAATCATAAATTCATATGATCCAGGTACGGAAAGTATGTTAGCTCTTTTCTCCCCCTCATATGAAATTGCAATAATGATTACCGATCTTGTTATCAATTGCCTAGGACAATTTCACAAATCCTACCACCACTTTTCCACACTCACTATACTAACTTAATTGTTCTTTTATTAAAACAACACCTAACTTTTATTTTCATGTTCTTTATTATCTTGCAAACTTATCCCATTACACCTACAAAGTAGTTTTATTCTTGTTCTAGGTAAAGCAAACGTTAAGTGTGCGTAGAGTTGTATCGGTGATCGATAGAACTTGAGAGAATAGTATTCTACCTTTAGCTCCTCGTTGGGTTCGACACTCTTACTTATCGAAAAAGGCTACAAACGATCCCCTATACTTGTGGGTTATCAAGACCTTTTTCTGGTGCCATTGCCGTGGAGCAATAGCGTGGGTAAATATTCCGGTGTGCGCTTGTTGGCTTTATCTCTAAGTAGTTTTTATTTTGTGTTCTTGTTTTCTATCTTTAGTTATGGGTAGGAAACGTAAAATACCAAAAAAATTAGTTGTACTTGCTAACCCAATGGTTGAAGAACCACCCAAAATCTACCGTGCTGCTGAAGCTTTTTACTTGGATCATCTTTGATCCATTTGTGCTCATGCTGAAAACCCAACTAGCTTAGTTGAGGGAAAATCATTAGATGAGCATGCTTATTTTGTGCATTACGACTTATCTCAAAAAGGGAAAGAGTTGTGGGATCAATTACCTCGGTTAGAATGTTATGCTTTGAATTTATGCGAAATATATGAGTTTACTTGCTGCTCTAGAAAGAGCCCTAAGAAACACCTTCCCTATCAATGTGAGTTTAATAATAATGAAGTCTTATCTTCTTATGCCAAGGGTGTTTACAGTTATTATGATATTGAAAAAAATGAAGAATTTTTGGCTTTTAAGGGTGCCTATGAAATTGCTTCTTTGATTGAAAAGTATGATGCACTCTTTACAAATCTGAAAAATTTGCCATACTTAAATATTGCTATGAAAACTATGCTTCTAATGCTTATATTAAATAATTTATTGAGAGAATGTCTGCTGCCCAGGAAGAGACTAATATTTTGCAGGAATCTATGGAACAAGAAATTGTTGAAATTGTGAGCTCATTAGATGAAAATGATGAGGTGGGGAGCGAAGAACAAAAGGAGGAAGAACGGATTAGCTACCCATGCCCACCTTCTAATGAGAGTAACTCTTCACATCATACATTTTTTAATTTCCCTTCGTGCTTACCGAAGGATGAATGCTATGATAATTGCTATGATCCCTTGGATTCGTTTGAAATATCCCTTTTTGATGAACTTGATGCTTGCTATGCTTGTGGCCATGATGCCAATATGAATGATGCTTATGGAGATGAACTTGCTATAGTTCCATATGTTAAAAATGAAATTGTTGCTATTGCACCCACACATGATAGTCCTATTATCTTTTTGAATTCTCCCAACTACACTATATCGGAGAAGATTGCTCTTATTAAGGATTATATTGATGGGTTGCATTTTACCATTACACGTGATGATTTTGATGGATATAATATGCATGTGCACTACAAAAAAAGACACATCCGTGACATTATGGCCCGAACGAAAACTTTTTCTGTCATGGTTGTAACACTTCTATGACAATAATTGTGACAAAAACACGTATCATCATAGATGTGGTGGGCTCCTACTTCTATGACAAAAAATTATGATAGAAAATGGGCTTTTCATCCTTGGCGGGCCGGAGACGCACCCGCTTGACATTCTTTGGGCCGTCGATGACGTAAAAAATCGTGGTAGAAGTGAGGGCGAGGAAATTTTCGGGGAGGTCCCGGTTACGGTGGGTGGTCGGGGCCGAGCGATGCAGTGTGGTTTGCACGTTTCTCTCGTACGCACGCGTGTGTGCGAGGCGTTCGCTAACTGAACCAGAGCAAGGCATTCGCTTACTGAACCCGAGCGATCGCACAAGCTACGTACTGAAGCCGATCGATCCCTTCGCTGCTAATTGAACCCGAGCGATTCCTTCGCTGCTAACTGAACCCGAGCGATTCCTTCGTTGCTAACTGAAGCCGGTCGAGCCCCCGTATGTGCGAGACATAGCCGGTTGGGTTGCCTCTCGATGAACAGTGCCGTTGAAGCCGCGCGCGCAATATGTAGAACGAGTCGAGACGCATCGATCGAGCCCCTTGCGCGAGACGTGGTGAGTTGACCTAGCCGGTTGGTTGGTTGTGGATGAACAGTTCCCGTTGTTGACGTCCCCTCGTATGGCCCACCCCAGCCGGTGGGTTGGCTGTGGATGAACAGTACCTTGGCCGTGTGAAGGTGGTTGGCGATGGATGAACAGGACCCCGAGGAGGCCGCCACACCCCAGCCGGTTGGGGATGGATGAACATGACCCCATGGAGGCTGGATGAACAGTAGCCGGTGGAGGCTGGAGGAAGTCGACGGTGGATGAACAGTAGCTGGTGGAGGCTGGAGGAGGTCGACCGTGGATGAACAGTAACCCGTGGAGTCCCATTTTGCGGTACGCCACAGCCCTCCCGATGAACAGGACCCCCGTTTCGACCGTAGGCAGTTGGGGAGAAGTTCGTTTCCTTCGTTTAGCGGTATGCCAGAGCCCTCCCGATCAATAGGACCCCGTTTCGACCGTAGGCGCTCAAACAGAAGTCTGTTTCCTCCGTTTTGTGGTACGCCAGACCCCCAGCCGATGAACAGGACCCCGTTTCGACCGTAGGCAGTCGAATAGAAGGCCGTTTCCTCCATTTTGCGGTATGCCAGACCCCGAGTCGATGAACAGGACCCCGTTTCGGCTGTTCCGTCCAAGATGGTTGGCTCCCGATGAACAGGACATGTTCCGACCCAGTCGCTTGGCTCCCGATGAACACGACGCTGTTTCCTCCGCTCCGACCCAGCCGGTTGGCTGCCAATGAACAGGAGGTTGTTGCTGCCGTCCGTTGCCTCTCTCCATGTACACGATCCCTGGCCATACGTGTGCCCGAGTACGCGTTCGAGACCTCGCTCGTATATATATACGTACGTGTTCATATTTTTTGCTGTGTGGCTGTACGTATGTGTACAAGATTTAGACGGGGCTGCCTGAACTTCTACGTCGGGGGCTCTACTACGACACGTGGCGCTCCTTACTCGCCCACGGTCCATCGTTGCAGAGAGACCGATCAACCAGTATGTACGTACACGTTCGCGACCAGACAGACAACGCTACGTATGCTTCGACCGGGTGGGTCCCAGCTGTCAGGGAGGATAAGGAGGCACTTCCTTGCGTGCGAAGATATAGCTGCTGGGTCCCAACTGTCAGGGGGGAGAAATCATTTTTTTTGCGCGTAATAAGGAGGCACTTCCTTGCGTGCGAAGATGTAGCTGGTGGGTCCAGCTGTCAGCCTCACCGTGTACAGTCCTCTTCCGATGGCTGTCGTTCATTGACCACGTTGACCACGCCGCGCCGAGAGCACCAAGGCAGTGGACGATGGTGAGTCCTAGGAAGGGAACTACGCGGAGCCGGGGAAGACACGGCAGTGGATGCCCACGCAGAGGGGAGTATGAGGGTTGACTGGTTCGGCTGCGGTGTGAGGCTGCCGCCACTGGAGAATAACAGGGGATGTGGGTGAGTAGAGGAAAGGCCTGGCCAGCATCGGGAGTAGGGTGGGGCGGTGTGGCCTGGGCGGCAGCATAACCGGCCACGAGAGGCAGGCGCAGGCGGTCCCAACAGCACTGGTTTGGGCAGCTGGAGCAAGAAGATCAGAGATTGAAGAAGCATCACGGCCATTGGATTAACATCCAACGGTCACTGCTGCTAGAATCGTTTGTTGACTAAGTTGACAAAGCCCTTCGTACACGTCAACTTAGTAGGCCCACAAGTCAGCCGACAAATCCGGTGGGTCCTAATTGTCATGGCGAGGAAACATTTTTTTCGCGTAATAAGGAGGCACTTCCTTCCGTGCGAAGATATAGCCGGTGGGTCCCAGCTGTCAGGGGGAGGAATCATTTTTTTCGCGTAATAAGGAGGTACTTGCTTGCGTGCGGCCATGGACCTTGTGGGTCCCTACTGTCAGCCTCTCCACGTACATCCCTCTTCCGTTGGCTGTCGTTTGTTGACCACGTTGACCACGCCGCGCTAAGAGCACCAACGCGATGGACGACGGCGAGGCCCAGGAAGGGAACGACCCGAAGCCGGTGAAGCCACATCAGTGTATGCCCATGCTGAGGGGAGTACGAGAGTTGACTAGTTCGGCTGCGGTGTGAGGCATGTGTCACCGGAGAATAACAGGAGGTGTGGGTGAGTAGAGGGATGGCCTGGCCAGCGGTGGTAGTAGGAGGGGCGGTGAGGCCTGCGCTGCAGCACAGTGATAACCCACAAGTATAGGGGATCAATTGCAGCTTTTTTGATAAATAAGAGTGTTGAACCCAACGAGGAGCTAAAGGTAGAATTAATATTCCCTTCAAGTTCTATCGACCACCGATACAACTCTACGCACACTTAACGTTTGCTTTACCTAGAACAAGTATGAAACTAGATGTACTTTGTAGGTGTAATACTAGAACTACTTTGCAAGAATAAAACTAGGAGTACTTAGCGGGAATAAAACTACGAGTAATTTGCGAGATAATAAAAGTTAGTTGTTTAGTAGAAAGCTTTTGTAACACAAGAGAAGGATTTGTCCCTAGGCAATCGATAACTAGACCGGTAATCATTATTGGAATTTTATATGAGGGAGAGGCATGAGCTAACATACTTTCCGTACTTGGATCATATGCACTTATGATTGGAACTCTAGCAAGCATCTGCAACTACCAAAGATCATTAAGGTAAAACCCAACCATAGCATTAAGTAACAAGTCCTCTTTACTCCCATACGCAACAACCCCCTTACTCGGGTATAAGCTTTTGTCACTCTCACCACCCACTATAAGCAAATTATGAACGTATTGCAACACCCTACAACGGTAATCCCACACGCTTGCGCGACACGAAGGGCACCATAGGATAGCACCAAAATAAAACATACAACTCAAACCAATCACGATCATCAATCAACCCATAGGACAAAACGAACCTACTCAAACATCATAGGATGGCAACACATCATTGGATAATAATATGTAGCATTAAGCACCATGTTTAAGTAGAGATTACAGCGGGGAGAAGAGGTGTTACACCTCTGCATAGAGGGGGAGAGAGTTGGTGATGACGGCGGCGAAGTTGTTGGTGTAGATCGCCGTCACGATGATTGCCCCGCCGGCGTTCCGGTGCCACCGGGAGAGATGGGGAGGGAGCCCCCTCCTTCTTCTTCTTCCTTGGCCTCCCCATAAATGGGAGGAGAGTTCCCCCTCTGGTCCATGGCTTCCATGGCTCCCGGAGGGGAGGAGCCCTCCGAGATTGGATCTCTCTCTGTTCTCTTCTGTTTCGCGTTCCAGTTTTCGGGCCAAAAACGGTTTCTTATCTTCCCGGAGATCCGTAACTCCGATTGGGCTGAAATTTTGAGGGGATTTTTATCCGGATATTAGCTTCCTTGTGGTAGAAGGACACCCCAACCGACCTACAGGGGACCCACAAGCCTGCCAGGCACGTCCTGGGTAGGGGGGCACACCCTCTGGGCTTGTGGCCCCCTCAGGCATGATCTCGCATTGATTCTTCTTCCCAGAAATCACATATATTCCAAAATAAATCTTCGTAAATTTTTATCGCGTTTGGACTTCGTTTGATATAGATTTTGTAACACCCCAAAAATTTAACCATATTTTTATTAAATAAAATTTGGCCAGAAATAAAATTTTGAAATTATATTAGGTCTTTTATCTATTTCAGAGTATTTCTGTTTTTGTTATCCAAAATTCTTCCCTCCATATAGAATTTTTTGTAAAATATTATGGGCTTTGGTAGTTTTCTTAAATAATTTCATTTATATTTTAATAAAAGCAGGAGTAATTTTCATAAATTTTTTTTGCCCAAGATAATTCTTTTAAAGGCATTTTCAATACTTTAAATGCCTCTGATGCACTACAACTATTTTAAATAATTCTTTAAAAATTCCACAAAAATTATGAGGGCTCATGTGATGCCTATAGATCACTTTTATGCAAGAACCCAACTTGGTATTTTGGAAATTTTGAGTAAAACATCCTCTTTTCAAATCTGTTCTATTTTTGAGTTTCAACTGCAACCCTAATTTTCCTTTCTCAAACAATTCTGAAATTTTTCCCACTCATAGTCCTTCCAACCAAACCCTTAAGTCCAGGAGATCAACTCCATTTGCATCTTGGAAGACCTCCAAATTATTTCCTCAAAATCTGGTCCAGAAATGAATTTCAGTAAAACTTGCACTTGCAAGTTTTTCCTTTGGTCAAACCAACCACACCATCATCTCCACCATCTAAATAGATACCATCCTGCCAAATCTCACTTCCAACAAAGTCTCCTAGATTGCCTTAACATTTTGTCAAGCAGGTTGTGTGCATGACAGAAATTTTGCCACTTCCTAATTTGCACTGGACACCTGGTCATTTGGCTAAACAAACATGTCGATCATCTCCACAAGACCAAGAGCAGCCACTTTACCAAATCTCATCACCAGAAGAGCTTCCTAGGTGGCCTTGGCATTTCGTCGAGCACCCTATGTGCATGTCCAGAGCTCGTGTTCTGCAGACGTCAGCATCGAGCTCCTGCCGCTTCCCCTGCTACTCCGCTCAATCGTTTTGCTATTCCCCTGGATCACCCAGTCACCCCTAGTCCTCGCCGACATCCTCCCTTGGCCGCTAGCGCCGTCCAGCGCCGTCCACCGCCGCCACTCATCGCTGCCCGACGAAAACCACCACGCCACGCCTCTGCCCGAGCCGCCTCGCCTTAATTGCCAACGGCTAGGCCTCATCCACGGCTCGCCGACCGCATAACGGCCTCACCGACCTCCACCGTCCTCAACCACCTTAGCGGCGCCATCAATGGCCACCCGCCGACGAGCCGTTCTCTGGAAGCCACCGAACCGCCTTACCCCGCGTATAAATAGACGCCCGAGCTCGCCCCGCTCCTCGTCAACTGGCCACACTCTCCTGGAAGCCACCCCAAGCAGCAGAACGTTCGGAGGTGGCCGTCTTCCTCCTGTTCGGCACCCATGGCTGTAGCCACCTTCCGGATGATTCCGACGTGACTAGGGCCTCCCCACCCAACTTTCCTTCACCAATAGCTTCCTTGGGCATCCGCTGATCCATCCCGCTCATCAATTCCACCGGAGCAAGCCCAAGGACAGAGATCCAAATCCGTCGCCGCCGGAGCCTCTCGGGAGAGCTCGCCGTCGGCGACTCCGTCCACTCCGGCGACCAAGGAGGGTACCGGAAGGACCGCCCCAACCTCCTGAGCACAACGGTGGTCTCAGCTCCCCGAACGGTGCAGCCGTTCGCCGGCGACGATCGCCGGAGCGCCGCCCCTGCTCTGTCGCGGGAAGAAGATGTGGGCGGACCGGTCAAACATGACAGGTGGGCCCCGTGGGACCCACTGTCAGTGACCAAGTGCCGTCCGTAAGTGGACACGGGTTCCGCAGAGGCCGTCTTCGCGCGAAGAAAACGTACTTTGCCAGTACGCTTTCGGTGTCGACCGCTTTTCCGCATAGCTGAGCGGCTGGGCCTGGCCCAGTGACGCCGTCCAACTAAATCGCGCTCAGGCGCACTTCTGCCACTTTTCCTTTTTCATTTCCAGCAGATTTCAAATATCTCCACAGTGGCCATTTCAAATCCAAATCTGATGATTCAAATTTCTACATGCTCATAAAATCATGCTCTATTATTCTAGATATGGTGAACATTTTTCCTAAGCTTTGTCTCTACTGGATCTTTTAAATAGTCCATTTCCTTAATTATCCCAGCTTAGAAAATTCCTAGGAAAATCATATGAACTCCAAGTAACTTGATTCTTTTTCTGAAATTCCTCATTTTTCATCTAGTTTATTTTAATATTTATTTCAAAATTTTCTAAACAACTTTTTACCACTGTTTTGGCTTTATGTGGTAATTTCAATATTTTTGAAAATAGGAAATGGAGGGAAGAGAATTTTTAAAAATTTTGGAGTGCACCCAATATTTCTGCATGATCAAGGCAAGCATCTTGAACACTTGATATGGTGATTGCATGGTTAAATATTTGCAAGAAAAATTGAATTATGAATATGTTGAATTCAAATAAAAATTTGCATATTGCTAGTTATGCATGCATGATCCCTTGAAAATATTTTATCTTCATTTAAATATGAAGTATGAGTGAGCATGGTTATTTTCACATGCCCATGTTGGTCCGGACTAATCTGCAGGAAAGAATCAGTCACGAGAAACGTGACCGTGAAACTGAAATCTCGTTGTGACGAGAATGATCAGTGAGGGCATGTTGGGACATGCCAGATGGTGACACTGTTGGGTATTACCGAGGAAATATGTTGTGTTAACCAATTCAGGAAAAATTAAACCTCCTGAGTCGACCGAAGATCGAGTCTTGTTCCGGTAACCCCCATACTTGTTTCGTGCTACCACTGGTCCATGCCACAGGTAGGGTATGGTTTAGTAAGTTGATAACCCCTTTCCGTGCACACACCGTACAGAGAGGCCATGGTGAAAGATACCAGAGTCCTCTGGTAGGCATGTCACATGGTCAGGGGGCATGGTTGTATCCGGTTGGGCCGAGAGGGGGGCACCCCTTGTAATCCGCGCGTATGAATAGTGATCCCATGCTATTTGAGATTGTAGTCTCCCCGTCTTAGAGTTTATCTTGAACGATGCCTTGGGTGATTCCTGGCATCAGGAAAGTTAATATGGTGTGTGCTGGTCAGGTGTGTTTTCAACCCAAAGACGGTAATAGGAATTAGTCAGCGTCTCGGTGCTGGCTAAAGAAATCCTTTACTTGTGGGTAAAGAGTACACCCTCTGTAGAGTTATACCTATTCGAATAGCCGTGTCCGCGGTTAAGGACTACAGTCTGGGTTGGTCAAGTGTCGGTCTTAGTGTCGGTCTCTGGAGGAAATAAATAAATTGAGCATGAATTATTTTGCAGATTATTATTATTTCATCACTAACGCTGTCATGGATATTTTTGTTATCATAAATATTATGGTTGTGAATATTATTGATGATTTGAATATTATTGTGGACTAACCCTTTCTCTTATTTTTATTTTCTTTTCTGAGTGTCTCATGGGCTGGCTAGACTACCCGGGCACTCATTTATTTTCAAGACCTCTCGTGGCGTCGCTTGAGTTCTCGGGCGGTCCTGTCTCGCCCGATTCTCTTTTACACACCCGTTTGGCATTTCTTTTCAAGACCTCTCGTGGCGTCGCTTCAGTTCTCGGGCGGTCCTGTCTCGCCCGATTCTCTTTTAGACACCCGTTTGGCATTTCTTTTCAAGACCTCGCGTGGCGTCGCTTGAGTTCTCGGGCGGTCCTGTCTCGCCCGATTCTCTTTTAGACACCCGTTTGGCATTTCTTTTCAAGACCTCTCGTGGAGTCGCTTGAGTTCTCAGGCGGTCCTGTTTTGCCCGATTCTCTCTTAGACACCCGTTTGGCATTTCTTTTCAAGACCTCTCGTGGCGTCGCTTGAGTTCTCGGGCGGTCCTGTCTCGCCCGATTCTCTTTTAGACACCCGTTTGGCATTTCTCTTGGATTCTCGGGCGGTCCTGTCTCGCCCGATTATCCACTTTTAACTTTCTTGGTTTATCACTAACATTTTATTTTTCTGTACATGATAATATTTAACATGCCATGTTGTAAATTTTCAGTCAGCATGAACATATCATTTAACCCATCATGATCATATGCATTCGGTATATCTTTTGTTCATTATGTTTGCGAGTACATTCAAACGTACTCACAGGCTTGTCCCTGGCTATTTAATTGGCCAGGTCAGGATTTTGACAAGGAGTATTACCACGACGTGCATGCGGAGCCTAGGATAGCAGCCACGCGGGATAGGAATTATCCTGGTCAGCCGTTCCTGTGGATTGGAGCCCCATCGACGTTGGAGAACCACGAGTCGCTTCCGTCATCCTCACTAGAAATCATTGTTGTATCATTAGACCTTTTTGTTCTTGTATCCAATTCTTGTAATTACTTGGTAATCTGTAACAAGGACGTGTCCACCAGTAACAGTAATCCTGGTCTGGTGATGACACGAGGGGTTAATTTTCTGGGATATCATGTCCCGGAAATCCGGCCCCGACAGCCTTGGAATCAGAGCCAGGCTGACCACTGGCTAATCCTATCCTAGCCTGGTCATTATCCTTAGGTTTCCACACCGTCCAAATCTTTTTCTGTCCGTAGCCAAGCCCATCTGATCCGATAAGCCTACACAGCAACCAGCCGACATCTTTTCACAGTCGGTGCCCAACCTATCAGTCCTGCCCATAGGTCGTGTGCCTGTGGCCGGCACCTGAGTTGTCCCATCCACAAGCGTGCGATAGAAGACTCTGCTGGCTTATAAAGGAAGCCTTGCCCCAACCCAGCACATCACAGCCTCACTCTCAGTTCGATATCCAACCACTAAGATGCCTGGCCCCATCGTTCACAACGAGACCACCGCAGTCGAGCTTGGTGACTTTATGGTCATCCTCGCAAATCTCACCCGTCGTACTTTTGGCATCGAAGAGCCGCCTGAGTATGTTGTGTACCAGGAGCACACGAGTGATACCATCCACCACTTCTGGGCCACGGTGCACATCTACGGGAGGGGCACCGCATCGGAACGCCCCTACCGGTTCACCGGGAGGACGACCTCCGACGAGCCCCAAGCCATCCAACTTGCAGCCCTAGAGGCTGTCGTTCAACTCCGGCATCTGTTGCCGAGAGTTAACATCCGCCCCTTCTACTACTACCCTAGTCGTGAAGGCTATGGTAGCCCGACCCAGGTTGCCAACGGAGACCATGAGTCGGATCCTGCCCTGGTGCATCTGGTGCGCTACCTGAGAGCGCAAGAGGCACTATTCGATCAGGTCACCCTTGATCTGATTGCGACCCGCAGGACGCTCGCTCTCCTGACCCCGGTGAGAAGTGAAGCTGCAACCGCCACCGACACCCCGATAGTGCTGCTTGGGAGGCCTGTTGAGCCCCCAAGTTCCGCCCCTGTTATCTACCCGGGCAGTGCCTTCGCCTCCCCCGAGGAACTTCGTCGTCTCTTGGAGACCCACTCCAACGGGACGGTGACCTCGACACCCCGCGAAGGGCACCACCGCTACCCCAGCCCTATAGCTCCCCATCCGACCCCGGTCAACTCCGACACCGAAGCACACGGAGAGGCCTCGACATCCACAAGACATGCCCGGCTAGATGTCGACGAGGTGGACTCTGAGTCCACCAGAATTGTTGTCGAGCCTTAGTGGCCCGGTTTCCCTGTATTTTTGTAGTAGCGGTTGTGTGGCGTAATAAGTTTGTAAACCACCTGTGTGCCATCATCTGAATAGTAGTATGCGTGCTCTGGCATAATTATTGACGTGTGGTGACTGAGTAAATTCTGGACGTGACTGCCGAACCCCCCTAACCGACACGCACAGTAATACGTCACATTCCTTGTTGGGATCGAGGTCTGAGTTTTTGACCAGACAGCCCTGCGCCGGAACCGGTGCACAAGTCGTACTGGCGCCGGTTCATGTTTCCTCACCCAGGCATTCTATAAGAGGCCATATCCGCAAACCACACCAGCCATCATCACCTCGAGCATTGCTTTTCCCCATCCACCCATCCATGTCTCACCCCGGAGCTTACCTGAGAACCCCCAATGCAAGCCCTGGTAGTTTTGTTAACATATTGTGGGATTTTACCCTCAATACTCTTGGCTCCACCCACCCACCCCAGTATGAGCTATTCAAATCGAGGATCACTCCTGGTCTCTCGAAATACCGGGCAGTTGTGCACATCCCACCAGCAGATTTAAACCAAGGCCCTCCATATGTTATCTTCATCGGGAGATCCATGCCATTGAGTCTGCTGCTTACGAAGCAGTTACCCGTCTTCGATTTGCGGTACCCTGTGCCAGTGCAAGGGAATACTGCTATTTCCCTAGCCGCACAGCTTTTGGAGCAGAAGCTATGTTCCGCTGTGAGCCTAATGAGAGCGATCCAGCCCTGGTCTATCTCATTCAGTATGTGATGGCCCAGGAGCGTTTCACCCAGCAATTACTGGAGTATCTCCACTATCTTGCTGTTCTGAACCCCCGGATCGCCATTGGCGGACCCCCTCTGCCAACCCAAGAGGGACACGTTCTTCGTCTGCTTCCTCCATTTCCTCCGGAAGAAGAAGAAGAAGAAGAATGTGCTCCAGCACCCGGAACCCTTCCACAAGACCCCATAGATCTTACCTTCGAAGCGTAGACGGTTGTGAGCAAGGTTGCTGCTGCCTCCAGCACATATTTTCGTGATGCAATTTTTGCGATGTATTTTAGGGCGTATATTATAAGCATTGCTATGTTGCATATGATCATTTGCTGTGATATGCATTTAATTCTTCCGCCCTTAACAAATCTCGAGGACGAGATTTTCTTAAGGGGGGTAGAGTTTGTAACACCCCAAAAATTTAACCATATTTTTATTAAATAAAATTTGGGCAGAAATAATTTTTTTAAATTATATTAGGTCTTTTATCTATTTCAGAGTATTTCTGTTTTTGTTATCCAAAATTCTTCCCTCCATATAGAAATTTTTGTAAAATATTATGGGCTTTGGTAGTTTTCTTAAATCATTTCATTTATATCTTAATAACAGCAGGAGTTATTTTCATAATAAAATTTTGCCCAAGATAATTCTTTTAAAGGCATTTTCAATACTTTAAATGCCTCTGATGCACTACAACTATTTTAAACAATTCTTTAAAAATTCCACAAAAATTATGAGGGCTCATGTGATGCCTATAGATCACTTTTATGCAAGAACCCAACTTGGTATTTTGGAAATTTTGAGTAAAACATCCTCTTTTCAAATCTGTTCTATTTTTGAGTTCCAAATGCAACCCTAATTTTCCTTTCTCAAACAATTCTGAATTTTTTCCCACTCATAGTCCTTCCAACCAAACCCTTAAGTCCAGGAGATCAACTCCATTTGCATCTTGGAAGACCTCCAAATTATTTCCTCAAAATCTGGTCCAGAAATGAATTTCAGTAAAACTTGCACTTGCAAGTTTTTCCTTTGGTCAAACCAACCACACCATCATCTCCACCATCTAAATAGACACCATCCTGCCAAATCTCACTTCCAACAAAGTCTCCTAGATTGCCTTAACATTTTGTCAAGCAGGTTGTGTGCATGACAGAAATTTTGCCACTTCCTAATTTGCACTGGACACCTAGTCATTTGGCTAAACAAACATGTCCATCATCTCCACAAGACCAAGAGCAGCCACTTTACCAAATCTCATCACCAGAAGAGCTTCCTAGGTGGCTTTGGCATTTCGTCGAGCACCCTACGTGCATGTCCAGAGCTCGCGTTCTACAGACGTCGGCATCGAGCTCCAGCCGCTTCCCCTGCTACTCCGCTCACCCGTTATGCTCTTCCCCTGGATCACCCAGTCACTCCTAGTCCTTGCCGACATCCTCCCTTGGCCGCTAGCGCCGTCCAGCGCCGTCCACCGCCGCCACTCAACGCCGCCCGACGAAAACCACCACGCCACGCCTCTGCCCGAGCCGCCTCGCCTTAATTGCCAACGGCTAGGCCTCATCCACGGCTCGCCGACCGCATAACGGCCTCACCGACCTCCACCGTCCTCACCCACCTTAGCGGCGCCATCAATGGCCACCCGCCGACGAGCCGTTCTCTGGAAGCCACCGAACCGCCTTACCCCGCGTATAAATAGACGCCCGAGCTCGCCCCACTCCTCGTCAACTGGCCACACTCTCCTGGAAGCCAGCCCAAGCAGCAGAACGCTCGGAGGTGGCCGTCTTCCTCCTGTTTGGCACCCACGGCTGTAGCCACCTTCCGGATGATTCCGACGCGACTAGGGCCTCCCCACCCAACTTTCCTTCACCAACAGCTTCCTTGGGCATCCGCTGATCCATCCCGCTCATCAATTCCACCGGAGCAAGCCCGAGGACAGAGATCCAAATCCGTCGCCGCCGGAGCCTCTCGGGAGAGCTCGTCGTCGGTGACTCCGTCCACTCCGGCGACCAAGGAGGGTACCGGAAGGACCGCCCCAACCTCCTGAGCACAACGGTGGTCTCAGCTCCCCGAACGGTGCCGCCGTTCGCTGGCGACGATCGCCGGAGCGCCGCCCCTGTTCTGTCGCGGGAAGAAGACGCTGGCGGACCGGTCAAACATGACAGGTGGGCCCCGTGGGACCCACTGTCAGTGACCCAGTGCCGTCCGTAAGTGGACACGGGTTCCGCAGAGGCCATCTTCGCGTGAAGAAAACGTACTTCGCCAGTACGCTTTCGGCGTCGACCGCTTTTCCACACAGCTGAGCGGCTGGGCCTGGCCGAGTGACGCCGTCCAACTAAATCGCGCTCAGGCGCACTTCTGCCACTTTTCCTTTTTCATTTCCAACAGATTTCAAATATCTCCACAGTGGCCATTTCAAATCCAAATCTGATGATTCAAATTTCTACATGCTCATAAAATCATGCTCTATTATTCTAGATATGGTGAACATTTTTCCTAAGCTTTGTCTCTACTGGATCTTTTAAATAGTCTGTTTCCTTAATTATCCCAGCTTAGAAAATTCCTAGGAAAATCATACGAACTCCAAATAACTTGATTCTTTTTCTGAAATTCCTCATTTTTCATCTAGTTTATTTTAATATTTATTTCAAAATTTTCTAAACAACTTTTTACCACTGTTTTGGCTTTATGTGGTAATTTCAATATTTTTGAAAATAGGAAATGGAGGGAAGAAAATTTTCAAAACTTTTGGAGTGCACCCAATATTTCTGCATGATCAAGGCAAGCATCTTGAACACTTGATATGGTGATTGCATGGTTAAATATTTGCAAGAAAAATTGAATTATGAATATGTTGAATTCAAATAAAAATTTGCGTATTGCTAGTTATGCATGCAAGATCCCTTGAAAATATTTTATCTTCATTTAAATATGAAGTATGAGTGAGCATGGTTATTTTCACATGCCCATGTTGGTCCGGACTAATCTGCAGGAAAGAATCAGTCACGAGAAACGTGACCGTGAAACTGAAATCTCGTTGTGACGAGAATGATCAGTGAGGGCATGTTGGGACATGCCAGATGGTGACCCTGTTGGGTATTACCGAGGAAATATGTTCTGCTAACCACTTCAGGAAAAATTAAACCTCCTGAGTCGACCGAAGATCGAGTCTTGTTCCGGTAACCCCCATACTTGTTTCGTGCTACCACTGGTCCCTGCCACAGGTAGGGTATGGTTTAGTAAGTTGATAACCCCTTTCCGTGCACACACCGTACAGAGAGGCCATGGTGAAAGATAGCAGAGGCCTCTGGTAGGCATGTCACATGGTCAGGGGGCATGGGTGTATCCGGCTGGGCCGAGAGGGGGGCACCCCTTGTAATCCGCGCGTATGAATAGTGATCCCATGCTATTCGAGATTGTAGTCTCCCCGTCTTAGAGTTTATCTTGAACGATGCCTTGGGTGATTCCTGGCATCAGGAAAGTTAATTTGGTGTGTGCTGGTCAGGTGTGTTTTCAACCCAAAGACCGTAATAGGAATTAGTCAGCGTCGCGGTGCTGGCTAAAGAAATCCTTTACTTGTGGGTAAAGAGTACACCCTCTGCAGAGTTATACCTATTCGAATAGCCGTGTCCGTGGTTAAGGACTACAGTCTGGGTTGGTCAAGTGTCGGTCTCCGGAGGAAATAAATAAATTGAGCATGAATTATTTTGCAGATTATTATTATTTCATCACTAACGCTGTCATGGATATTTTTGTTATCATAAATATTATGGTTGTGAATATTATTGATGATTTGAATATTATTGTGCACTAACCCTTTCTCTTATTTTTATTTTCTTTTCTGAGTGTCTCATGGGCTGGCTAGACTACCCGGGCACTCATTTATTTTCAAGACCTCTCGTGGCGTCGTTTGAGTTCTCGGGCGGTCCTGTCTCGCCCGATTCTCTTTTAGACACCCGTTTGGCATTTCTTTTCAAGACCTCTCGTGGAGTCGCTTGAGTTCTCGGGCGATCCTGTCTCGCCCGATTCTTTTTTAGACACCCGTTTGGCATTTCTTTTCGAGACCTCTCGTGGCGTCGCATGAGTTCTCGAGCGGTCCTGTCTCGCCCGATTCTCTTTTAGACACCCGTTTGGCATTTCTTGTCAAGACCTCTCGTGGCGTCGCTTGAGTTCTCGGGCGGTCCTGTCTCGCCCGATTCTCTGTTAGACACCCATTTGGCATTTCTTTTCAAGACCTCTCGTGGCGTCGCTTGAGTTCTCGGGCGGTCCTGTCTCGCCCAATTATCTTTTAGACACCCGTTTGGCATTTCTCTTGGATTCTCGGGGGTGCTATCTCGCCCAATTATCCACTTTTAACTTTCTTGGTTTATCACTAACATTTTATTTTTCTGTACATGATAATATTTAACATGCCATGTTTTAAATTTTCAGTCAGCATGAACATATCATTTAACCCATCATGATCATATGCATTCGGTATATCTTTTTTTCATTATGTTTGCGAGTACATTCAAACGTACTCACAGGCTTGTCCCTGGCTATTTAATTGGCCAGGTCAGGATTTCGACAAGGAGTATTATCACGACATCCATGCGGAGCCTAGGATAGCAGCCAGGCGGGATAGGAATTATCCTGTTCAGCCGTTCCTGTGGAATGGAGCCCCATCGACGTTGGAGAACCACGAGTCGCTTCCGCCATCCTCACTAGAAATCATTGTTGTATCATTAGACCTTTATGGTCTTGTATCCAATTCTTGTAATTACTTGGTAATCTGTAACAAGGACGTGTCCACCAGTAACAGTAATCCTGGGCTGGTGATGACACGAGGGGTTAATTTTCTGGGATATCATGTCCCGGAAATCCGGCCCCGACGGATTTTCTGCAAAACAAAAAACATGCAACAAACAGGAACTGGCACTGGGCATTGGATCAATATGTTAGTCCAAGAAATCATACAAAATGTTGCCAAAAGTATGTGGAAATTGTAGGATAATGGCATGAAACAATAAAAAAATATCACACAGCCGGCCACGGGAGGCGGGAGCAGGCGGTCCCGCCGGCGCCGGTTTGGGCGGCTGGAGTAAGAAGATCAGAGATTGAAGAAGCAGCACGGCCATTGGATGTTATCCAACAGTCACTGCCGCTAGAATCGTTTGTTGACTAAGTTCACAAAGCCCTGCGTATGCGTCAACATAGTAGGCCCACAAGTCAGCCTCCAAATCTATGGCAAATAGCATACAACCCATTTGCCATTATTTTTAATAATTTACAGCCCATTTGCTAATTCTTACGGATTTTTTTGAAGCCCATATTCTTTTTGTTAGCATTGCAGCCCATATTCTGGCCACGGTTGTTGACCATTAGGAGACACCCATATTCTGGCCAGATGTTAGGAAACCATTAGGAGGAAGCATTTATTTTGGCTTGTAACAAGGAGGCACTTGCTTGCGTACTACCATGATCCTGGTGGGTCCCTACTGTCATCCTCTCCACATACAATCATCTCTTGATTCCTCTCGGTTGTTGACCATGTCGACAATGCCAGAGGGCGGCGCTGCGGCGAGCGAATCAAGGCGGAGAACGACAGCGAGGCCTCGGACGGGAATAAACAGGAGCCAGGGAAAATGCGGCAGTGTAGTCGCAGGTGGAGGGGAGTACGAGGGTTGACTGGTTCGAGTGCGGTGTGGAGCTGACTTCGCCGGAGAATAACAGGAGGTGTGTGGGGGTAGAGGGATGGCCTGGCCAGAGTTTTAGGGTGCGCGGCAGCGCAGCCAGCCATGGGAGGCGGGAGCAAGCGGTCCCGCCGGCACTGGTTTAGTTTTGGCGGCTGGAGGAAGAAGAGACTGAAGAAACACGACTGACGTTGGATGTCAATCCAACGGACAAGGTTGGCAGAATCGTTTGTTGACTAAGCCGACACCACGCTGCATACGTTTTTTGCAAGAAAAGAAAAACTGGGCTCATTCGCCAGATAACAATCCCGAAACTGCTACCGTTTGATCTTGCGTTGCAACTAAAACTGCCAGGAAAATGCGTTTGTTTGCTATCCTCCTCCCAGGGAACGTTCACCAGATAACATTCCCGAAAATCAAAGACTTGAGAAGGCGTATAGAACAAGCTAGTCTGGCAGTAAAGAGATGTTCCTGACTGTTTGAAAAAAGAGAGACGTGCTGCTGTAACTGGGTTGAATCCAAACCTAGACTATATATAGTGTTATACTACTCTGCAAGTAATGAAACTTGACATATCCAACATTCGCTTCTCCTCTTCTCTAGTTACTTTGCCTAGCTTCAGAAGCTCCGGCCGCAGCAACCATGTCTGCTGGCTCGTCCACCTGCTCTTCAGCAGGAAATCGAGCCAACAACCAGATGTGCACGAAGTTGCCACCCGTACCACCACCTGTGGGTCTCATCACATCCCCGCCGGCGCACTCACCGCAGCCGGTTGCTCATCGCACCCTACTGCCGTTGGAGTGGTGCCACTTCTGCAAATCACGCAGAGTCATCGGTCGCGTCTCAACTACAACCTTTAACCTTGGCCGAGTCTTCTACAAATGCCCAAATTATGGGGTAATATGGTCAAGTTGTTCGCCTGCTTTCAGTTGCTGAATTTTATTTTTTAAGAGTTTGGTTTATGATCTTCGAATTTGATTCATGCAGAAAAGGGAGGATTCTTGTGATTTGTATTTCTGGGAAGTTGCTGATGTGGGGGAATGGAACTACGCGGATTATTTGGTTAGCCGACGAATCCCAATACTAGCAGGCTGGAGTGTTGGACAAGTAACTGAAGGAATGATAGAAGAGGAAGATGCAGAGTAGAAGGTTGAAGACGATGCAGTTCATCAGATCATGGCCAAGCAATAGCTGGTGAACAGCCTTAGCAGCAACGAGGAGATGAAAGAGCTTGTGAAGATAATGGGCAAGATCGTTGTGCTCTGTAGGATGATTGTCTCTTTATTTGCAGTGTATGTAGCACTCGTGATGTATTCAATGGCTCTGACATGAGCACTTTGCTGAAACTAGTAATGAATGAAACCTATTTTGCAGGCTGGGCGTCTAGTGTTGTGAACATCTAATGATTTCTATTAACGGAAATCGGGGGGCATCCCCTTTTGCTAATAAATAAATAAATAAGTAGAGGACTTGTCGGGTCAGCTTTGTTCCCATTGCAAGACGTTCAACAAATTGCAGTCCAACAACAAACTGCCATCAGCTACATTTGCGGTTGTACAATCATCAAATACAAGTTTCACAGCAAAATGTGAGTACTACTAAACAACAATGTCATCATGCAGTCATCATAAAATCACCAAACACAAATCAACATACATAATAAGTGATGTTCTCACTGAATAACTACTTCATCAGGTTTCAGTTGTCATAGCAAACACAATTTAACATAGTAGATAATAAGTCGTCTTCTCATAGGCAAATACGACAAAAGTAATCTAATCATCATCCGCAGCAGCAGCGTCAACATCTTCACCATGTGTGTCAGTCTGAATCATAATTCCCCCCAGTGTCATCTTCTTCTTCAGCATCAATGTCCTCGAATGTTGGCTTCTTATTGATCAACTCATCTACTTCCACAGCCTGACAGGCAATCTTTTCTCCAACCTTATTGATGTGATGGTCCGCAAACGTATCATAAACATCTGCGGAATCCTCTACATCAGCAACAGTGTAAGCATCATCTTGTTGTGCAACTTCATTAAATGAATTCCTCTGCTCAAACTTTTGCAATACTCTCCAGTCTTGGTTACGTGCATATGTGTCTTCCAAGAAAAATTTCTGTGTTGCTTGATTTGCCAAAATATAAGGCTCGTCGGTGCGGTACACCGCCTTGACATTGATGGATTTGAAATATCACCAGCTTTGGGTTTTGAGATCCTGGTAAACTGGTTATACCAACGACAGCAAAATAGAACCACACACCGATGAACCTCGAAACTGGAGATATACTGCAACTGAACAATGTCTATTATGTTAGCATACATTTCAGTTGTCACTTGTGCGTATCCGTGCTCATGACGGCACTGTTTTGTGTCTTCTTGCCTTTGTCGATGGCAAGGGTGTTGTAGCGCACATCTCCAACAATGCAGGATGCATAATGTCTTACCCGAGTATCAGGACCCATTGCTAGTGCGTAAAGGGTATCACGAACTGTCTCCCCCTCCTCCCGCATCTCCTTAACCTATGGTTAGAAAATAGACAAGCTGATCATCTTATGTACTCTCTATATTAAAAAAACTGACAGTGCAATTCAAAAGCCTACACGGCTCTTCAACCATTTCGCAAATCCTTCCCTAACCCATTTATCAATGTTTCTTAGATTTTGCGCCAGTAACTCCTCTTCGTACATGCTACAGAACATAGTGATCGCGTCGAACATCTAAATATATAAGAATGTGCTGCAAGTTTAGTAGATTACGATGTATAATCTATAGTACTTAGCACTTACTCGATATAAGGTAGAATCTCAGGACAGTTATTCAACACATACCAAACCATTTTTTCCAAATCTTTAGGTTTGTCATCTTGTCGACTCTTCCCTATTACTCGAACAGCAGGATCGAAAACATTGAGCTCAGGATTTTTTTCGCCCACCTTTTTGCTAGGCTTATCAGCTCACTACAAAAAAAAAACACTTCCGTGATGATACGCCTTTGTCACAGTAGGTCAAGTTTTCTGTCATGCATGTACATCCGTGACAATTTTATGACAGAATCAAGATAGTCATACATGTGCTGTCGTAGAAGTGTTCCATGACAATACTCAAATTATCATCACAGAAGTGTCCACTTCCATGACGATAAATGCCGTGTCATGGAAGTGTTTTCGTCAAGGGTAACTGACACGTGGCATCCACCGTAACGGGTCGCCGTTAAGCTATCGGGTTCCGGTTTGGATCTGATAACCCGTTAACAGCCCTGACCAATGGGGATTTTCCATGTGTAAAATTCTCATTGGTCAACTGATCCACGTGTCAGGTCGGTGTTGCGACAGATGTCGTCCATTCATTGCACGAGACATGCCTATGGAACAGTGACACGTGGCACAGCCCAATAGTGGCCCATTTAGGTTATAAAGGCCGGCCCATTTGACTTGGTCAAAAGTTAATGGGCCGGCCCATGGAAAGCCTGTTACCGGCCTGTTCGCATACAGCCCATTTACGGCCCAGGTACTCACGGCCCGTTATGGCCTTTAAAAATTCGGCCCAGTAGCGTCATGTGGGCCGTCCCATATGATTCCAGCCCGTTGTCACTTTCGGCCCATCTATGGCCCGTGAAGTATTTCGGCCCATATGAGGCCTTTTGCATCTCTGGGCCCATTGACGGCCTGTGGTGAATCAGGCCCATCATGAACAGTGAACTGTTTGAGCCCATTTAAGGGCCCATGATTCAGTTGGGCCGTTTCCAGCCCGTGTTCTCTTTCGGCCTTCTAAGGGCCCATAAATTCCTGGGCTCATTTCCGGCCCTCGATTAGTTACGGTCCGTTACTGGCCTGTTATGCTAATGGGCCAAATTCTGCCCGTGGTTACAATCGGCCTGTTTGTGGTTTGTTAACCCATTGGGCCATGTTCAGCCCGTCATGTATTCCGACCCATTAACAACCCATTATACCTGTCGATATAATTAGGCCTGTGATGACTTTCGGCCTGTTAACGGCCCGTTATGCTACGGGCCCTTAAACCGACCGTTCCCAAATTGGCCCGTTTACGACCCATATTGCGCTTCGGTTTTAGCCCACGAATAGTACGACCCATGGATCATACGGTGCGTAGGAGGCCCATGGATCCTACGGCGCGTAGGAGGCCCATGGATCCTACGGCCTGTATTTGGCCCATGGTTATTGCGGCCACTAGCAAACCGAGGAAAAAGAACTGCAGTGACTACAAGCAATAAACATGACTAAGTAAATAAATAAGCAAGTAACTAACGCTAGGCTAATACGGTGATTACATACATTACATCCACTGGGCATCAAAGTTCGCCACCAGTGCAAATAAAGGGAACAACAAAGCAGCATATTACAAACACCGGGCGACTAAGTTGGCCACCAGTGCAAATAAATGCGGCAGCAAAATGCTACTTGTAGACTACGTTGGTATTTCCCCAAAGAGGAGAGGATGATGCAGTATAATAGAGATAAGTATTTCCTTCAGTTAAGAACCAAGGTTATCAATCCAGTAGGAGAACCACGCAAAATCCCTTTAGCAGCACCTGCACACACAAAAGCAAACACTTGCACCCAACGCAAATAAGAGGGTTGTCAATCCTCTTAGCGGTTATTTGCAAGGATTAATTCTGATAGTGATAGATAGATAAACTAAAATACTAAATAAAATAAAAGTAAATAAATTGCAGCAAGGTATTTTTGGTTTTTAATATATGATAAAAGTAGACCCGGGACCATAGTTTTCACTAGAGGCTTCTCTCTCGAACACATAGCATACGGTGGGTAAACAAATTACTGTTGGGCAATTGATAGAAAAGCAAATAATTATGATGGATTCATTTCAATGATCATGTATATAGGCATCACGTCTGAGACAAGTAGACCGACTCCTGCCTGCATCTACTACTATTACTCCACCCATCGACCGCTATCCAACATGCATCTAGGGTATTAAGTATAAAACAGAGTAACGCCTTAAGCAAGATGACATGATGTAGACAAAGTAAACTCAAGCAATATGATTAAACCCCATCTTTTTATCCATAATGGCAACAATACAAATATGTGTCATGTCCCTTTCTGTCACTGGGATTGAGCACCGCAAGATTGAACCCATCACAAAGCACCTCTCCCATTGCAAGATAAACCAATCTAGTTGGCCAAACCAAATCGATAGATCGAAGAGAAATACAAAGCTATAATAATCATGCATAAAAGAGTTCAGAGAAGACTAAAATATTTCTCATGAATAATCTGATCATAAACACACAATTCATCGGATCCCAACAAACACACCGCAAAAGAAGATTACATCGGATAGAACTCCAAGAACATCGAGGAGAACATGGTATTGAAGATCAAAGAGAGAGAAGAAGCCATCTAGATACTGGCTATGGACCCGTAGGTCTGTGGTAAACTACTCACACATCATCAGAGGGGCAGCAAGGTTGATGAAGAAGCCCTCCAGTACCGGAAAAGGCCTCCAGATGGGATCGCGGAAGAATAGAGGCTTGCGGCGGCAGAAAGGTATTCTCTTCTATCTACCTGGTATATTGGGAATATTTGGGAATTTATAGCACTGGAATTAGGTCAGGACGGGCTACGAGGGGCCCACAAGCCTGGGGGGCGCGCCCTCCAGGCTTGCCGCCTCCTCGTGGCTCCTCTGGTCTTCTCCCGAAGCCTTGTGGGTCTCTTCTGGTCCAGAAAAAATTAATCCTTAGTTTTTTTCTCATTTGTTCTCTTTTTGATAATGATTTTCTGAAAAGACAAAAAGAAGCAAAAAACAGCAACTGGCACTGGGCACTGGGTTAATAGGTTAGTCCCAAAAAAATGATATATAATGGCATATAATTGCATATAAAACATCCAAGATTGATACTATAATAGCATGGAACAATAAAAAATTATAGATACATTGGAGACGTATCAAGCATCCCCAAGCTTAATTCCTGCTCGTCCTCGAGTAGGTAAATGATAAAAAAAGAATTTTTGATGTGGAATGCTACCTGACATGTTTCATCATGTAATCTCTCTCTTACGGTATGAATAATAAGATCCGAATGATTCAAAGCAATAGTCTATAGTTTGATATAAAGACATCAATACTCAGGCATACTAATAAACAATCATGTCTTTCAAAATAAAAATGCTAAAGAAAGTTATCCCTACAAATCATATAATCCTGTCATGCTCCATTTTCTTAACACAAAATATTTATCATGCACTTCCCCGATGACAAGCCGAGCAATTGGTTCATACTTTTTAACGCGCTTCAGCTTTTTCAACCCCCACGCAATACATGAGCGCAAGCCAGGGATATATCACTATGGGTGGAATAGAGTGTGGTGGTAGAGATTAATAAGGGGAAGTCAAAAATAAGAAGATAGTCTCACATCAACGAGGCTAATCAACGGGCTATGGAGATGCCCATCAATTGATGTCAATGCGAGGAGTAGGGATTGCCATGCAACAGATGCACTAAGAGCTATAAGTGTATGAAAGCTCAACATGAAAACTAAGTTGGTGTGCATCCAACTTGCTTGATCATGAAGACCTCGGGCATTTGAGGAAGCCGAACATCGGAATATACAAGCCAAGTTCTATAATGAAAATTCCCACTAGTATATGAAAGTGACAAAATAGGAGACTATCTATATGAAAAACATGGTGCTACTTTGAAGCACAAGTATGGAAAAGGATAGTAACACTGCCCCTTCTCTCTTTTTCTCTCATTTTTATTCGTGGGCTCTTTTGGCCTCTTCTTTTTTTTTTGATTTCTTCATTGGGACAATGCTCTAATAATGATGATCATCATACTTCTATTTACTTACAACTCAAAAAATTACAACTCGAAACTAGAACAAAAATATGACTCTATATGAATGCCTCTGGCGGTGTACCAGGATGTGCAATGACACTAGCGTAACATGTATAAAAAATGATGAACGATGGCTGAGGCACAAATACTATGTCAGCTATATGATCATGCAACGCAATATGACAATGACGATGTGTGTCATAAAAACGGAATGGTGGAAGCTGCATGGCAATATATCTCAGAATGGCTATGGAAATGCCATGATAGTTAGGTATGGTGGCTGTTTTGAGGAAGATATAAGAAGGCTTATGTGTGATAGAGTGTATCATATCACGGGGTTTGGATGCACTGGTGAAGTTTACACCAACTCTCGATGTGAGAAAGGGCAATGCACGGTACCGAAGAGGCTAGCAAATTGCGGAAAGGTGAGAGTGCGTATAATCCATGGACTCACATTAGTCATAAAGAACTCACATACTTATTGCGAAAGTTTATTAGCCCTCAAAGTAAAGTACTACTACGCATGCCCCTAGGGGGATAGATTGGTAGGAAAAGACCATCGCTTGTCCCCGACCGCCACTCATAAGGTAGACAATCAAGAATAAATCATGCTCCAACTTCTTAGCATAACGACAGATCATACGTGCATGCTTCGGGAATCACAAACCTTAACACCAATATTCTTACTAAACCACAATTATCTACTAGCACCTCCCACATATTACCATCTTAATATCGCAAAACTATTGCAAGGAATTAAACTTATCATATTCAGTGATCTACATGAAAGTTTTTATTATATCCCTCTTGAATACCTATCATATTGGGACCAAATTCATAACCCATGCATATTACCATTACTATTAATTAGACTCTAAAAAAGATATAAGTGAAGCATGAGAGTGCAACTATTTCTTTAAAATATAACCACCGCCGTGCTCTAAAAGATATAAGTGAAGCACTAGAGCAACTGCCTAGCTCAAAAGATATAAGTGAAGCACATAGAGTATTCTAACAAATCACGAATAATGTGTGTCCCTCTCAAAAAGGCGTGTTCAGCAAAGATGATTGTGACAAACTAAAAAGCAAACAAACTATATCACAAGACGCTCCAAGTAAAACACATATCATGTGATAAATAAAAATATAGCTTCAAGTGAGTTACAGATAGATTATAGACGAAAGAGGGGATGCCTTCCGGGGCATCCCCAAGCTTAGACGCTTGAGTCTTCCTTGAATATTGCCTTGGGGTGCCTTGGGCATCCCCAAGCTTAGGCTCTTGCCACTCCTTATTCCTTTGTCCATCGTAGTCTCACCCAAAACTTGAAAACTTTAGCACACATAACTCAACAAAAACCTCATGAGATCCGTTAGTATAACAAACAAATCTTAAACTTTAGGTACTACTGTAAATTGATTCTTATTTAATATTGGCATAATTCTACTGTACTCCAACTTCTCCATGACTCATACCCCCCGATACGATCCATAGATTCATCAAAATAAGCAAACTATGCAACAAAAACAGAATTTGTCTAAAACAGAACAGTCTGTAAAGATCTATTTAGAAAATATACTTCTGTAACTCCAAAAATTCTGAAAAATTAGGAAAACATAAAAACTTCATATGACAATACTATGTAAAAATTTCAGATTTTTCTGACGCTCCAGTACAGAATCAAAATTCTAGCACTGGACGCAAAACTTTTTGTTTTCCAAACAGCATCAATTATACTATCATCCAAATCATCCCAAAGGCATTACTTGGCACAAAAACTAATTAAAAGATAAAAACACAATCATAACAGAGGCTATAATTGTGTAAACACACAAGAATAGAAAGTAAAGCAAAAAATTTATTTTATTCATTGGGTTGCCTCCCAACAAGCGCTATTGTTTTATGCCCCTAGCTAGGCATAATGCATAGTTTCAAGTGTTGTCATCCTTCGTTTTGACATCCTTAGGTATGTGATTTTCTAGTGGTTTTTCAAAAAAAATGGGGAACACCTCATCAACCAAAATTTTAGGGTCATTAAGGATACTTTCTTCAAACCCTTGTTGGTTCCCTTTTACAATCCAATAATACTTCTGATTAATACTGTTGAAAACTTGTTGGATGATATGTAGGGGAGGAACTTCTTTTTTAGTATTTTCATCAAAAGCATGGTGATCATGGAAAACATATCTCAACATATATTCCTCATTATATAAAATTTCATCTATCACAGGACTTTCTTGGCTCATATTATATAAATCAAAGAACTCTCTAGATTCTCTCACTATGTAATCAAACTCGTTCATAAGGATAAGAGTAGCTATCCTTTTAGCCTTAGGGTTGTTTATAACAGGTAACTCATAAAACAATCTTTGCAATGTGGGATGAGTACGAATAAATCTTCTTTCAAGTTTAAGAACGAGTGCGGAGATAGCCTCCCCATAACTGTTGGTTCTTTTAAGAATTGGAGTATCATTGCAAACCAAAGTTCCCGTACAGTTAAATAATTCCTGAATAATATTTTCCCTATGAAATTTCCACTCCCTACTAAAAAAGTTTTTGAGTCTAAATTTGAGGGAATTTCTATCTTAGAGATTTTACCATCCTCACTCTTTTCAATAACAAACTCAGACATGATGGCAACTTCAAGCAAAGCAAGCAAACAAGCAAATAAAAATATTTTTGTGTTTTTGTAAAAAAAATTGGAAGTGGGGGAGATGAAAACGAGAGGCAAATGCAAATAAAAAGGCAAATAAAATAAATGCAAGTGGATGATAGTTTGTGCGAAGGTACTTGGTAATTTTGATGATGTCTCCCCGGCAACGGCGCCAGAAATTCTTCCTGCTACTTGTAGACTGCGTTGGTATTTCCCCAAAGAGGATAGGATGATGCATTATAGTAGAGATAAGTATTTCCCTCAGTTAAGAACCAAGGTTATCAATCCAGTAGGAGAACCACGCAAGATCCCTTTAGCAGCACCTGCACACACAAAAGCAAACACTTGCACCCAACGCAAATAAGAGGGTTGTCAATCCTCTTAGCAGTTATTTGCAAGGATTAATTCTGATAGTGATAGATAGATAAACTAAAATACTAAATAAAATAAAAGTAAATAAATTGCAGCAAGGTATTTTTAGTTTTTAATATATGATAAAAGTAGACCCGGGGGCCATAGTTTTCACTACAGGCTTCTCTCTCGAACACATAGCATACGGTGGGTAAACAAATTACTGTTGGGCAATTGATAGAAAAGCAAATAATTATGACAGATTCATGGCAATGATCATGTATATAGGCATCACGTCCGAGACAAGTAGACCGACTCCTGCCTGCATCTACTACTATTACTCCACCCATCGACCGCTATCCAGCATACATCTAGGGTATTAAGTATAAAACAGAGTAACGCCTTAAGCAAGATGACATGATGTAGACAAAGTAAACTCAAGCAATATGATTAAACCCCATCTTTTTATCCTTAATGGCAACAATACAAATACGTGTCATGTCCCTTTCTGTCACTGGGATTGAGCACCGCAAGATTGAACCCATCACAAAGCACCTCTCCCATTGCAAGATAAACCAATCTAGTTGGCCAAACCAAATCGATAGATCGGAGAGAAATACAAAGCTATAATAATCATGCATAAAAGAGTTCAGAGAAGACTCAAATATTTCTCATGAATAATCTGATCATAAACTCACAATTCATCGGATCCCAACAAACACACCGCAAAAGAAGATTACGTCAGATAGAACTCCAATAACATCGAGGAGAACATGGTATTGAAAATCAAAGAGAGAGAAGAAGCCATCTAGCTACTAGCTATGGACCCGTAGGTCTGTGGTAAACTACTCACACATCATCGGAGGGGCAGCAAGGTTGATGAAGAAGCCCTCTGTGATTGATTCCCCCTCCGGCAGAGTACCGGAAAAGGCCTCCAGATGGGATCGCGGAAGAACAGAGGCTTGCACGGCAGAAAGGTTTTCTCTTCTATCTCCCTGGTATATTGGGAATATTTGGGAATTTATAACACTGGAATTAGGTCAGGAGGGGCTATGCGGGGCCCACAAGCCTGGGGGACGCCTACCCCCCTCAGCGCGCCCTCCAGGCTTGCCGTCTCCTCGTGGCTCCTCTAGTCTTCTCCCGAAGCTTCGTGGGTCTCTTCTGGTCCAGAAAAAATTACAAAGTTTTTTTCTTGTTTGGACTCTTTTTGATAATGATTTTCTGAAAAGACAAAAACTAGCAAAAAACAACAACTGTCACTGGGCACTGGGTTAATAGGTTAGTCCCAAAAAATGATATATAATGGCATATAATTGCATATAAAACATCCAAGATTGATACTATAATAGCATGGAATAATAAAAAATTATAGATACGTTGGAGACGTATCACAAAACAAGTCCAGAAGTGAAACCACTTCAGAAGAGCTCAAGAAACGATATCCTGGGCACCCACCATGCTGGCAAGAAGCTTAGCAAGCTTATTAGCTTTCTCTTGTTTGGCGCTAAACTCCTCCAACTCTTGCTGTTGCACCAGAAAGTGTGCATCTGAATTATGCAGGGACTTCCTCAGTCCTTCGGCTTCTTGTCATAGCACAGCTGATCGTTGTCTTTCAACTTGCAGTTGAGACTCAAGAAGCCGAACTAATTCAGGAAGTGAGTTCGAAGAGCTTGTGCCATCGGTAGTGGCCAGTAACTCGAACACTACATCAAGGCAGGACTTTGGGGTTGTCTCACTATCTTGAAGATAGTTTTTATCAGCTTTCTTGGTGACCAACAGGGTTGTCTCACTATCTTGAACCTTGTCTGCATTACTTCCTTTACCGTTGCATAATGGGGTACTCTTCTCCATTATTCCGCCGGCATTCTAAAAGAGAAACAAGCAGACACATCACAGGTTTAGCATGTAGTATATGAAACTCATTTTGGTAAACCAGTTCATTAGTAATGTTGACAGGATAACAACATGAAACAAACATATATTTATGTACTATGGTCACTATATTCTCTATATCATCCTAGTTTATGTTACCAAATCAAGATAGAGACGCAGTTCAAATCATATATGTTTAAGACAAAGCGACATAGACTAAATATAAGTGTGGGAAACTAACAGCACTAACAACACTTGTAATGTGCATGACATGAGAACATAATTGTTTATACAATTGAAACTGAAATCAACATAGAGTAAGAAGTTACAATAGCAAACCAATTAAAGAAACATGTTTAAAACATACCTGTTGTGCCATTGGAGTTTCAATTGGATCCTTCAAATTTGAAATAGTTGGTATGAGTAAATACAGTGATGCAAGAGCAAAGGAGTATGCACCATAGCTACAGAATCTGACATGAGAACAACTGTTCTTCTGCTTTAAGCATTGAGTTGGGGTTCGCAGTGCTGGTCCTCGTGCTTTGGGCACTGCAGTTGCCTTACTAACTGCTCGTGCATGGGTGCTCTGTGGTGTAGATGGTGCTGTGTCAAGTGGAACTGGGTTACTATCTACTTGGGTTGGGGTTAGATGGGGTGTAGCTGGTTCTCTGTCCAACTGGGTATGGGTACAATCTGTGAGAGTCTGGGTTATGTGTGGTGGGGCTGGTTCTTGGGCAAGTACAACCGTGGTTCTATCTGCATTGACGGGTAGCACTGTCTTTTCTGAAGACCGTGTTTTTACTCCCTTAGATACTGCCATCACCCCGTCTAATTCAAATGGCTGATAAACAAGAAAAGTAATTGAATGTATAGACATTGTATGATAGACAGGTGCAATGGATAGTGGGGAATAAAAGAGGGCATGAAATAATTAACATATATGTTGTCTAACCAAACAGGATAGCATGACACAATTTCACATATATGATGGCTAACTAAACAGGATATCATGACACAATTTCACATATATGATGGCTAACTAAACAAGATAGAATGACATAATTCAAATATGATGTCTTTATTAAATAGGTTGGCATGCCATAATTAACATACATGCTGTCTATGGAAACATGATGGCATGATAAAATTCACGGATAGAATGACATAATTCAAAATATGATGACTTTGTAAACAGGATGATATGATATAACTACATGATGTTTTTATTAAATAGGTTGGCATGCCATAATTCACATACATGTTGTCTATGTAAACATGATGGCATGATATAATTCACATATATGATTTATATACTAAGCAAGTAAGCATATGTCAATCGCATATATGATGTCTAAACTAAGCAGATGGCATTCAATATTGTGTATATGATGACTAAACTAAGCAATGCAAGACAACATATGCATGATATGAGTAATATAACCCTGCCAAGTTTGAGCATACACCTCAGGGGGAAAATAGGACTGGTTATCTGTCTCTGAATCCTCCTCTGAGGAGCTATCTGTAACCAGTAAGATATCTGCTTCAGCAGGTAGCATTGTCTGCTCTGAAGACCTTGTTTTCACTCCAGATTTTTCCATCACCGATTCAAATGGCTGATGCACAGGAAGAGTAGTTGAATAAACAAAAATTGTCGACAAATGGAATACGTAATACAAAAAAAGGATGGTATGATATAATTCACACATATGATGCCTGGCTAAACAGCATGGCATTGCATAATTCACATATATAATGCCTTGCAACAAGATGGCATTGCATAATTCACATATATGGCAATTAGACACTAAATAGGTGGCATTCACACAAAGCATGTATAAACTAAGCAAATGACATAGCAATGCAAGACACCATATGCATGATATGAGCAATATAACCCTGCTAAGTTAGAGCATACACCTTGAGGGGGAAATACGACTGGTCATCTGTATCTGAATCCCCCTCTGTGGAGCTATCTGTAACCGGCAAGATATGTGCTTTGTCAGATAGCACTCTCCGCTTTGAAGACCTTGTTTTCACTCCAGATTTTTCCATCACTGTGTCAAATGGCTGATGCACAGGAAGATAGTTGAATGTACTAACATTGTTGCAAATGTAATACATAATGAACAAAAGGATGGCATGATATAATTCACATATATGATGACTGGTTAAACAGGATGGAATTGCAAAATTCCCATATATGATGCCTGGCTAAACAAGATGGCATTGCATAATTCACATATATGATATAGAAGCTAAACAGATGGCATTCACACAAAACATGTCTAAACTAAGCAGATGACATATATGATGTGTAAAGTAAGCAATGCAAGGCGCCATATGCATGATATGACCAACATCAGCATGCCAAGTGAGAGCAAAGACCTCAGGGGGTAAATAGGAGTGGTCTGCTCCCTCTGAATCCCCCTCTGAACAGTTATATTCCTCTTGATTACAATCTGAAATGGGGGGAGGGGGGCTGCCATTGCGGCCACCGTGGAGCGACGTCTGCGTGACATTATATTGCCACGCAAGGCTCTTCTCTTTTGCTCTACATGTTCAGTACCATTGTGTACAATAACTGACATGCATAGGAATAAAATATAGTGAGATTATGTAAGGAATGCATGCAGAAATCCAGAGTGATGGTAGCAACCAGTGGATAGACCCAAACCAATGATAGCAGGCAGATAATAGCTTCAGTTAAAAAATACAGGTAATGGCTCCTTTACAGTTTTTTCCCACCCAACATGAAACACATAGTAGACACCCAGATTAAGCAGATAGTAGACAGAGATACTATTCGTTGCTGCCCCGATTTGTACCCCACAACCATTTAAAAACTCAAGTTTGATTATTAGTTTGGACCTGACTGAGAGTCTAAGAGGTGAACAAGACGATAAAGTAGCAGGTAATACTAAGCGATGCATAACGTAAGCAGACACGAAAGAGTGCAACCTCTCTTGCGGACCCATGTAGTCCTCAAGGTCATCTCCTCAGTTGATGATGGTAATGCAGTGGTGGTGGCTGCCGGCAGCGGGGAAGAAGATCTGAGGAGGTGAAAGACGGTCTGGAGGGGGGATCTCTACTGCGGTGGACGCTTCCGTCGTTGGAGCAGCTCAGCTGGGGCGGACGATGGCATGGCAGGAGCGGGACAAACCACACAAAGTTTTCTTTGACACCTATCTGTATCAGAAGTATAATTCTGTAAAGGCTCATTTGAATTGGATGATTCTAACAACGCAGGTATAGGAAATACACATGAATAGGATAGCAATGCACGTGCAAAATAGAGCATTTGCTAACACATGATTTACGTCAATCTGGGTGTTTGGTTCACAGGAATTGGAAGATCACAGAAATGCAGAGAAGCATGGTCATATTAAAGTCAAACCACATGAAAATGTACAGTTATAATGTGATTATGCTACTATCACTTAGTCTTGTTCTTCATGAATAGGAATTTGAAAAGGAGGGCCAAGTGGATATTAAAATTCCTACGGTTTTTCTTTGAAAGAGACACTAAAGGAAAAAATCCTACAGTTTTCCCTTGCTCCATTCCTTTGAACCAAATGCATGAATAGTAGTACCATAGGAAACTTTCCAATTCCGATGTCTTTCCTTCACTTTTCCTTTCAACCAGTGGCCATTCTAGTAGGCAGGCTTGAACAGGCAAAAGCCTACACTCCAAAAATGTTTTTGTACTACTTCTACTACTTTGGACCCAGCCCACTGCCCTACTAGCTCAACTCCCAGGCCCATCTACACATGCACAGCTCCAACACGTAGAAATAAATAATGATGGCTTTCGAGAGAGTCCATCACGAATAGCTAACTTGCCTAGTACCTCACTGCTTGTCATATAGGAGAAACTATTCGTATTTCTCATTACTACGTGTGCTCAGTGGACAATATAAATTACATGTAGAGTAAAAAAGCGATGCGACAAGTGTACAACCTCTTTGGCGAAGCCATGTCGATCTCATCATCATTGGGTTGGTCGCTGAGGATGTTGTGGCTGATGTGGCTGTCGGGGCGGGGAAGAAGATCTTAGGCATCTAGAGATGGAGCCGAGGGTACTGCTCCGCTGTGATGGACGGTTTTGTCGTTGGACCAGCTTCGGTGAGGTGTACGACAGCGAGGCTGAAGCAGGACAAGGGAGACAACGTTAACCTGAAGTGGGATTCTAATAGCATCTCCAATAGATGATGTAAAATACATCACCAAAAAGTGCTAGATGTAAAAGACATCAGTCGCTCGTCTCTGAACTTAATTGTCGAAACTGAATTTTACTGTCGAAACTGAAATGTACTCTCGAAACTGAATTTTGTTGTCGAAACTAAATTTTACTGTCGGAACTGAACGTAGTAGTAGCAGCAGAGAAGCAATGCACTAGTAGTTTTGGCCGCTCGAGCACTAGTGGCAGATAAGCAGTGATTTAAATCGACAGCCGCTCCAACAGGGAACGTACTACCATAGAGCAGCCGGGGCAGCTGGTCGTGCAGCAGTAGCAGCGCCCAGAGCATCAGCGCATGAGAGAGCCCTAGCAGCAACAGGAGCGCGAGCGAGTGCCGGAGCTGCTGCTCATGCATCAGCAGTGTGAGCAAGAGTAGAGCAGCAGTGTGAGCAAGAGCAAGAGCAGAGCAGCAGCGCGAGCGAGAGCCGGAGCAGCAGCAGCACGACCAGAGACAGCCGGAGCCACAGCACCAGCAGCTCCTGCTGATGTGGGCGTCGCCAGCGATGGAGCAATGCCATGGCAGAGAGACGCCGTAGAGGAAGTGGCTGGTGACGCCGCCGTCGATGGAGCCGCGCCATGGCAGCTCGGGATCAAGCAGCAGCAGCACCGTGAGATCAAATAAAGGAGAAAATGCAGCGATTAGTGTAGAACCTCTTTGGTGGCACCGACTAGGCCTCAGCTTCATCCGAGGAATCGGTGATGGTGCTACGGTTCCGGTGGTGCAGATGAAGACGGCGCTGTGGGAATGTAGGTGGCGCGATAGACGAGGCAAACGTCGGGGCAGCTCCTTGGAGGTGGAGGACGGGGCGGCTGAACCGACGGGACGACGAGATCGATGACGGATCCTCATCCGGTGCGGTGGATGAGGGACGTCGAGCTATTGCGGCGGACGATGTAATCGGGGAAGAGGCTCCGGCTGGGCGGCGGTCGGGTAGCGTGGGGTTTCGCGGGTTTTGGCGGCCTCGGTGTACGAATGGGGGGGGGATGGGGTGGGAGGGGGAAACCATGGCTAAGGGACGCGCTTGTCCAAAATGGGGGTAAGTTATGAAAGTACCCCTACCCATTTGGACCATGGGACGTCGAGGCGGGATTTTCGGCTGAGGGATAGAAGGGAGATTTCGCGTGTCGGGGCGGCGCGACCGATTTCAGAGGAGGGAGGAGTTTTCGTGCGCGTTGAAATTTCGGTATAACAAGGCACGGGTTGAAGGGGCGGGAGTTTCACAGCACAAGAGACAAAGAGATAGCTTGAAATTTCAGGATAACAAGGCGCGGCTTGAAATTTCGGGAGAACAAGCTTAACGTGTAAAAAAAAACAATTCGCACCACACAACAGAGAGTCATGTCCCGTTTTACTATATGAATTACTACAAATTCCATTCAAAAAATACAATGAACAACTTAAAAATTTGGGAGAACAAGCTTACCGTGTACGGTACCATATCAATTTGTACTTCCCTCAACAACAAAAAAACAATTTGTACCGTCTACCGTATGGACTAAAATTGAGTCCATATTTCGTATTTGAATGGGATTGTTGTCAGGTTAGTTATACCATCATCCAAATATTATCTTCACAACACACGACATGAATATAGTACTAAATTCCCATTTAAATATGAACTACATGTACCATATGATCTCGAATTCAAATATGTGTATCCATTTTATGTTGAATTCAAATCATAGTACATGTATGCTCTAGCTAGATGTTCGGAATCTAAATGACGTTTGATATGTATAATCTATTTAATACACAACACACACACAACATTTAGATGTTAGCTGCCAAAGCCACCCATTATCTCCAATTTGAATAGTTCTGTCCATGCATGGATGAAATGCGGTCAAACGATGCCTACCAACGGTATATCAAATTCAAATCAATTTGGCCTTGTTCGATGTGTATATAGTATAGCATGCTCGATTCAAAACCACACCACATATCTCCATTTTATCATGCATGCATGGGTTTCAAACATCATGATCTCTTATTCAAATATTTGAATTCACTTTTATATTGATTATGATCTCACCAAGTCGTTTACACCCACACAGTCGTCTTCTCTTTATAGTTGTACCACTAACTTTCTCTCGTGCATGCATGCACACACACTCCCACTCAGCATTATCCATCGCGCGCACACACACACAATATCTTTCTTTAGGTCTGTTTACCACGATCTCTCAAGCTAGGTAGATCTCTCCATCACCCTCTCTTTCCCACACACACACCAATCGATATACCCCTCTAGCTAGCAGGTCTGCCTACCACACACACATGTACACACAGTCCCTTCCCCCTCTCACCATCCATCCCCAGCTACGAGGCGCGCAAGCCCACACACACACGCGCGCGCGAGAGCGCTCTCGCCCCCTCATCTCTTATTATCGATCTTGCACTCGTACAATACCTCTAACTAGTAGGACTCTCGCACCCACCCACACACACACACCTCCCCCTCTTCGTCACTTCGGGTCTTCTTTAATTATCTCTCACATGCATGCGCACCGATCGATATTCCTCTCTGTATATATATATATATATATATAGCTAGGTCTTTCCCTATTTTCCACGTAAAGCGATCGATCTATATCTAGTCAGGTCTCGCCCTTTTTCCCACGTACACATCGATCAATCTACCTCGCTAGATAGGACTGCCTAGCTACCACACACACATTATCTATCCATTGTCTTACCTCTCATCATCCATGCCTTCCGCTTCATCTCTCGGACGCGCGCAACCGCGCACGTTCTCACCCCCTCTCTTAAAATATCGATCTCGCACTTGTACACTCCTTCCGAGTCTCCGTCCAGTTGGCCTCTCGCACCATCTCCCAACACCCCCTCTCCTAGTGCTTGTAAGCTCATAGATTTCTTCCCTCCATCTGCCTCTATCGATATATCGCGCAGACGACCCCTCCCCTTCCTTCTTGTATATCACCCCATGCACATACATATATGTATAATATAGGCCTCTCTTTCACACAAATTGCATCATTGACACATACTCCATCTATATTTCCCTCCCCCCTCCCCCATCCACACACAAATTCACGAATCTCCCGTGATTTCTTGCACACACCATCTCTGTCTCTCAGACACAGAGACTATGTCTACGAAAGAGAAGAGGTGCACGCACGCACTCCTTCCCACATACAAACACGCGGGTAAACGGTGGAGCACATTTGTATAAGAAATGTGCGTGTGTAGAAAGGCTTTAGATGATGTGGCACTAGTACTTCCAGTATGTGCAAAAGCACGTAAGTTAGAATTCCAATGGCACGCTACAAAATGTCTCTCTTTTTTCAGTCAATATATTATGATTAAAATGATGTGGGTGCACCCATGAGGCCACGTGGCACATGGGGGAGGGGTTGTTGCGAGCTTCTTCTGTGGATTGAGCACAGTGACGTGCTGCTGGTTCCAGAAGAATGTTGTAGACACAACATGGTACACACGTGAACGATTGAAATTTTCAAAGCTGAGTATATAGAAAATATATTCGCAAAAAAAGGTTATATAGAAAATAGCCAGCAGCGGGCTCCTCGCTATCGCTACGAGGGGTTGGTGGGCGTCCGGCTCCGCCACATACGCATCCGAGAACGCGGGCCCACGTACGCCTCCGACAAGCGTAGTAGTACTGCCCGCCACTTTGACATTTGTAGTGCCGGGTCCATCACATTGTGAAAAAAAACTACCACGCCTCCCGCGCGGCAAAAACGCCACCCTACCATTTCTTAATCGGGATTTGTATCGACCAATCTCATCAAGGAGTAGGCGGTAAACTTACATCCTGTCGCCTTCGCGTCGCACCAACACACGGGGTCGGTACGGCCCGTCGCTCACCGAAGGGACGCACATCGACTTGGTACATCACTAACATGTGCGACCGCATGCGAGCAAACCGACAGTCCAAGCTCCCCGCCTACCGCCAAAAGCCCGGCCTATCGGGATTTCTAGCAAACCGGCAGTTGCGAACGATCGCATGGCAGTTTCATTCATAGGGGAGGGGCGTGGTGTGGCAGTAAAAAGAAATGCCACGGCATTTATTTTTTTAGTGCTGTTTTTGTCCAATAACTTCCACCGTCGGATGCAAATCTTACGGTTATTGGGGCGTTCGCCAGGAATAGTCTCGTGGTGAACTATTGACTAGCCTCTTTTTCACACGCACTGCATTGACACATAAGTATCATCTCTCTCCCTCCTCCCCACGCACACACCTACACTGACGACTCTCTCGGGACTTCTGGCACACACCATCTCTCTATAGGTCGATGTCACACACATACACTTGTACTCTAGGTTTAGTACGTACACAAAGAGGAGAGGTGCACGCATGCACTCGTCCTCTCTCACACTGTCACACACACACACGCGCGGGTACTCTTTCCGACACACACCATCTCTTTTTTTTTTGCGGGGACACACCATCTCTCTCTAGGTCTATGTATACCACTCTCTCTCCCCCCCACACACTGGTGGAGTACGTGCATGAAGAGAAGATGTGCACGCATGCACTCATTCCCTCGCACACACATGCGGCTACACGGTGGAACACATTTTTGTACGAAGAGCCACCCCACGTGATAATTTGACGCGTGTAGAGTCGTTCACTTAATGGATGGTCAATTAATACAGCGCATGCAAATCGAGTGGCGTGACCGCGTGAGGGAGGAAGTACTAGTTGAGAATGACATTACTATCATCCACTGCATGCATGCGAGTAGTTAAATCATGGGTTGCTAGTACTACGAGGCAACGTCATCAATTTTTGCCTCGGTTACTGTTGGTGGCCTTTGCATTTAAAAATGGACGGAGTGGAGTACTACGCTCGCCTACTAGGGCTTTCCCACCGCCTACGCTCGCCTCCCCGCCTCGACCATCCGATTTCGCCATGGATAATCCCTTAGATCGCAGCATCCCGCGGGCTTCCCTCTCCCTATGGCCCGCAGCACTGTCGCCTTTGAGCGAAACCCACATGTGTTTCAGAGGGGATCCATTGCTTTGGAATCACAGATCGGTGGCGCCGGAGGACATGCCGGGGCTGCGTTTCAGGTGGTGGGCAGAAAGGGCAAATCGGATCGAGGAAGCATCGCATCGATTGGAGACAAGTTCGAAGGAGCTGCGCCTGGCGAAGCACAAGGCGGAGGTGCATGTCGATCTCAGGGGTGAGATGCTGAGGGATGTCAGCATCTGGCAGCGTTGCGTTGATTTCGAGCTAGGGCTAATGGCAAAGATCATATTCACGGAGTCGACTGCGGAGGAGAGAACGCGCATGCCTACGGAATGGCATGAGAAGCCAGTGCAACTGTTCAAATGAGTGGTAGGAGAAGCCAAATCGCTCAACCAGCGGTGGCGGCGGCGCTCGGGATGCATCGTAGGTGAGGTGACCTGCCCTCCTTCCCCGCCAGCGATGGACTAACCTGCTCAGTTGCTGTTGCAGTGAATACGCGGCGCCATGGCGGTATGTAACCGTGACAATCACTCCATCTATGTAATGTATTTCTATGAAAATACTCCATCTATATGTGTTGTATATCTATGAAAATGGTTGGTCATTTGGAAAAAGATGGTCATTGATTTATCATGAGTTTTTGAATGCTTGGTTGTGAGAACTCATCGGGAGCCGTTCCGGGCTTCGAAACCAAAACCATCAATAAATTTCGAGCTTGTTTCCCGTCACATTCCAAAGCACCATGCTATAATTAATTGCAAACCTGTTCTCACCGATCAAACCTAAACGTGTTTCCACATTGCAGCATATTAGTACTAGGTTATAAAAAGGGAAACTAACTACTCGAATATTACTGCACATTCCTCCTCATAAGCCTTTCTTGTTCATCATTCCTTGCGTCTGCCATGGCCGGTAGGAAGAGCTCTAGGCCGAGACATAACAAGGGAGCGATAACCAAGGCCGCGGAAAAAAAGAGAGGGCCCGCCGCACTGCGGAGGCCTTGAAAGATCTCTCATGGGCAGGAGAGGGCTCCCAGAAGCGCATTCGCCGCGGAGGCGAACATGCCAAGCGGGCAATGTTGAAGTCGTTAGCCCACGACGACATGCCCGCTCAGCTCAACAAGCAGAAGGAGTTGATCGCCGGCTTGCTGAAGCTGGTGAAGGAGAGCAATGCCTCGGTTGATAAGGCGACCGGGGAAATCGTGGAACTTCGGGAGGACAAAGCGAAGCTCTGCCACGAGCTTGACCTATTGAAGGAGGAGATCGCCGGCTGGGAGAAGCCGCGAGAGAAGAGCAGTGCCTTGGTGAAGATGCCGACTGCCGTTATCGGGGAACTTAGGGATGACATGGCAAAGCTCCGCACCAAGAATGTGGCTGCTGTCAAGCAACATCATGCGGACATGAAAGAGATCATCCATGCTCGCCTCAAGAAATCCCGCGCCGAAGCAATGAAGAAGATGGCGGACAAGAGGCGAGAGGAGATGAAAGTCGTGGAGGCGATGAAGAAGCAGTTAGAACTCCGCGCCCAGCAACCCTTCATGAAGTAGAGAGTAGCACCCAGACCATTGTCTGCGTCTTCCTTTTTTTTGCGGGTAATCTTCCTTCTTCTTTTGCCCCTGTGTCTTCTTCTTTTGCCACTGTGTCTTTCGGGCGTTTCCGCATGTGTCCTTCTAAATTATCCTGAATAGGTAAGACAATTATTATCCGTTGCCATTGTCATCATATTATTTCGTTTGTACTAGGCTGCGAGGCACGACTAAAACAGTGCTAACGATGATCGGTGCCATGGGATCACAAGCAAACTAGATCATTTTTTATCGCCATATCGCACTGGGCTGCCGTGTTTCGCACTCCTCCGCGTCGGGTTAGTACTCCAGTGGAAAACTAGAGTATACCGCACGGTTCTTTGCTCCTCCTTAGGTCGTCGGCGACAATTATACCTCCTTTCGCCGACATGTGGGACAGCCAGCATCCGGGTCGACGTGTCATGCACCAGATTAGAGTGGGGAACGGAAGGGGAGACTTACCCTTCGCAGTAATAATGACTATAACGAGCAGTCAAATCACAAGGCCCCACCTTCCAGCAGTAATGAGCCGTCAAATCACAAAGCCCCACCTTTCCTGAAGTAAGTTGAATCCGCTACTCCCTCGTCCTCCTCGCCTCTCTTTCAAACCGACCACGCAAAACTTGCCCCGCCCTCGCCTTTTAAATATAGTTTTGTAAGTATCGATGGATTGCACCATGGAGCAAAACTAACAAGCTCAAATTAAAGAAAAAGGTGGGACATATACATCACACTCCTCGCGTTCGTGTCGCACCTACATGGTCAGTCCGGCACGCCGCTCACGGAATGGAACGCGCGTCGGCTGAGTTACTACTAAAGTAGAAAAGAGAGAACATCGATACTAAGTACGTACATAGTACTACTATACTAGTATATGATGTTGGATGTGGGACAGCCAACATCTGGATCGACGTTTCATGCACCAAATTATGCATAGTACTACGTGCTTAGATTAGGTGCTAAAGTCTTTCTTTGACAACTAAACTCCTTCATGCGTTGCGTAAACTTCTCTCATTTAAGTGTTTTGCATAGGTCCGCGCGCTTCACATTCATTCTTCCTGGGGTCACCAAACTCCTCTCTTCTCTTTACTCCTACCTTGTCACATCAGATTTTTTTGCATATGTGGCATGCTTAGCACCTGTACACCATGGAGGGGGAGACTCACCTCGGTCGTAGCGCCGCAGTAATAATGACCATAATGAGTAGTCAAATCACAAGGCCCCACCTTTCCATTAGTAACGAGCCGTCAAATCACACAGCCCCACCTTTCTGGCAGTAAGTTGAATCCGCTACTCCCTCGTCCTCCTCGCCTCTCCGTCGAACCGACTAGGCGAAACTACCACGCCTAACGCGTGGGAAAAGCCCTGCCCTCCACTTTTAAATATAATTTTATATCGATGGATTGCGCCATGGAGCAAAACAAAAAGAAAACGGTGGTACTACATGTATACAACACGCATGTCGCGTTTGCGTCGCACCCCACACGGTTGGTCGGTCCGGAACGCCGCTCATGGAATGGAACGCGAGTCATCTTGCGTTTGCACTCACATGTGGGACCGCAATTGAGCAGCCGACCATAGGCACACTCTCTCCTGCCCCTCAGGCCCCACGCGTCAGCTGAGTTGTACCAGAAGAGAGACACCAGCGATAGTACTAGAGTAGTGCTGTACACACGTCGTTGCCTGGACGATCCCTGCACGACAGGGGAGATCAGTTTGTCCATCCATGTGACCAGAGTCCAGCAGACGGCTGGATTGGCTATCATGTACATATCGTGCAGGCTGTGTTGTACTAACATACGACTGTAGTTCTGTTGATAAATCTAAAAAAAAAGTAGGAGCACAAAGTATATTGCAATACCAATAAAATTTGAATCCATTCTCTGTATGAATACAAATCTAGTCCACTCACCCTAGGTGGCTAGGGCAACCTCTCCCCTCCCTGCTTCACCGATGAGCCGGTGGATTCACCCCTCCCCTCTTCCCACCGCTCCGTCGACCGGTGGTGGGGAGGGGAATCCCGGTGCCTATGCTCCAATTATTAGTTTATGTTAGGGGTTTTAGTCCTCACACGCACAACGCTCAAGCAGACAATGTCGGCGCTTCTTATTCTGAGTCTGTCTTCTGAGCGCCGATCCTCCTTGAGTTCATTCGTCTAGACATAGTCGATGGAACTCCAGCGTAGATTCTTGCCGTCTCCTTTGGGGCAGTGAGGTTAAGGTTTCTTGTCATCCGGCGAGATTTGGTGTCATGTGCTTCGGATCAATTCGAGGGTTAAACAACGACAACCGCGTACCTCCAGCGCGCTGGTTATTAGGGGCACATGCACGAAGACTATTCGGTTGCCATCAAGAAGGTGAAGCCGGCTACGTTAGGACATCGGCGACATCGATTGACACCTTTTCTACTAGTTTGCTCTTTGAGCTTTGATCCTCGTCGAGTTTGTCTGTCGGGACGTAGTTGATGGAGCTCCGGCGTAGATTCATGTTGTCTCCTTGGGGCAGTGAGGTTAGCGTTTCTTGTCATATGGGAAAATTTGGTTTTATATTAATTAGGTGCCTTAGATCAATGATGACAACTACGCCTCCGGGGCACTGCTCCTTAGGGGCATGTGCACGAAGACTCCTCGACAGTCATTGACGAGGTCAAGCCAGCTCCGGTAGCATAGCAGCGACAACGACGCGTCGACGGCTCTTTCTGACTGCAGTTGGTTGTTCGCTGGTCTCGGAATTTGGATGTATTTTTTTATCAGAGATGCTATGTACCTGCAAACATTTACAATAGACCCGGTCTCCCTCAAAAATGGTTGCATATAGTTTATGTTCAAAATCAGAACAAAGATTGATGGCTCTTATATTTTTTTTGCAAATGCTAAGATCATGAATTTTCAGAAATTTGATTTCCCTTTATGTTGGAAACAATATATTTCAAGCTCTAGCTAGCTATTCGAAATGTAAATTGTGCATGTTTTATAAGTATAGCGTGGTAAGCAAACAAAATGTATGGTGTGCCCACATTTAGATGTGAACTGCAAAAGCCACACATTACCTCAAATTCAAACTGCTTAGTCCATGGATGCAATGTGTTCAAACGGTGCCATCGACATCTCAAATTCAAAAGAGTTCGAGCTTGTTCGTTCTATATTTTCACCCGTGATAATTTGACCCGTGTGGTTGTTCAATTAATGGAGGGCCGGGGACCAGAAGTGAACAATACAAAGTGCTACCTGGCTCGTACGCAATTTTAAATGATTGTTTTTATGGAGAGAAAAAAAGAAAACTACTCCACTATATGTATATAAGCAGGAGCCTCCGCTCTTGCTTGCTAGGGTTGCTCCCTTCACACACTCATCCTCTCCAGATCTAAACACGATAGCGGTGGCCACACTCCCTCTCTGCTCACCGCTGGTCACAGATCTGGCCGGATCCCCTCCGCCGGGGAAGGGGTGAAGGTGCAACGTTCACGCGGTCCTCGTCGGCGATGGAGCAAACCCACTGCTGGTGCATCCCGATACGCGTGCCTTGCCATTCTCTCCCACACAGCGCCGACTAGGGAGGGCCTTCGACCCAGTCTTCCTCGCTGCCGTGGTGTGGGCAGATCCGGCCTCCCGCCGCCCACCTAGCCAAATCCTGATGAGCCTCAGGTATAACTTCCTTCGAAACCGGCCTTGCTCTACTGCCCCAGGTCCCCACGTCGATGCATGTGAATCTTTTTCTACTTCTCAGCCCTCCTCGTAGATTGGCTCGATCGGCTGTTCCAAAGCCACCTAAATTATTACTATTAGAGGTAAAGCTACTGCATGTAGTCGAATCTACGACTTGGTTCAAAGCGGGAAGAACGGGGGAAAAGTTCTAGCATGACTCTAGGACTTGGTTCAAAGAGGAAAGATTGGGGGTGGGGGGTGGGGGTAGTAGAGACTGGCTACCCAACCGGTCTCTTGGTTGAAAAGGGAAATAAAGGGAAAATAAAGTACAAACTAGATATTGAACCGATCTACTAGTTGAAAAAGGAAAGAAAGTGGGGATTGGGGGACAAGTCAACAGATTATTTCCAGCACTAGATTTGTTGCCCTCACATAGTTAAAGGTGGCTATAGTGTACAAAAATGGGACCAACCCAGATATCGTGTTTGGATGTTTGTTTGCATCATCACTTTATGCATCAGTGGAGGTACATGGTGCTGGTGCACCCACTGTCCGATGCCCTTATGGCAATTTTTAGCTGTTGTTAATCTAATGCCGCTGGTAAAATGCAACAATCTCATTGTTAAAGTAAGGACATATTTAACCAATGTTGTTTTTTAATGTAATGCCCCCAGTAATATGAAGCAATGGCCATGTTTTAATGTCCTGCTATATGAACGTCTCCAACGTATCTATAATTTTGATTGTTCCATGCTATTATAGTATCAATCTTGGATGTTTTTATATGCAATTGTATGCAATTATATATCATTTTTTGGGACTAACCTATTAACCTAGTGCCTAGTGCCAGTTGCTGTTTTCTGCTTGTTTTTGGCTTTTCAGAGAAACAGTACCAAATGAAGTTCAAATGCCACGAAACTTTTTGGAGATTTTTTTTCTGAACAAAAGAAACCTGGAAAGCTTCGGGAGGAGACTAGAAGCATCACGAGGCCTCCACAAGGCACTAGGGCGCGCCCCAGGGGGGGCGCGCCGTGTTGCCTTGTGGGGCCCACGTGACTCCATTTGACCTAATTCCACTTCTATAAATTCACAAATATTGGGAAACCCCCAGATAGCCAGAAAAAATAACCTTTCCACCGCCGCAAGCCTCTGTTCTTCCGCGATCCCATCTGGAGGCCTTTTTCGGCACTCCGCCGGAGGGGGAATCAATCACGGAGGGCTTCTACATCAACCTTGCTGCCCTTCCGATGATGTGTGAGTAGTTTACCACAGACCTACGGGTCCATAGCTAGTAGCTAGATGGCTTCTTCTCTCTCTTTGATCTTCAATACAATGTTCTCCTTGATGTTCTTGGAGTTCTATCCGATGTAATCTTCTTTTGCGGTGTGTTTGTTGGGATCTGATGAATTGTGAGTTTATGATCAGATTATTCATGAGAAATATTTTAGTCTTCTCTGAACTCTTTTATGCATGATTGTTATAGCTTTGTATTTCTCTCCAATCTATCGGTTTAGTTTGGCATACTAGATTGATTTATCTTGCAATGGGAGAGGTGCTTTGTGATGGGTTCAATCTTGTGGTGCTCAATCCCAGTGACAGAAGGGGACATGACACATATTTGTATTGTTGCCATTAAGGATAAAAAGATGGGGTTTATTCATATTGCTTGAATTTGCTTCTCTACATCATGTCATCTTGCTTAAGGCGTTACTCTGTTTCATACTTAATACCCTAGATGCATGCTGGATAGCGGTCGATGGGTGGAGTAATAGTAGTAGATGCAGGCAGGAGTCGGTCTACTTGTCTCGGACATGATGCCTATATACATGATCATTCCCATGAATCCGTCATAATTATTTGCTATTCTGTCAATTGCCCAACAGTAATTTGTTTACCCACCGTATGTTTCTACGCTCGAGAGAGAAGCCTCTAGTGAAAACTATGGCCCCCGGGTCTATCTCTATCATATTAAAAACCCAAAAATACCTTGCTGCAATTTATTTACTTTTATTTTTATTAGTATTTTATTTTAGTTATTTACCTCTATAAGATTTAATCCTTGCAAGTAACCGCTAAGAGGATTGACAACCCCCTTATTTGCGTTGGGTGCAAGTGTTTGCTCTTGTGTGTGCAGGTGCGTTTTAACGGAATTTTGCTTGGTTCTCCTACTGGATTGATAACCTTGGTTCTTAACTGAGGGAAATACTTATCTCTACTGTACTGCATCATCCTCTCCTCTTCGGGGAAATACCAACACAGACGACAAGTAGCAGGAAGAATTTCTGGCGCCGTTGCCGGGGAGACATCATCAAAATTACCAAGTACCTTCATGCAAATTATCATTCACTTGCATTTACTTTATTTACCTTTTATTTGCATTTACCTCTCGTTTTCATCTCCCACACTTCTATTTTTTTTTACAAAAACACAAAAATATTTTATTTGCTTGTTTGCTAGTTTGCTTGCTTGCCTCACCATTATGGCTAGCTCTTCGCTCGTTACTACTACCCCTAAAAAAGAAGTACTTAATTTTAAACAAAGGGGAGGAGAGAATTTAAAGGATGCTTGGTATAGGATTTGCAATGCTCAAAATAGATCAACTCGTAAGCAATCCATTACCGTTCTTCTTCAAAAAAAATTACGTGGGAATCACTACTTGGTATAGATTTGTTCTTGACACTATTAACAGAGGGGATTTCTTGATGTGTCCCACTTCGGATGCTCTCAATGCTATGGGAAATTTAGTGGGTTCACCCCTATCATTATTAATGAATCGGCATTGACTTTGGAGCATGTTATGCAAAGGTTAGAAGCTATAGAAAATAAAATGCCTACTATTGAACATCTTGAAAATCTAGATAAGAAATTCCACAATCATATTACTCAATTTGGTTCTAAGGTGGGGATTGCCTTGAAAACTTTGAAGGAAAAAGAACCAATAATTAACGAAAGGATAGACCAAAGCTTCGCTAGAATTGATAAGTTGGAGGAAGTTATTAACAACTTGGGCTCCGCTTTTTCCTCCACTAAAAACATTGATAGAACTCCTCCAAATAAAAATTGCAAGTTTATATATGTTCCTAAGGTCAAGGGTGCTACTTCTAGTAAAGGGAGTGAGGATCTTAAAACGATTAGCGTGCACCCCAATTTCATTCATATAATTAAGGAACCTACCCATAAAAAGAAGATTCTTGATTTTGTACCTAGAAGTGTGGTAATGAGAAACTCCTATGTTAAATCTATTAGAAAAAATGGATGTGTGATTGAGGAGTTAGAAACCAAGGATGACAACACTTGAAACTATGCATTAGCTAGGGGCATAAAACAATAGCGCTTGTTGGGAGGTAATCCAATGAATAAAATAAATTTTTGCTTTTACCTTCTGTTTTTGTGTGTTTGCACAATTATACCTTCTGTTATGATTGTGTTTTTATGTTTTAATTAGTGTTTGTGCCAAGTAATGCCTTTGGGATGATGTTGATGATAGTATAATTGATGCTGTTTGGAAAACAGAAAGTTTTGCGTCCAGTGCTGAAATTTTGGTTTTGTACTGGAGCGTCAGAAAAATCTGAAATTTTTACACAGTATTGGTATATGAATTTTTTACGTTTTCCTAATTTTTCAGAATATTTGGAGTTACAGAATTATGGCTTTTAAATAGATCTTTACAGACTGTTCTGTTTTAGACAGATTCTGTTTTTGTTGGATAGTTTGCTTATTTTGATGAATCTATGGATCGTATCGGGGGGTATGAGTCATGGAGAAGTTGGAGTACAGTAGAATTATTCCAATATTAAATATGAATCAATTTACTACAGTACCTAAAGTTTAAGATTTGTTTGTTATACTAACGGATCTCACGAGGTTTCTGTTGAGTTTTGTGTGCTGAAGTTTTCAAGATTTGGGTGAGACTACGATGGATAAAGGAATAAGGAGTGGCAAGAGCCTAAGCATGGGGATGCCCAAGGCACCCCAAGGTAATATTCAAGGAATACTCAAGCGTCTAAGCTTGGGGATGCCCCGAAAGGCATCCCCTCTTTCGTCTACAATCTATCGGTAACTCACTTGGAGCTATATTTTTATTCATCACATGATATGTGTTTTACTTGGAGCGTCTTGTGAAATAGTTTGTTTGCTTTTGCTTGCTTTTTAGTTTGTCACAATCATCTTTGCTGAACACACCTTTTTGAGAGGGACACACATTATTCGTGATTTGTTAGAATACTCTATGTGCTTCACTTATATCTTTTGAGCTAGGCAGTTCCTCTAGTGCTTCACTTATACCTTTTAGAGCACGGAGGTGGTTATATTTTAAAGAAATAGTTGCACTCTCATGCTTCACTTATATCTTTTTGAGAGTCTCATGCTAGCAATGGTAATATGCACGGGTTATGAATTTAGTCCTGATATGATAGGTATTCAAGAGGGATATAATAAAAACTTTCATGTAGATCGCTGAATATGATAAATTTTATTCCTTGCAATAGTTTTGCGATATTAAGATGGTAATATGTGGGAGGTATTAGTAGATAATTGTGGTTTAGTAAGAATAATTGTGTTAAGGTTTGTGATTCCCGAAGCATGCACGTATGATCTGTCGTTATACTAGGAAGTTGGAGCATGATTTATTATTGATTGTCTTCCTTTGCATGGCGGTGGGGGGCGCGCGATGGTTAACTCCTACCAACCTCCCCCCTAGGAGAATGCGTAGTAGTACTTTGCTTCGAGGGCTAATAAACTTTTGCAATAAGTATGTGAGTTCTTTATGACTAATGTGAGTCCATGGATTATACGCACTCTCACCCTTCCGCAATTTGCTAGCCTCTTCGGTACCGTGCATTGCCCTTTATCACATTGAGAGTTGGTGCAAACTTCACCGGTGCATCCAAACCCCGTGATATGATACGCTCTATCACACATAAGCCTGTTTATATCTTCCTCAAAACAGCCACCATACCTACCTATCATGGCATTTTCATAGCCATTCCGAGATATATTGCCATGCAACTTCCACCGTTCCGTTTTTATGACATACATCATCATTGTCATATTGCTTTGCATGATCATATAGCTGACATAGTATTCGTGGCTCAGCCACCGTTCATCATTTTTATACATGTTACACTAGCATCATTTCACATCCTGGTACACTGCCAGAGGCATTCATATAGAGTCATATTTTTGTTCTAGTATCGAGTTGTAATGTTGAGTTGTAAGTAAATAGAAGTGTGATGATTATAATTATTAGAGCATTGTCCCAGTGAGGAAAGGATGATGGAGAGGATGATTCCGCCACAAGTCGGGATGAGACTCCGGACGAAATTATAAAAAAAAATTGAAAAAAGGAGAAAAAACGAGGCGAAAAAGAGCCATGAAAAAGAAAAAAATGAAAAAAATAAATGAGGGAAAAAAAGAGAAGGGGCAATGTTACTATCCTTTTCCACACTTGTGCTTTAGAGTAGCACCATGTTTTTCATATAGAGAGTCTCCTATTTTGTCACTTTCATATACTAGTGGGGATTTTTCATTATAGAACTTGGCTTGTATATTCCGATGATGGGCTTCCTCAAATGCCCGAGGTCTTCATGAGCAAGCAAGTTGGATGCACACCCACTTAGTTTCCATGTTGAGCTTTCATACACTTATAGCTCTTAGTGCATCCGTTGCATGGCAATCCCTACTCCTCGCATTGACATCAATTGATGGGCATCTCCATAGCCCGTTGATTAGCCTCGTTGATGTGAGACTTTCTCCACTTTTTTGACTTCTGTTATTTATCCCCTATCACCATACTCTATTCCACCCATAGTGCTATATCCATGGCCTGCGCTCATGTATTGCGTGGGAGTTGAAAAAGCTGAAGCGTGTTAAAAAGTATGAACCAATTGCTTGGCTAAAACCGGGGTTGTGCATGATAAATACTTTGTGTGACGAAGATGGAGCCTGACAGGGTTATATGATTTTGTAGGGATAATGTTCTTTGGCATTTTTATTTTAAAAGACATGATTGTTTATTAGTATGCCTGAGTATTGATGTCTTTATATCAAATTATAGACTATTGCTTTGAATCACTTGGATCTTATTATTCATACCGTAAGAGAGAGATTACATGATGAAACATGATAGGTAGCATTCCACATAAAAAATTCTGTTTTTATCATTTACCTACTCGAGGACGAGCAGGAATTAAGCTTGGGGATGCTTGATACGTCTCCAACGTATCTATAATTTTTTATTGTTCCATGCTATTATAGTATCAATCTTGGATGTTTTTATATGCAATTGTATGCAATTATATATTATTTTTTGGGACTAACCTATTAACCTAGTGCCCAGTGCCAATTGCTGTTTTCTGCTTGTTTTTGGCTTTTCAGAGAAACAGTACCAAATGAAGTCCAAATGCCACGAAACTTTTTGGAGATTTTTTTTCTGGACAAAAGAAACTTGGGAAGCTTCGGGAGGAGGCCAGAAGCCTCACGAAGCCTCCACAAAGGCACTAGGGCGCGCCCCGGGGGGGGCGCCATGCTGCCTTGTGGGGCCCACGTGACTCTGTTTGACCTAATTCCACCTCTATAAATTCACAAATATTGGGAAACCCCCAGAGAGCCAAAAGAAATAACCTTTCCGCCTCCGCAAGCCTCTGTTCTTCCGCGATCCCATTTGGAGGCCTTTTCCGGTACTCTGCCGGAAGGGGAATCGATCACGGAGGGCTTCTACATCAACCTTGCTGCCCTTCCGATGATGTGTGAGTAGTTTACCAGAGACCTACGGGTCCATAGCTAGTAGCTAGATGGCTTCTTCTCTCTCTTTGATCTTCAATACAATGTTCTCCTTGATGTTCTTGGAGTTCTATCCGATGTAATCTTCTTTTGCGGTGTGTTTGTTGGGATCCGATGAATTGTGAGTTTATGATCAGATTATTCATGAGAAATATTTGAGTCTTCTCTGAACTCTTCTATGCATGATTGTTATAGCTTTGTATTTCTCTCCGATCTATCGGTTCAGTTTTGCCTACTAGATTGATTTATCTTGCAATGGGAGAGGTGCTTTGTGATGGGTTCAATCTTGCGGTGCTCAATCCCAATGATAGAAGGGGACATGACACATATTTGTATTGTTGCCATTAAGGATAAAAAGATGGGGTTTATTCATATTGCTTGAATTTGCTTCTCTACATCATGTCATCTTGCTTAAGGCGTTACTCTGTTTCATACTTAATACCCTAGATGCATGCTGGATAGCTGTCGATGGGTGGAGTAATAGTAGTAGATGCAGGCAGGAGTCAGTCTACTTGTCTCGGACGTGATGCCTATATACATGATCATTGCCATGAATCCGTCATAATTATTTGCTATTCTGTCAATTGCCCAACAGTAATTTGTTTACCCACCGTATGTTTCTGCGCTCGAGAGAGAAGCCTCTAGTGAAAACTATGCCCCCGGGTCTATATTTATCATATTAAAAACCCAAAAATACCTTGCTGCAATTTATTTACTTTTATTTTTATTAGTATTTTAGTTTAGTTATTTACCTTTATAAGATTTAATCCTTGCAAGTAACCGCTAAGGGGATTGACAACCCCCTTATTTGCGTTGGGTGCAAGTGTTTGGTCTTGTGTGTGCAGGTGCGTTTTAATGAAATTTTTCTTGGTTCTCCTACTGGATTGATAACCTTGGTTCTTAACTCAGGGAAATACTTATCTCTACTGTACTGCATCATCCTCTCCTCTTTGGGGAAATACCAACGCAGACTACAAGTAGCACTATATTTCCCATAAAGGTAAGTAAGTTGCTTCTTTTCGTTAGAAATGAAATTGTCCTGGTCTGCCTACTGTAACATGCGCTTATACCAACTCTTTAGCACCTGTTAATCTAATGTAGCTGGTAAAATCAAGCAATGGCACCATTAAAGTAATGTCAAATTTAACAGTTGTCATTGTTAATCTTAATGCCCCCGGTAGTACGAAGCAATGCTGCAGCTTTAGAAATTGCTACTGTCCTTCTATGATTGCCATTAAGATAAGGACGATGCTTCTTTTCATTTGACATATGTTTCATCACTTGTTATTCACCCGCCTTTCTGCCTATTTGTGCAAAGAGAGATATACATTTCACCTCGTTGCTATTGTGACCTTTTGGTGAACTGCACAAAACACTTCTTTTTTGGAAAGAGTGTCTTGTGCAGTTCTACTAAAATGTCACACGGGCAACATCTCTTGATTTTAGTGGAACCGCACAAAGGGTGATTGGAGTTCCTAACCTTCTTGTTGAACTCCGTGGTTAATCTCCTCCAACAGTTAATTAGCTTTTGCAAGATTAGCCGTCACTGTCACCACAATGGCACTTTGCACATATTTGTGTAACGAACATGGACGCTTGATTTTAGATGAACTGCACAAAAGCATATCCAAATTATAGTTGCACATTCCACGAGCTTGACGACCAACCTTGATGTTGCTCAGTTTTAGTGCAACTAATGAAGAAGCTGCCAGCTCATGGGACCAAGTACTTCTTGCTAACTGCATGATGCAAACATTGCTTCATTTTAGGTGAACTGCACAAAAAGGTCGCATGAATATAATCATCCATGTTGGTGACTGGTGTCAACCCATCTACTATGGCGTTGACTGCAGATATGGTTCCCATGATGAGGTATGTTCCTTTTTGGTACTACCCTTTGGCAGAACGATCCTGCATGTTGACTTCGCATCAAGCTAGTGATCTTGTCCTAATGTTTTGGCACTGCCATGAGAAAGCAATAATGTTATGTATTATTTCGCACCTTAATCTAATGCCACTAATAATTTGAGGCAATGTTTTGGCATCGCTAGTGCCACTGATAAAATGAAGTAATAATACAGTTAAAATAGAGCTACTGTCTTCGCTATCATTTCATTTCCAATGTAGATAATGAAAGTGCTTCTCTTTGTTAGTATACGTTTCATCAAATAGTCCCATTCTTAAAGTAATGACACGTTTAAGTATCTCTGCAAACAGGGATGCTTAATTTTAGTTGAACTGCACAAAAAAAGTGATTGGAATGACGCAAGGCCCTTCCTGGTTCATCACTTGTACAAGGTGTATCCAGGAGAATTGGGTCGGTGTGCCCTATGAGGCCTACCATTGAGTCCACTTATCAGTCCCTATGACACCTACCGTCGAGGCGGCGCAGGGTCCCTCTCTCCCTCGCAGCACGGCGGGCGCCATAGTTTTAGTTGAACTGCACAAAAAAAGAGATTGGAATAACTCAAGGCCCCTCCTACTGCCACACTGAATTTGTTCATAGTTTTCAACGAATTGCCTTCATGGCAAGTTACGATGACCTGAAGAATAACTTGATCTCACTATGTCATCTCACATAGGTCAGTCCTGTCCTTCATCCACATCATCGTGCTTTGTCATACTGTGCTACTGTTGTATTTTCTATTAATAAACTTATTGTATTGCAATATTTTCCCATTAAGAAAATGAAGTTGCTTCTATTTATTTGTGTATGTTTCATCAACTAGGGCCACTATTATATTAATCACGTTTTTTCATTATCTGTGCAAATAGGGTTATTCAGCTACATTTTAGTGGAACTGCACAAATGTTTGGATGGAACCCGCATATGCAGACTGTGAGTGCCACCATCTAAAATAACGTGGCTTTGAACGACACAGATTGTGTGGATGATTCCACAAGTTCTTGGCGACCCGCTTATGCAGAACATGTTAATCTACCGGTGTGTGACATGCGTGCCCATAAACTGGACTGGTTTCAGTATTGCAGCAAATCCTTGAATCAAATAGCTTACATAATTAGGTTTATGGTTTGCTGGATATATTGGCACTTCTCCAGGGATTACTCTTTTCTCAGAGAAGCATCAATCGATTTTTCTTTACATGTACACATTCTCACAACTTTGTTCTAGTTTTAAAGTTAATATTGGCTCTGATCTGTGAATCAATGAGATGCATAGGCATCTTTGTTGTACTTATTATGGGAATCTTATGAGTTGGTTGTGAATCTTGGAAGCTGTGAAACACGGCATGATGATGCAGGCAACAGCAACCCTATCAAGCTCTTCAATACTCTACCTCAAACCCGTCTCAAATATGGCGCCAATATGAGGCTGCCCGGTCACGCCCGGGCACCCCACTCCACATCATATTCATCCACAAGGACCCCACCTGCAGCCACACAATTCTCCTTCCTCTCTCATCTCTCTCTCGTGTGGAGCACACAACACACAACGACACCGGCCCGGAGCTCGGACGGGTGCAGCCGGAGCCTGATAGGGTTATATGATTTTGTAGGGATAATGTTCTTTGGCATTTTTATTTTAAAAGACATGATTGTTTATTAGTATGCCTGAGTATTGATGTCTTTATATCAAATTATAGACTATTGCTTTGAATCACTTGGATCTTATTATTCATACCGTAAGAGAGAGATTACATGATGAAACATGATACGTAGCATTCCACATCAAAAATTCTATTTTTATCATTTACCTACTCGAGGACGAGCAGGAATTAAGCTTGGGGATGCTTGATACGTCTCCAACGTATCTATAATTTTTTATTGTTCCATGCTATTATAGTATCAATCTTGGATGTTTTTATATGCAATTGTATGCAATTATATATCATTTTTGGGACTAACCTATTAACCTAGTGCCCAGTGCCAATTGCTGTTTTCTGCTTGTTTTTGGCTTTTCAAAGAAACAGTACCAAATGAAGTCCAAATGCCACGAAACTTTTTGGAGATTTTTTTTCTGGACAAAAGAAACTTGGGAAGCTTCGGGAGGAGGCCAGAAGCCTCACGAAGCCTCCACAAAGGCACTAGGGCGCGCCCCGGGGGGGCGCCCTGCTGCCTTGTGGGGCCCACGTGACTCTGTTTGACCTAATTCCACCTCTATAAATTCACAAATATTGGGAAACCCCCAGAGAGCCAAAAGAAATAACCTTTCTGCCTCCGCAAGCCTCTGTTCTTCCGCGATCCCATTTGGAGGCCTTTTCCGGTACTCTGCCGGAAGGGGAATCGATCACGGAGGGCTTCTACATCAACCTTGCTGCCCTTCCGATGATGTGTGAGTAGTTTACCAGAGACCTACGGGTCCATAGCTAGTAGCTAGATGGCTTCTTCTCTCTCTTTGATCTTCAATACAATGTTCTCCTTGATGTTCTTGGAGTTCTATCCGATGTAATCTTCTTTTGCGGTGTGTTTGTTGGGATCCGATGAATTGTGAGTTTATGATCAGATTATTCATGAGAAATATTTGAGTCTTCTCTGAACTCTTCTATGCATGATTGTTATAGCTTTGTATTTCTCTCCGATCTATCGGTTCAGTTTTGCCTACTAGATTGATTTATCTTGCAATGGGAGAGGTGCTTTGTGATGGGTTCAATCTTGCGGTGCTCAATCCCAATGATAGAAGGGGACATGACACATATTTGTATTGTTGCCATTAAGGATAAAAAGATGGGGTTTATTCATATTGCTTGAATTTGCTTCTCTACATCATGTCATCTTGCTTAAGGCGTTACTCTGTTTCATACTTAATACCCTAGATGCATGCTGGATAGCTGTCGATGGGTGGAGTAATAGTAGTAGATGCAGGCAGGAGTTAGTCTACTTGTCTCGGACGTGATGCCTATATACATGATCATTGCCATGAATCCGTCATAATTATTTGCTATTCTGTCAATTGCCCAACAGTAATTTGTTTACCCACCGTATGTTTCTGCGCTCGAGAGAGAAGCCTCTAGTGAAAACTATGCCCCCGGGTCTATATTTATCATATTAAAAACCCAAAAATACCTTGCTGCAATTTATTTACTTTTATTTTTATTAGTATTTTAGTTTAGTTATTTACCTCTATAAGATTTAATCCTTGCAAGTAACCGCTAAGGGGATTGACAACCCCCTTATTTGCGTTGGGTGCAAGTGTTTGGTCTTGTGTGTGCAGGTGCGTTTTAATGAAATTTTTCTTGGTTCTCCTATTGGATTGATAACCTTGGTTCTTAACTCAGGGAAATACTTATCTCTACTGTACTGCATCATCCTCTCCTCTTTGGGGAAATACCAACGCAGACTACAAGTAGCACTATATTTCCCATAAAGGTAAGTAAGTTGCTTCTTTTCGTTAGAAATGAAATTGTCCTGGTCTGCCTACTGTAACATGCGCTTATACCAACTCTTTAGCACCTGTTAATCTAATGTAGCTGGTAAAATCAAGCAATGGCACCATTAAAGTAATGTCAAATTTAACAGTTGTCATTGTTAATCTTAATGCCCCCGGTAGTACGAAGCAATGCTGCAGCTTTAGAAATTGCTACTGTCCTTCTATGATTGCCATTAAGATAAGGACGATGCTTCTTTTCATTTGACATATGTTTCATCACTTGTTATTCACCCGCCTTTCTACCTATTTGTGCAAAGAGAGATATACATTTCACCTCGTTGCTATTGTGACCTTTTGGTGAACTGCACAAAACACTTCTTTTTTGGAAAGAGTGTCTTGTGCAGTTCTACTAAAATGTCACACGGGCAACATCTCTTGATTTTAGTGGAACCGCACAAAGGGTGATTGGAGTTCCTAACCTTCTTGTTGAACTCCGTGGTTAATCTCCTCCAACAGTTAATTAGCTTTTGCAAGATTAGCCGTCACTGTCACCACAATGGCACTTTGCACATATTTGTGTAACGAACATGGACGCTTGATTTTAGATGAACTGCACAAAAGCATATCCAAATTATAGTTGCACATTCCACGAGCTTGACGACCAACCTTGATGTTGCTCAGTTTTAGTGCAACTAATGAAGAAGCTGCCAGCTCATGGGACCAAGTACTTCTTGCTAACTGCATGATGCAAACATTGCTTCATTTTAGGTGAACTGCACAAAAAGGTCGCATGAATATAATCATCCATGTTGGTGACTGGTGTCAACCCATCTACTATGGCGTTGACTGCAGATATGGTTCCCATGATGAGGTATGTTCCTTTTTGGTACTACCCTTTGGCAGAACGATCCTGCATGTTGACTTCGCATCAAGCTAGTGATCTTGTCCTAATGTTTTGGCACTGCCATGAGAAAGCAATAATGTTATGTATTATTTCGCACCTTAATCTAATGCCACTAATAATTTGAGGCAATGTTTTGGCATCGCTAGTGCCACTGATAAAATGAAGTAATAATACAGTTAAAATAGAGCTACTGTCTTCGCTATCATTTCATTTCCAATGTAGATAATGAAAGTGCTTCTCTTTGTTAGTATACGTTTCATCAAATAGTCCCATTCTTAAAGTAATGACACGTTTAAGTATCTCTGCAAACAGGGATGCTTAATTTTAGTTGAACTGCACAAAAAAAGTGATTGGAATGACGCAAGGCCCTTCCTGGTTCATCACTTGTACAAGGTGTATCCAGGAGAATTGGGTCGGTGTGCCCTATGAGGCCTACCATTGAGTCCACTTATCAGTCCCTATGACGCCTACCGTCGAGGCGGCGCAGGGTCCCTCTCTCCCTCGCAGCACGGCGGGCGCCATAGTTTTAGTTGAACTGCACAAAAAAAGAGATTGGAATAACTCAAGGCCCCTCCTACTGCCACACTGAATTTGTTCATAGTTTTCAACGAATTGCCTTCATGGCAAGTTACGATGACCTGAAGAATAACTTGATCTCACTATGTCATCTCACATAGGTCAGTCCTGTCCTTCATCCACATCATCGTGCTTTGTCATACTGTGCTACTGTTGTATTTTCTATTAATAAACTTATTGTATTGCAATATTTTCCCATTAAGAAAATGAAGTTGCTTCTATTTATTTGTGTATGTTTCATCAACTAGGGCCACTATTATATTAATCACGTTTTTTCATTATCTGTGCAAATAGGGTTATTCAGCTACATTTTAGTGGAACTGCACAAATGTTTGGATGGAACCCGCATATGCAGACTGTGAGTGCCACCATCTAAAATAACGTGGCTTTGAACGACACAGATTGTGTGGATGATTCCACAAGTTCTTGGCGACCCGCTTATGCAGAACATGTTAATCTACCGGTGTGTGACATGCGTGCCCATAAACTGGACTGGTTTCAGTATTGCAGCAAATCCTTGAATCAAATAGCTTACATAATTAGGTTTATGGTTTGCTGGATATATTGGCACTTCTCCAGGGATTACTCTTTTCTCAGAGAAGCATCAATCGATTTTTCTTTACATGTACACATTCTCACAACTTTGTTCTAGTTTTAAAGTTAATATTGGCTCTGATCTGTGAATCAATGAGATGCATAGGCATCTTTGTTGTACTTATTATGGGAATCTTATGAGTTGGTTGTGACTCTTGGAAGCTGTGAAACACGGCATGATGATGCAGGCAACAGCAACCCTATCAAGCTCTTCAATACTCTACCTCAAACCCGTCTCAAATATGGCGCCAATATGAGGCTGCCCGGTCACGCCCGGGCACCCCACTCCACATCATATTCATCCACAAGGACCCCACCTGCAGCCACACAATTCTCCTTCCTCTCTCATCTCTCTCTCGTGTGGAGCACACAACACACAACGACACCGGCCCGGAGCTCGGACGGGTGCAGCCGGAGCCTGATAGGGTTATATGATTTTGTAGGGATAATGTTCTTTGGCATTTTTATTTTAAAAGACATGATTGTTTATTAGTATGCCTGAGTATTGATGTCTTTATATCAAATTATAGACTATTGCTTTGAATCACTTGGATCTTATTATTCATACCGTAAGAGAGAGATTACATGATGAAACATGATACGTAGCATTCCACATCAAAAATTCTATTTTTATCATTTACCTACTCGAGGACGAGCAGGAATTAAGCTTGGGGATGCTTGATACGTCTCCAACGTATCTATAATTTTTTATTGTTCCATGCTATTATAGTATCAATCTTGGATGTTTTTATATGCAATTGTATGCAATTATATATCATTTTTGGGACTAACCTATTAACCTAGTGCCCAGTGCCAATTGCTGTTTTCTGCTTGTTTTTGGCTTTTCAGAGAAACAGTACCAAATGAAGTCCAAATGCCACGAAACTTTTTGGAGATTTTTTTTCTGGACAAAAGAAACTTGGGAAGCTTCGGGAGGAGGCCAGAAGCCTCACGAAGCCTCCACAAAGGCACTAGGGCGCGCCCCGGGGGGGCGCCCTGCTGCCTTGTGGGGCCCACGTGACTCTGTTTGACCTAATTCCACCTCTATAAATTCACAAATATTGGGAAACCCCCAGAGAGCCAAAAGAAATAACCTTTCTGCCTCCGCAAGCCTCTGTTCTTCCGCGATCCCATTTGGAGGCCTTTTCCGGTACTCTGCCGGAAGGGGAATCGATCACGGAGGGCTTCTACATCAACCTTGCTGCCCTTCCGATGATGTGTGAGTAGTTTACCAGAGACCTACGGGTCCATAGCTAGTAGCTAGATGGCTTCTTCTCTCTCTTTGATCTTCAATACAATGTTCTCCTTGATGTTCTTGGAGTTCTATCCGATGTAATCTTCTTTTGCGGTGTGTTTGTTGGGATCCGATGAATTGTGAGTTTATGATCAGATTATTCATGAGAAATATTTGAGTCTTCTCTGAACTCTTCTATGCATGATTGTTATAGCTTTGTATTTCTCTCCGATCTATCGGTTCAGTTTTGCCTACTAGATTGATTTATCTTGCAATGGGAGAGGTGCTTTGTGATGGGTTCAATCTTGCGGTGCTCAATCCCAATGATAGAAGGGGACATGACACATATTTGTATTGTTGCCATTAAGGATAAAAAGATGGGGTTTATTCATATTGCTTGAATTTGCTTCTCTACATCATGTCATCTTGCTTAAGGCGTTACTCTGTTTCATACTTAATACCCTAGATGCATGCTGGATAGCTGTCGATGGGTGGAGTAATAGTAGTAGATGCAGGCAGGAGTCAGTCTACTTGTCTCGGACGTGATGCCTATATACATGATCATTGCCATGAATCCGTCATAATTATTTGCTATTCTGTCAATTGCCCAACAGTAATTTGTTTACCCACCGTATGTTTCTGCGCTCGAGAGAGAAGCCTCTAGTGAAAACTATGCCCCCGGGTCTATATTTATCATATTAAAAACCCAAAAATACCTTGCTGCAATTTATTTACTTTTATTTTTATTAGTATTTTAGTTTAGTTATTTACCTCTATAAGATTTAATCCTTGCAAGTAACCGCTAAGGGGATTGACAACCCCCTTATTTGCGTTGGGTGCAAGTGTTTGGTCTTGTGTGTGCAGGTGCGTTTTAATGAAATTTTTCTTGGTTCTCCTACTGGATTGATAACCTTGGTTCTTAACTCAGGGAAATACTTATCTCTACTGTACTGCATCATCCTCTCCTCTTTGGGGAAATACCAACGCAGACTACAAGTAGCACTATATTTCCCATAAAGGTAAGTAAGTTGCTTCTTTTCGTTAGAAATGAAATTGTCCTGGTCTGCCTACTGTAACATGCGCTTATACCAACTCTTTAGCACCTGTTAATCTAATGTAGCTGGTAAAATCAAGCAATGGCACCATTAAAGTAATGTCAAATTTAACAGTTGTCATTGTTAATCTTAATGCCCCCGGTAGTACGAAGCAATGCTGCAGCTTTAGAAATTGCTACTGTCCTTCTATGATTGCCATTAAGATAAGGACGATGCTTCTTTTCATTTGACATATGTTTCATCACTTGTTATTCACCCGCCTTTCTGCCTATTTGTGCAAAGAGAGATATACATTTCACCTCGTTGCTATTGTGACCTTTTGGTGAACTGCACAAAACACTTCTTTTTTGGAAAGAGTGTCTTGTGCAGTTCTACTAAAATGTCACACGGGCAACATCTCTTGATTTTAGTGGAACCGCACAAAGGGTGATTGGAGTTCCTAACCTTCTTGTTGAACTCCGTGGTTAATCTCCTCCAACAGTTAATTAGCTTTTGCAAGATTAGCCGTCACTGTCACCACAATGGCACTTTGCACATATTTGTGTAACGAACATGGACGCTTGATTTTAGATGAACTGCACAAAAGCATATCCAAATTATAGTTGCACATTCCACGAGCTTGACGACCAACCTTGATGTTGCTCAGTTTTAGTGCAACTAATGAAGAAGCTGCCAGCTCATGGGACCAAGTACTTCTTGCTAACTGCATGATGCAAACATTGCTTCATTTTAGGTGAACTGCACAAAAAGGTCGCATGAATATAATCATCCATGTTGGTGACTGGTGTCAACCCATCTACTATGGCGTTGACTGCAGATATGGTTCCCATGATGAGGTATGTTCCTTTTTGGTACTACCCTTTGGCAGAACGATCCTGCATGTTGACTTCGCATCAAGCTAGTGATCTTGTCCTAATGTTTTGGCACTGCCATGAGAAAGCAATAATGTTATGTATTATTTCGCACCTTAATCTAATGCCACTAATAATTTGAGGCAATGTTTTGGCATCGCTAGTGCCACTGATAAAATGAAGTAATAATACAGTTAAAATAGAGCTACTGTCTTCGCTATCATTTCATTTCCAATGTAGATAATGAAAGTGCTTCTCTTTGTTAGTATACGTTTCATCAAATAGTCCCATTCTTAAAGTAATGACACGTTTAAGTATCTCTGCAAACAGGGATGCTTAATTTTAGTTGAACTGCACAAAAAAAGTGATTGGAATGACGCAAGGCCCTTCCTGGTTCATCACTTGTACAAGGTGTATCCAGGAGAATTGGGTCGGTGTGCCCTATGAGGCCTACCATTGAGTCCACTTATCAGTCCCTATGACGCCTACCGTCGAGGCGGCGCAGGGTCCCTCTCTCCCTCGCAGCACGGCGGGCGCCATAGTTTTAGTTGAACTGCACAAAAAAAGAGATTGGAATAACTCAAGGCCCCTCCTACTGCCACACTGAATTTGTTCATAGTTTTCAACGAATTGCCTTCATGGCAAGTTACGATGACCTGAAGAATAACTTGATCTCACTATGTCATCTCACATAGGTCAGTCCTGTCCTTCATCCACATCATCGTGCTTTGTCATACTGTGCTACTGTTGTATTTTCTATTAATAAACTTATTGTATTGCAATATTTTCCCATTAAGAAAATGAAGTTGCTTCTATTTATTTGTGTATGTTTCATCAACTAGGGCCACTATTATATTAATCACGTTTTTTCATTATCTGTGCAAATAGGGTTATTCAGCTACATTTTAGTGGAACTGCACAAATGTTTGGATGGAACCCGCATATGCAGACTGTGAGTGCCACCATCTAAAATAACGTGGCTTTGAACGACACAGATTGTGTGGATGATTCCACAAGTTCTTGGCGACCCGCTTATGCAGAACATGTTAATCTACCGGTGTGTGACATGCGTGCCCATAAACTGGACTGGTTTCAGTATTGCAGCAAATCCTTGAATCAAATAGCTTACATAATTAGGTTTATGGTTTGCTGGATATATTGGCACTTCTCCAGGGATTACTCTTTTCTCAGAGAAGCATCAATCGATTTTTCTTTACATGTACACATTCTCACAACTTTGTTCTAGTTTTAAAGTTAATATTGGCTCTGATCTGTGAATCAATGAGATGCATAGGCATCTTTGTTGTACTTATTATGGGAATCTTATGAGTTGGTTGTGAATCTTGGAAGCTGTGAAACACGGCATGATGATGCAGGCAACAGCAACCCTATCAAGCTCTTCAATACTCTACCTCAAACCCGTCTCAAATATGGCGCCAATATGAGGCTGCCCGGTCACGCCCGGGCACCCCACTCCACATCATATTCATCCACAAGGACCCCACCTGCAGCCACACAATTCTCCTTCCTCTCTCATCTCTCTCTCGTGTGGAGCACACAACACACAACGACACCGGCCCGGAGCTCGGACGGGTGCAGCCGGAGCCTGATAGGGTTATATGATTTTGTAGGGATAATGTTCTTTGGCATTTTTATTTTAAAAGACATGATTGTTTATTAGTATGCCTGAGTATTGATGTCTTTATATCAAATTATAGACTATTGCTTTGAATCACTTGGATCTTATTATTCATACCGTAAGAGAGAGATTACATGATGAAACATGATACGTAGCATTCCACATCAAAAATTCTATTTTTATCATTTACCTACTCGAGGACGAGCAGGAATTAAGCTTGGGGATGCTTGATACGTCTCCAACGTATCTATAATTTTTTATTGTTCCATGCTATTATAGTATCAATCTTGGATGTTTTTATATGCAATTGTATGCAATTATATATCATTTTTGGGACTAACCTATTAACCTAGTGCCCAGTGCCAATTGCTGTTTTCTGCTTGTTTTTGGCTTTTCAAAGAAACAGTACCAAATGAAGTCCAAATGCCACGAAACTTTTTGGAGATTTTTTTTCTGGACAAAAGAAACTTGGGAAGCTTCGGGAGGAGGCCAGAAGCCTCACGAAGCCTCCACAAAGGCACTAGGGCGCGCCCCGGGGGGGCGCCATGCTGCCTTGTGGGGCCCACGTGACTCTGTTTGACCTAATTCCACCTCTATAAATTCACAAATATTGGGAAACCCCCAGAGAGCCAAAAGAAATAACCTTTCCGCCTCCGCAAGCCTCTGTTCTTCCGCGATCCCATTTGGAGGCCTTTTCCGGTACTCTGCCGGAAGGGGAATCGATCACGAAGGGCTTCTACATCAACCTTGCTGCCCTTCCGATGATGTGTGAGTAGTTTACCATAGACCTACGGGTCCATAGCTAGTAGCTAGATGGCTTCTTCTCTCTCTTTGATCTTCAATACAATGTTCTCCTTGATGTTCTTGGAGTTCTATCCGATGTAATCTTCTTTTGCGGTGTGTTTGTTGGGATCCGATGAATTGTGAGTTTATGATCAGATTATTCATGAGAAATATTTGAGTCTTCTCTGAACTCTTCTATGCATGATTGTTATAGCTTTGTATTTCTCTCCGATCTATCGGTTCAGTTTTGCCTACTAGATTGATTTATCTTGCAATGGGAGAGGTGCTTTGTGATGGGTTCAATCTTGCGGTGCTCAATCCCAATGATAGAAGGGGACATGACACATATTTGTATTGTTGCCATTAAGGATAAAAAGATGGGGTTTATTCATATTGCTTGAATTTGCTTCTCTACATCATGTCATCTTGCTTAAGGCGTTACTCTGTTTCATACTTAATACCCTAGATGCATGCTGGATAGCTGTCGATGGGTGGAGTAATAGTAGTAGATGCAGGCAGGAGTCAGTCTACTTGTCTCGGACGTGATGCCTATATACATGATCATTGCCATGAATCCGTCATAATTATTTGCTATTCTGTCAATTGCCCAACAGTAATTTGTTTACCCACCGTATGTTTCTGCGCTCGAGAGAGAAGCCTCTAGTGAAAACTATGCCCCCGGGTCTATATTTATCATATTAAAAACCCAAAAATACCTTGCTGCAATTTATTTACTTTTATTTTTATTAGTATTTTATTTTAGTTATTTACCTCTATAAGATTTAATCCTTGCAAGTAACCGCTAAGGGGATTGACAACCCCCTTATTTGCGTTGGGTGCAAGTGTTTGGTCTTGTGTGTGCAGGTGCGTTTTAATGAAATTTTTCTTGGTTCTCCTACTGGATTGATAACCTTGGTTCTTAACTCAGGGAAATACTTATCTCTACTGTACTGCATCATCCTCTCCTCTTTGGGGAAATACCAACGCAGACTACAAGTAGCACTATATTTCCCATAAAGGTAAGTAAGTTGCTTCTTTTCGTTAGAAATGAAATTGTCCTGGTCTGCCTACTGTAACATGCGCTTATACCAACTCTTTAGCACCTGTTAATCTAATGTAGCTGGTAAAATCAAGCAATGGCACCATTAAAGTAATGTCAAATTTAACAGTTGTCATTGTTAATCTTAATGCCCCCGGTAGTACGAAGCAATGCTGCAGCTTTAGAAATTGCTACTGTCCTTCTATGATTGCCATTAAGATAAGGACGATGCTTCTTTTCATTTGACATATGTTTCATCACTTGTTATTCACCCGCCTTTCTACCTATTTGTGCAAAGAGAGATATACATTTCACCTCGTTGCTATTGTGACCTTTTGGTGAACTGCACAAAACACTTCTTTTTTGGAAAGAGTGTCTTGTGCAGTTCTACTAAAATGTCACACGGGCAACATCTCTTGATTTTAGTGGAACCGCACAAAGGGTGATTGGAGTTCCTAACCTTCTTGTTGAACTCCGTGGTTAATCTCCTCCAACAGTTAATTAGCTTTTGCAAGATTAGCCGTCACTGTCACCACAATGGCACTTTGCACATATTTGTGTAACGAACATGGACGCTTGATTTTAGATGAACTGCACAAAAGCATATCCAAATTATAGTTGCACATTCCACGAGCTTGACGACCAACCTTGATGTTGCTCAGTTTTAGTGCAACTAATGAAGAAGCTGCCAGCTCATGGGACCAAGTACTTCTTGCTAACTGCATGATGCAAACATTGCTTCATTTTAGGTGAACTGCACAAAAAGGTCGCATGAATATAATCATCCATGTTGGTGACTGGTGTCAACCCATCTACTATGGCGTTGACTGCAGATATGGTTCCCATGATGAGGTATGTTCCTTTTTGGTACTACCCTTTGGCAGAACGATCCTGCATGTTGACTTCGCATCAAGCTAGTGATCTTGTCCTAATGTTTTGGCACTGCCATGAGAAAGCAATAATGTTATGTATTATTTCGCACCTTAATCTAATGCCACTAATAATTTGAGGCAATGTTTTGGCATCGCTAGTGCCACTGATAAAATGAAGTAATAATACAGTTAAAATAGAGCTACTGTCTTCGCTATCATTTCATTTCCAATGTAGATAATGAAAGTGCTTCTCTTTGTTAGTATACGTTTCATCAAATAGTCCCATTCTTAAAGTAATGACACGTTTAAGTATCTCTGCAAACAGGGATGCTTAATTTTAGTTGAACTGCACAAAAAAAGTGATTGGAATGACGCAAGGCCCTTCCTGGTTCATCACTTGTACAAGGTGTATCCAGGAGAATTGGGTCGGTGTGCCCTATGAGGCCTACCATTGAGTCCACTTATCAGTCCCTATGACGCCTACCGTCGAGGCGGCGCAGGGTCCCTCTCTCCCTCGCAGCACGGCGGGCGCCATAGTTTTAGTTGAACTGCACAAAAAAAGAGATTGGAATAACTCAAGGCCCCTCCTACTGCCACACTGAATTTGTTCATAGTTTTCAACGAATTGCCTTCATGGCAAGTTACGATGACCTGAAGAATAACTTGATCTCACTATGTCATCTCACATAGGTCAGTCCTGTCCTTCATCCACATCATCGTGCTTTGTCATACTGTGCTACTGTTGTATTTTCTATTAATAAACTTATTGTATTGCAATATTTTCCCATTAAGAAAATGAAGTTGCTTCTATTTATTTGTGTATGTTTCATCAACTAGGGCCACTATTATATTAATCACGTTTTTTCATTATCTGTGCAAATAGGGTTATTCAGCTACATTTTAGTGGAACTGCACAAATGTTTGGATGGAACCCGCATATGCAGACTGTGAGTGCCACCATCTAAAATAACGTGGCTTTGAACGACACAGATTGTGTGGATGATTCCACAAGTTCTTGGCGACCCGCTTATGCAGAACATGTTAATCTACCGGTGTGTGACATGCGTGCCCATAAACTGGACTGGTTTCAGTATTGCAGCAAATCCTTGAATCAAATAGCTTACATAATTAGGTTTATGGTTTGCTGGATATATTGGCACTTCTCCAGGGATTACTCTTTTCTCAGAGAAGCATCAATCGATTTTTCTTTACATGTACACATTCTCACAACTTTGTTCTAGTTTTAAAGTTAATATTGGCTCTGATCTGTGAATCAATGAGATGCATAGGCATCTTTGTTGTACTTATTATGGGAATCTTATGAGTTGGTTGTGACTCTTGGAAGCTGTGAAACACGGCATGATGATGCAGGCAACAGCAACCCTATCAAGCTCTTCAATACTCTACCTCAAACCCGTCTCAAATATGGCGCCAATATGAGGCTGCCCGGTCACGCCCGGGCACCCCACTCCACATCATATTCATCCACAAGGACCCCACCTGCAGCCACACAATTCTCCTTCCTCTCTCATCTCTCTCTCGTGTGGAGCACACAACACACAACGACACCGGCCCGGAGCTCGGACGGGTGCAGCCGGAGCCTAATAGGGTTATATGATTTTGTAGGGATAATGTTCTTTGGCATTTTTATTTTAAAAGACATGATTGTTTATTAGTATGCCTGAGTATTGATGTCTTTATATCAAATTATAGACTATTGCTTTGAATCACTTGGATCTTATTATTCATACCGTAAGAGAGAGATTACATGATGAAACATGATACGTAGCATTCCACATCAAAAATTCTATTTTTATCATTTACCTACTCGAGGACGAGCAGGAATTAAGCTTGGGGATGCTTGATACGTCTCCAACGTATCTATAATTTTTTATTGTTCCATGCTATTATAGTATCAATCTTGGATGTTTTTATATGCAATTGTATGCAATTATATATCATTTTTGGGACTAACCTATTAACCTAGTGCCCAGTGCCAATTGCTGTTTTCTGCTTGTTTTTGGCTTTTCAGAGAAACAGTACCAAATGAAGTCCAAATGCCACGAAACTTTTTGGAGATTTTTTTTCTGGACAAAAGAAACTTGGGAAGCTTCGGGAGGAGGCCAGAAGCCTCACGAAGCCTCCACAAAGGCACTAGGGCGCGCCCCGGGGGGGCGCCCTGCTGCCTTGTGGGGCCCACGTGACTCTGTTTGACCTAATTCCACCTCTATAAATTCACAAATATTGGGAAACCCCCAGAGAGCCAAAAGAAATAACCTTTCTGCCTCCGCAAGCCTCTGTTCTTCCGCGATCCCATTTGGAGGCCTTTTCCGGTACTCTGCCGGAAGGGGAATCGATCACGGAGGGCTTCTACATCAACCTTGCTGCCCTTCCGATGATGTGTGAGTAGTTTACCAGAGACCTACGGGTCCATAGCTAGTAGCTAGATGGCTTCTTCTCTCTCTTTGATCTTCAATACAATGTTCTCCTTGATGTTCTTGGAGTTCTATCCGATGTAATCTTCTTTTGCGGTGTGTTTGTTGGGATCCGATGAATTGTGAGTTTATGATCAGATTATTCATGAGAAATATTTGAGTCTTCTCTGAACTCTTCTATGCATGATTGTTATAGCTTTGTATTTCTCTCCGATCTATCGGTTCAGTTTTGCCTACTAGATTGATTTATCTTGCAATGGGAGAGGTGCTTTGTGATGGGTTCAATCTTGCGGTGCTCAATCCCAATGATAGAAGGGGACATGACACATATTTGTATTGTTGCCATTAAGGATAAAAAGATGGGGTTTATTCATATTGCTTGAATTTGCTTCTCTACATCATGTCATCTTGCTTAAGGCGTTACTCTGTTTCATACTTAATACCCTAGATGCATGCTGGATAGCTGTCGATGGGTGGAGTAATAGTAGTAGATGCAGGCAGGAGTTAGTCTACTTGTCTCGGACGTGATGCCTATATACATGATCATTGCCATGAATCCGTCATAATTATTTGCTATTCTGTCAATTGCCCAACAGTAATTTGTTTACCCACCGTATGTTTCTGCGCTCGAGAGAGAAGCCTCTAGTGAAAACTATGCCCCCGGGTCTATATTTATCATATTAAAAACCCAAAAATACCTTGCTGCAATTTATTTACTTTTATTTTTATTAGTATTTTAGTTTAGTTATTTACCTCTATAAGATTTAATCCTTGCAAGTAACCGCTAAGGGGATTGACAACCCCCTTATTTGCGTTGGGTGCAAGTGTTTGGTCTTGTGTGTGCAGGTGCGTTTTAATGAAATTTTTCTTGGTTCTCCTACTGGATTGATAACCTTGGTTCTTAACTCAGGGAAATACTTATCTCTACTGTACTGCATCATCCTCTCCTCTTTGGGGAAATACCAACGCAGACTACAAGTAGCACTATATTTCCCATAAAGGTAAGTAAGTTGCTTCTTTTCGTTAGAAATGAAATTGTCCTGGTCTGCCTACTGTAACATGCGCTTATACCAACTCTTTAGCACCTGTTAATCTAATGTAGCTGGTAAAATCAAGCAATGGCACCATTAAAGTAATGTCAAATTTAACAGTTGTCATTGTTAATCTTAATGCCCCCGGTAGTACGAAGCAATGCTGCAGCTTTAGAAATTGCTACTGTCCTTCTATGATTGCCATTAAGATAAGGACGATGCTTCTTTTCATTTGACATATGTTTCATCACTTGTTATTCACCCGCCTTTCTACCTATTTGTGCAAAGAGAGATATACATTTCACCTCGTTGCTATTGTGACCTTTTGGTGAACTGCACAAAACACTTCTTTTTTGGAAAGAGTGTCTTGTGCAGTTCTACTAAAATGTCACACGGGCAACATCTCTTGATTTTAGTGGAACCGCACAAAGGGTGATTGGAGTTCCTAACCTTCTTGTTGAACTCCGTGGTTAATCTCCTCCAACAGTTAATTAGCTTTTGCAAGATTAGCCGTCACTGTCACCACAATGGCACTTTGCACATATTTGTGTAACGAACATGGACGCTTGATTTTAGATGAACTGCACAAAAGCATATCCAAATTATAGTTGCACATTCCACGAGCTTGACGACCAACCTTGATGTTGCTCAGTTTTAGTGCAACTAATGAAGAAGCTGCCAGCTCATGGGACCAAGTACTTCTTGCTAACTACATGATGCAAACATTGCTTCATTTTAGGTGAACTGCACAAAAAGGTCGCATGAATATAATCATCCATGTTGGTGACTGGTGTCAACCCATCTACTATGGCGTTGACTGCAGATATGGTTCCCATGATGAGGTATGTTCCTTTTTGGTACTACCCTTTGGCAGAACGATCCTGCATGTTGACTTCGCATCAAGCTAGTGATCTTGTCCTAATGTTTTGGCACTGCCATGAGAAAGCAATAATGTTATGTATTATTTCGCACCTTAATCTAATGCCACTAATAATTTGAGGCAATGTTTTGGCATCGCTAGTGCCACTGATAAAATGAAGTAATAATACAGTTAAAATAGAGCTACTGTCTTTGCTATCATTTCATTTCCAATGTAGATAATGAAAGTGCTTCTCTTTGTTAGTATACGTTTCATCAAATAGTCCCATTCTTAAAGTAATGACACGTTTAAGTATCTATGCAAACAGGGATGCTTAATTTTAGTTGAACTGCACAAAAAAAGTGATTGGAATGACGCAAGGCCCTTCCTGGTTCATCACTTGTACAAGGTGTATCCGGGAGAATTGGGTCGGTGTGCCCTATGAGGCCTACCGTTGAGTCCACTTATCAGTTCCTATGACGCCTACCGTCGAGGCGGCGCAGGGTCCCTCTCTCCCTCGCAGCACGGCGGGCGCCATAGTTTTAGTTGAACTGCACAAAAAAAGAGATTGGAATAACTCATGGCCCCTCCTACTGCCACACTGAATTTGTTCATAGTTTTCAACGAATTGCCTTCATGGCAAGATACGATGACCTGAAGAATAACTTGATCTCACTATGTCATCTCACATAGGTCAGTCCTGTCCTTCATCCACATCATCGTGCTTTGTCATACTGTGCTACTGTTGTATTTTCTATTAATAAACTTATTGTATTGCAATATTTTCCCATTAAGAAAATGAAGTTGCTTCTATTTATTTGTGTATGTTTCATCAACTAGGGCCACTATTATATTAATCACGTTTTTTCATTATCTGTGCAAATAGGGTTATTCAGCTACATTTTAGTGGAACTGCACAAATGTTTGGATGGAACCCGCATATGCAGACTGTGAGTGCCACCATCTAAAATAACATGGCTTTGAACGACACAGATTGTGTGGATGATTCCACAAGTTCTTGGCGACCCGCTTATGCAGAACATGTTAATCTACCGGTGTTTGACATGCGTGCCCATAAACTGGACTGGTTTCAGTATTGCAGCAAATCCTTGAATCAAATAGCTTACATAAATAGGTTTATGGTTTGCTGGATATATTGGCACTTCTCCAGGGATTACTCTTTTATCAGAGAAGCATCAATCGATTTTTCTTTACATGTACACATTCTCACAACTTTGTTCTAGTTTTAAAGTTAATATTGGCTCTGATCTGTGAATCAATGAGATGCATAGGCATCTTTGTTGTACTTATTATGGGAATCTTATGAGTTGGTTGTGAATCTTGGAAGCTGTGAAACACGGCATGATGATGCAGGCAACAGCAACCCTATCAAGCTCTTCAATACTCTACCTCAAACCCGTCTGAAATATGGCGCCAATATGAGGCTGCCCGGTCACGCTCGGGCACCCCACTCCACATCATATTCATCCACAAGGACCCCACCTGCAGCCACACAATTCTCCTTCCTCTCTCATCTCTCTCTCGTGTGGAGCACACAACACACAACGACACCGGCCCGGAGCTCGGACGGGTGCAGCCGGAGCCTGACAGGGTTATATGATTTTGTAGGGATAATGTTCTTTGGCATTTTTATTTTAAAAGACATGATTGTTTATTAGTATGCCTGAGTATTGATGTCTTTATATCAAATTATAGACTATTGCTTTGAATCACTTGGATCTTATTATTCATACCGTAAGAGAGAGATTACATGATGAAACATGATAGGTAGCATTCCACATCAAAAATTCTGTTTTTATCATTTACCTACTCGAGGACGAGCAGGAATTAAGCTTGGGGATGCTTGATACGTCTCCAACGTATCTATAATTTTTTATTGTTCCATGCTATTATAGTATCAATCTTGGATGTTTTTATATGCAATTGTATGCAATTATATATCATTTTTTCGGACTAACCTATTAACCTAGTGCCCAGTGCCAATTGCTGTTTTCTGCTTGTTTTTGGCTTTTCAGAGAAACAGTACCAAATGAAGCCCAAATGCCACGAAACTTTTTGGAGATTTTTTTTCTGGACAAAAGAAACTTGCGAAGCTTCGGGAGGAGGCCAGAAGCCTCACGAAGCCTCCACAAAGGCACTAGGGCGCGCCCCGGGGGGGGGGGGCGCCATGCTGCCTTGTGGGGCCCACGTGACTCTGTTTGACCTAATTCCACCTCTATAAATTCACAAATATTGGGAAACCCCCAGAGAGCCAAAAGAAATAACCTTTCCGCCTCCGCAAGCCTCTGTTCTTCCGCGATCCGATTTGGAGGCCTTTTCCGGTACTCTGCCAGAAGGGGAATCGATCACGGAGGGCTTCTACATCAACCTTGCTGCCCTTCCGATGATGTGTGAGTAGTTTACCACAGACCTACGGGTCCATAGCTAGTACCTAGATGGCTTCTTCTCTCTCTTTGATCTTCAATACAATGTTCTCCTTGATGTTCTTGGAGTTCTATCCGATGTAATCTTCTTTTGCGGTGTGTTTGTTGGGATCCGATGAATTGTGAGTTTATGATCAGATTATTCATGAGAAATATTTGAGTCTTCTCTGAACTCTTTTATGCATGATTGTTATAGCTTTGTATTTCTCTCCGATGTATCGGTTCAGTTTTGCCTACTAGATTGATTTAGCTTGCAATGGGAGAGGTGCTTTGTGATGGGTTCAATCTTGCGGTGCTCAATCCCAGTGATAGAAGGGGACATGACACATATTTGTATTGTTGCCATTAAGGATAAAAAGATGGGGTTTATTCATATTGCTTGAATTTGCTTCTCTACATCATGTCATCTTGCTTAAGGCGTTACTCTGTTTCATACTTAATACCCTAGATGCATGCTGGATAGCTGTCGATGGGTGGAGTAATAGTAGTAGATGCAGGCAGGAGTCAGTCTACTTGTCTCGGACGTGATGCCTATATACATGATCATTTCCATGAATCCGTCATAATTATTTGCTATTCTGTCAATTGCCCAACAGTAATTTGTTTACCCACCGTATGTTTCTGCGCTCGAGAGAGAAGCCTCTAGTGAAAACTATGCCCCCGGGTCTATATTTATCATATTAAAAACCCAAAAATACCTTGCTGCAATTTATTTACTTTTATTTTTATTAGTATTTTAGTTTAGTTATTTACCTCTATAAGATTTAATCCTTGCAAGTAACCGCTAAGGGGATTGACAACCCCCTTATTTGCGTTGGGTGCAAGTGTTTGGTCTTGTGTGTGCAGGTGCGTTTTAATGAAATTTTTCTTGGTTCTCCTACTGGATTGATAACCTTGGTTCTTAACTCAGGGAAATACTTATCTCTACTGTACTGCATCATCCTCTCCTCTTTGGGGAAATACCAACGCAGACTACAAGTAGCACTATATTTCCCATAAAGGTAAGTAAGTTGCTTCTTTTCGTTAGAAATGAAATTGTCCTGGTCTGCCTACTGTAACATGCGCTTATACCAACTCTTTAGCACCTGTTAATCTAATGTAGCTGGTAAAATCAAGCAATGGCACCATTAAAGTAATGTCAAATTTAACAGTTGTCATTGTTAATCTTAATGCCCCCGGTAGTACGAAGCAATGCTGCAGCTTTAGAAATTGCTACTGTCCTTCTATGATTGCCATTAAGATAAGGACGATGCTTCTTTTCATTTGACATATGTTTCATCACTTGTTATTCACCCGCCTTTCTTCCTATTTGTGCAAAGAGAGATATACATTTCACCTCGTTGCTATTGTGACCTTTTGGTGAACTGCACAAAACACTTCTTTTTTGGAAAGAGTGTCTTGTGCAGTTCTACTAAAATGTCACACGGGCAACATCTCTTGATTTTAGTGGAACCGCACAAAGGGTGATTGGAGTTCCTAACCTTCTTGTTGAACTCCATGGTTAATCTCCTCCAACAGTTAATTAGCTTTTGCAAGATTAGCCGTCACTGTCACCACAATGGCACTTTGCACATATTTGTGTAACGAACATGGACGCTTGATTTTAGATGAACTGCACAAAAGCATATCCAAATTATAGTTGCACATTCCACGAGCTTGACGACCAACCTTGATGTTGCTCAGTTTTAGTGCAACTAATGAAGAAGCTGCCAGCTCATGGGACCAAGTACTTCTTGCTAACTGCATGATGCAAACATTGCTTTATTTTAGGTGAACTGCACAAAAAGGTCGCATGAATATAATCATCCATGTTGGTGACTGGTGTCAACCCATCTACTATGGCGTTGACTGCAGATATGGTTCCCATGATGAGGTATGTTCCTTTTTGGTACTACCCTTTGGCAGAACGATCCTGCATGTTGACTTTGCATCAAGCTAGTGATCTTGTCCTAATGTTTTGGCACTGCCATGAGAAAGCAATAATGTTATGTATTATTTCGCACCTTAATCTAATGCCACTAATAATTTGAGGCAATGTTTTGGCATCGCTAGTGCCACTGATAAAATGAAGTAATAATACAGTTAAAATAGAGCTACTGTCTTCGCTATCATTTCATTTCCAATGTAGATAATGAAAGTGCTTCTCTTTGTTAGTATACGTTTCATCAAATAGTCCCATTCTTAAAATAATGACACGTTTAAGTATCTCTGCAAACAGGGATGCTTAATTTTAGTTGAACTGCACAAAAAAAGTGATTGGAATGACGCAAGGCCCTTCCTGGTTCATCACTTGTACAAGGTGTATCCGGGAGAATTGGGTCGATGTGCCCTATGAGGCCTACCATTGAGTCCACTTATCAGTCCCTATGACGCCTACCGTCGAGGCGGCGCAGGGCCCCTCTCTCCCTCGCAGCACGGCGGGCGCCATAGTTTTAGTTGAACTGCACAAAAAAAGAGATTGGAATAACTCAATGTCCCTCCTACTGCCACACTGAATTTGTTCATAGTTTTCAACGAATTGCCTTCATGGCAAGATACGATGACCTGAAGAATAACTTGATCTCACTATGTCATCTCACATAGGTCAGTCCTGTCCTTCATCCACATCATCGTGCTTTGTCATACTGTGCTACTGTTGTATTTTCTATTAATAAACTTATTGTATTGCAATATTTTCCCATTAAGAAAATGAAGTTGCTTCTATTTATTTGTGTATGTTTCATCAACTAGGGCCAATATTATATTAATCACGTTTTTTCATTATCTGTGCAAATAGGGTTATTCAGCTACATTTTAGTGCAACTGCACAAATGTTTGGATGGAACCCGCATATGCAAACTATGAGTGCCACCATCTAAAATAACGTGGCTTCGAACGACACAGATTGTGTGGATGATTCCACAAGTTCTTGGTGACCCGCTTATGCAGAACATGTTAATCTACCGGTGTTTGACATGCGTGCCCATAAACTGGACTGGTTTCAGTATTGCAGCAAATCCTTGAATCAAATAGCTTACATAATTAGGTTTATGGTTTGCTGGATATATTGGCACTTCTCCAGGGATTACTCTTTTCTCAGAGAAGCATCAATCGATTTTTCTTTTCATGTACACATTCTCACAACATGCTGGCCGCCGCAGCCGGAGCCGCCACGAGCGGGCGTGCGTGCTGGACGTCGCTGCAGCCGGAGCTGCATGTCGTGGGCGGGAGGGCGGAGCCGGAGCCACGAACATGCATACTCTCCCGCGTGCCCAGAGCTCGCGCGCTTGCCGCCGAAGGCTGGCGGGCGTGCTGCACGCCGCCACGCCACCACACCCGGACGGGTACAGCCGGAGCCGTGGGCATGCGTGCTGTGCCGCATGCCCGGAGCTCGCGCGCTGGCCACCGCGTGCAGCAGCGTGCAGGCGTGCTGGACGCCGCTACTGCTCCTGGCCGCCGTGCCGCAGGCGCGTGCGTGCGTGCACAATAGCTGTAGCCCACGCCGGAGCCGGGGATCACACGCTCATGTCAGAACTGGGGCTCCGCAATTCTGCGTCGGTCGCCGCTCCCCTCGGGCATCATGGTAGTGTGCGTGTGTGCTGCTGCCGTGGCTGCTCTGCCCGAGTCGGACGCGGGCCTGTGCCAGAGCGCACACATGCCAGGGCTTCTGCTCTCGCAGCGAGCCGCGCACGTGCCGAAGCACGGCATGTCCGCCGTGCTAGCACTAGCTGCTGTGCTCGCATGCTCACCCTGTTCTGCGTGCTGCCGCACTCGAGCTGGCCGTCGTGCTAGCGTGCTAGCTAGCTAGCTTCTAGCCGTCGCAGCCGCTGGCCACAGCCACTTGCTTGTGTGCCACAACCACTTGCTAGCGCCACTACGGGCTTGCTAGCTTCCCAGCCGGCGGCCTCGTACGTGCTCTGTGGGCTCGCACACAATGTGCTCGACGAAATGACTAAGAAAATAAGAGGAGAATTTGAGGGGCGTGGTTATTTGGCAGCAAATATGAGGAGTTAAAACGGACATGCCCGGTCACTGTCCGGGCGTGTCCGCGGGCGTTTGTGGGGTCAAATTAGCAATGTCCGGCTGTAGATGCTCTAAGCCACCTTACGAAAATCAGATATTCCCAAAACGCTTAGGCGCAATGCATTAAATTCCGTCCTCGTTCCCCACACTGCCTCGTTCATCAGCGAACGAAAATTTTGGCCAAACCACACGCGGGGAGGAAGATAATGCGGGAGAGAAATGGCGACCTATGCATGCAGAGAAAGAACACGTTGATTTGGGGAGGGATTGACCCCAGTTTGCATGCACGTATTGATTAGGGAACTGGGCCTGCATGGGTTGGCTAAAACGGCAGCCCTATTGATGTAGGGTGGAACCCTAATTGACGATCTTTCACGAATTGGAGGGCGATCCTACGAAGAACATGAAGAACATGGGGAAGAACACGGGGAAATCACAAGAGGAACACTCAAGAACAAGTCCAATCACACATCCACTAGACTCAAATCCACACAAGGTCCACAAGGTACATGAACAATCAAAGGGAAAGATACAAGGTAGAGTTCATCCCAAATCCAAGAGGAGATGAGGTCTTGATGATCTAGGTAAATCCTTCTCCCTTAGGAGGTCTTGATGATCTAGTGAGATCCTTCTCCCACAAGAGGAATCCCACAAGGGGAGGTACATGAGCTAAGCTCCAATGTGTAGTTCTAATCTTAGCTAACCCTAGAATGAGGAGGGGAAGAGGTATTTATAGTCTAGCCACAAAGTGGGAGGGGAGAGGAGAGATACATGGGCCTCGGGCCCTGTCCACGCGCACAGGCGGCGCCGGATGTCTGGCTGGGGGCCGGATGTCCGGCCGTTCACGGGACGCCGGATGTCCGGGGCTCGGGCCAGATGTCCGGCCTAGCGATGGCCTTTGCTGCTGTACATGTGGCGCTGGATTTCCGGGGGAAGGTCGGATGTCCGGGCGTTGCTGAGGCGCCAGATGTCTGGCCTAGCGATGGCCTTCATTGCTGTACATGTGGCGCCGGATTTCCGGGGGAAGGCCGGATGTCCGGGGTCGTGCCGGATGTCTGGCCGTTGATGCTTTTGGTCGTCTGTTGGTGCCGTTCCCTTGTGGCTGCCCTGGCGCCGGATGCCTGGCCCTTGGCCAGATGTCCGGCTACTATAGCTTCAGCAGCTCCGTCTTCTTCCGTCTCCACTTCCATGCTTCCCTCATGGATGGTGTAGTTGTTCCTTGGTGCTTGCACTCCTCCTCGACATCCGTGAAGCTCCGACAATACCTATGCATGCGCACGAGAGGAGTGTCAAGTAGTATACCATCCTCGAAGGGGTCAAGTGAGCACGTGTAAAGGAGATGATTCACCTTTATGCATGTGAAGTAGATGTCGCACGTGTCACTTGCCAAATGGACTCTTGACATGGTGATGTGCGTAGGATGCTCCGCATCATCCCCTCCCCCTTGGGAAAGATCCGTCCTTGGATCGAAAACCAAATCACCATGGGAAAGAGATGGCGTCGCCGTGTAGAAGTGGACGATCACCAAGCATTCATCATCTTGAAGCTCGAAATGGGCACTCTCCAATGTCGCACCATCTTGTGATTCCTTCAAAAGGAGCAAGAACAACAAACACTTGGAAAGACAAATGTGGTTAGCGTTAGTGCAAAACCAAGCATTCAATTGGTGATTCACCCAACAAGTGTCGTCGTCATGAATAGCATATGATGTGACAAAGGATTGTGACATGGCATGTAAGCACATAAATTGAGCATAAGCAAGGTCATCATGGAAACAAGTATGCAAATGGGAGGTAGAGATGCTAATATGTGTGACAAGAGAACAAGCATCTACCTCAAGGTCATAGCAAGTATGCACAAAGTGCTCAACAAAAGGTCTATGGTAGGCATATGAATCATTCACAACACCAAAGAAGATGAGATGACTAAACACATGTGGCAATCCAAGGTGCAAGACAATCCAAGCATAGTATGCATAGGGTGTAGTGAAGATAGTGTGGCACTCAACACAATGGAAAGAGCAATTGTTCATCATGTGTGAGGCAATCAAGTCAAGCATGTAGTAATCAATGTGACATGGCATATGTGAAGAAATGACATTGTTGCAACCAAACATATGATAGGAGCAAGTAATGCACAAATCGGATGCAACACACAAGGGATATATGTCATGAGGCATGGCAATGTGGCAATCATGAGTGAAAGTAATAGCTCTAACATGTGCGCAAGGTGTCATGGTGCAAGCAACACATGAAGTATGCTCCACAATATTCATGCTCATGGTGTTGGGGTCCTCGAAAGAGAAGGATATCACCTCAAAAGCATGTCCTTGTGTGTTCTTCACAATGCCGAAGTGGTAGCAATTGCGTCGTAGAATCCTGTCGGTCGAAAGTGGCTCACTCTCAAGAGCTCGAATGGTCAACTCACGTGAAGTGGAAGTTGACACAATGTCGAAGGATCCTACACATGCACACAACAAAGCAAAGAATGTATGTGCATGGTAGATAAACACATCATCCATCATGATGGTTCTCTTCTCTTGCACGTAACCATTAGAAGCAAAAGTGCATGAATAATATGATGCAACAATCTTAATGTTCATGGCACTATGCATATGGTGCAAAGAAGGAAGACAAGCATGCTTCACATGAAAGATGTCAAAAACTCCAAACACATTGGAGAAAGCTAAGGGGGCAATCTCATTAGCAAGACTAAAATCATTGTTGCACTCAATACATGGCAAATTATCTAGCATGAGAGAGGCAACATGTGGAGATATATGACAACATGTAATATCAATCATGTGCAAAGCATGTGAATAGTTGCTATCAACTGCATGAAACGAGCAAGTATGAGTCATTGGTGATGCAACAAGCCAAGCAATCATAGTAATCATGTCGTGCAAACTAGTAGTGCGAAGATGCAACATACTAGAAGAAATCATGGCAATCATGTCATGTGAGCAAATAATAGACATAGGCAATGCGCATGACATATCGCAATCACGAACACAAAGCAATATCAAAGTATCATCATAGGCATGGGGTACAAAGCAAACATGGCAATAACAATTGATATCTCCACCAAGCATGCAAATACACATACAAGTGCTAGAATCATGGATCATGTGTAATGCAAAGCATGGGTCACCAAAGCATGTCATCCAAATGGAAATGAGCATATCATGCAAAGTGAACATGGCAATATGGGCAAAGGATATATAATGGACAATAACCCATAACCATGTGAGGGCCATGTAGAAGAAATGCGCAAAATTCTTGCACAAAGAGGGTGGGTGGAGGGTAAGCACTCCATGGTGGTGTATGTCTTCATTGCTCTCTATATCTCATTTCGTTAACTCGTGTGCTTGCGAGGTTGACGAATATGTGTGATTACCTACACAAGAAAGACACAAGCGAAAGAATATGTGTGCGTGGTAAATGTACACATCATCCATCATGATGTGTATGTGCACGTGAGAGTTAGCACAAAATAAGCAATGCTCAAAGAAATTTGAGGCATGGTATATGAACATGTCATCCATCATGAAAGAATAGTTGTTATGTATAACACGATGGGGACACAAATTGAGCATGCAAGTATATGGCACTTCAATAGCATTTTTATTCATGGGGAGCATATGGTGCACACAATTATTGGGATCATGCAATGGATGGGATGGATCAAATTCTCCTAACATGTATGAGGAAACTATGGGGGTCTTCTCATGAGCAATAGCGGAAGCATAATATGGAGAAAATGAACAACATCCAAAACAATGCATGTTTGAAGCTAGGTGGTCATGGCATGGCATATGTGATAAATTGCGCAAATGGTGTAAAGAAAGCATAGCAATATCATCACAAGAAAAACAAATGCCAATAACCATGGGCTTGTCATCTATGCCATAAGTGCAAATTGGGTTCATTTTAATGGCATATGCATAGTTACTACGATGAGATTGCAAATATGACATATGGTTGATCTCATGCATAGCATATGACAAGTCAAGTGGATCTTCAAACATGATGTGACCAAGAGAATTCACACAAGAAATCCTATGCAACATGGCATCACAACTAATAGACTCCTCATGGAAATCCTCAAACTCATCATAAATGGGTAAATCATTGCATGGGGAAATCATACTAGCATGAAGCGTGTCAATAGGAGGATCAACATCATGTAAGCAATCAATGTCCACTAGTGGGACTAGGGCATCACCTTCACCTATGTTACCTTTGTCATTCCACTCATGTGGTGTAGGTGAGGTGGCAAAGACCAAGTCGTGGTCATCATCGTCATGATGGAACCATGTGGGGGGTGCATCATATTCCACCATGGCCATCGTCTTGTCCAAAGGAAGGACGAAGTCGTCGAGGATCGGCGCGTCATCATTTATGGGACCTATCACCAAATGAGAAGACACAATAGAGGTAGAGGTTAAGTCGTTAGACTTCAAAATGGCCTCACAAGACCTATCAACTTCCTCTCTCAACTCTTGTGGTGGCTCACTCACTCCCTCAACGTAGGTGCACTCAAAATCACATATGGTGGAGTCACTCATCTCACTCAAGTGGTGGGGGTTGTGGCTCTCCTCACATGGGAATTGGGGCAATTCATCATATATGGGGCTAGTGGTGAACTCGCTCTCGCTCTCAATATGGGTGCTCATGTCACTCAAGTCATCTCCAAACGCCGCCATGGTTGAATGGAAAATCCCATTCACAACCGTGTCGTCACCGTCGCCGTGGATGAAGGCCGAAGATGGCACATCATCACTCACCTCCATGACCGAAGGGAAAATCCCATGCTCGATCATCTCACTCTCACCTCCAAAGATGGAAGCATCATCCTTGCTCGCCACCTTGTCGCTCGCCTCTAAAGCTTGGTCCTTGATTGGCTCCGTAGTCGTAGTCGTCGCCGTGCCATCTTCAAAAAGAGTCATGGTAAACTCGGCATCGTCAATGCCACAAAGAGGTATGGCGGTGAAGTCGAACTTGGGAGCGTCGTCTTGGAGCTCTTCGGGCTTGGACATGATGGTGGTACTATCCTCATGCTCGTTTTCATGGAGCTTGGTCTTTGCGAAGTGTGCTTGGGGTGGAGAAGCCTTGGCCTTCATGTGTTCTTGTTCCGCCTTGAGGGCACCAAAGTAGATGTCGTCGAGGGACTCATAGTTGTCGAGGAAGATAGTCTTGGAGATGTCGTTGTTCAATCCCATCATGAAGTTAAACTTCATCCAAATGGGGTCGTCCACGCCGGCTCGTCGCAAGGCTTTCTTCATCTCCATGAAGTACTCGTCGAGGGACTTGGATCCTTGGATGATGTTCTCCAATTGGCGTTGAAGATGTTTTGTGTAGGTGAAAGGCAAAAATTCTCGCCGCATCGCTTTCTTCGTCTTGGGCCAACCCATGTTGAAGCTCTTCAAAGGTGTGTGAAGCCACCATGTCGATGCGTAGTCGTGGAAGTTACTTGTGACGCACTTCACTTGATCTTCGAAGGGGACTTGATGTAGCTTGAGGTAGTCGTCCATCTTGCGCTCCCACTCGAGATACTCCTTGGGGTCTTGACTCCCATAGAAAGGAATCTCATGGTCGATGTCGAAGTCGTAGTAGCTCGTGGAAGTCACGGACTTGAGCTTGGGGAGCTTCTCTTGAGTGTAATCTTGAGGTGCTTGTCGGCGAAGATGCCGCATGTCCAAAGGCGACGATGCCTTGAAGTCGCTTGGCGAAGATGCCAATGTAGATGGTGAAGTCGTAGAGCGGTGGTTGGTGTTGAGCTCTTGACCTTCATGTTCTTGTCGGTGATGGTGTCGATGCCGATGTGATCTTGCCGGAGATGGTAGCTCGGAAGCATGTGCACTTGAGCGTCTTCTAGAAGATGAGGAAGACCTCTTGCCGGTGTTGATGAGGGATTTGAGCTCCTCCATTTGAGCATCCATCTTGGCGTCCAAGTGGTTCTTCATGGCATCAAACTCGTCGTTGTTGGTGTAGAGTGAAGTAGATGTGCTTTGCCTATCCATCACAAGACTCGAGCAAAACTGAGTAGGAAATGAGATAAACAATACCAAGATACCTTTTCCCAAAGTTGAGGATGTATCCTGCATCACTCAATGTGAATTGAGAGAATAGTGGAATTGGTACCGGACTTGTTCACTCACACCTACAAAGTAAAGCTTATTGGTGGCTTGGTTAGGACAAGTGGCACAAAATTCAAGAAAATGTTAGTCCAAGATATTGATAATGTTGAGGAAGATTCACAAAATTGCAATGTAAAGCAAATAGATCAATAGCTATGGTGGCACAAGGAAACACACACACGGATAGTTAAGTGGGATCCGGGCAACCAAGGAATGAGCACAAAATGTGTTACCACGGAAAAGCTCATGTTGCACGGATGCTAGAGAGACAATAGCTCGATTGCTCAAATGGGCTAGATACGGTTGAGCACCAACCTAAGCGAGTAACCGTGCCATCTTCAATCCCAAGTATACTATGTATGTATGCTCCAAGAGTATGTACTATGCAAGATGGCTCAATGCTATTTCTATTGCTTAAAAGCTCTTTTGTATCTCCTCTTTTGCTTAATAGCCTTTTGCTCTTTTTTTGTATGCTTTGCCACTATGCTTGATGCTCGAGCCAAGTATGATATGAGACAAGTATGTAAGATATGCACGGGAGAGACTTATGGCACAATGATGATAGCAAGATGATTGCACGCTAAATGTAGCTATGCGGCGTAAATATCACTAAGGTGCACAATGAGCGTGGCCCGACAATTCTCAACTCGCTAGTGTCGATAGGTAAGGGACGCAAAAGGCTCAAGGTGATCAATGCAATGGCAAGGAAATGTACAATGATGTTGTCGAGGTTACCGTCCTTGCTTATGGTTATGGTGTCAAATGGTGAAGAGGTCATTGTCGATGTCGAGTCCGTGGCGATGATGAGTGGCGGTGTTGTCGATGTTGAACCGTTTCTAATTAGCCGAAACACCTTAGGAAACGGAAACCATGAACTCAAAATCTCAAACCAAATTGGGTTAAGGTGGCGGAAGAGTATGGTGGGCAAGGGTATGCGGAAGTTATGGTGGTGGTTGATGAAGAATTAACCGTCCCTAAGTAGCCAAAACACCTTAGGAGACTCGAATCACAACTCAAGCAACCATAAATGCAATGGGGATCAAAATGGGTTAGGTTGTGGAAGGCTATGGTGGTAATGCGGATGATATGGTGGAGGGCCTAGGCAAACATGCCAAAATGCACAAAATTTGATGGAGTCAAATGGTTGTGGAAGTATTTTTGTGGGATGGGGGATGTCAATAGCTTTCCAACGAGCTAAAGAACGTCAAAATCAGACTCCGGATGAATTAGTTATGGTCAAAACGGTGAAACGCGGGAGGCTGAAATCCCAGGGACCGGATGTCCGGGGAGGAGCCCGGATTTCCGGGGTTTGTGTGCAGAAACGAGCCCGATTTTTGAGCTCCAGGTGCCGGATGTCCGGCCGGGGACCCGGATGTCCGGCCCGATGGCCCGGATGTCTGGCCAGTGGCCTGGATGTCCGGCCCGACGATTCCAGATCAGGATTTGGGGCGGAAATAGATGATTTATGGGTCAAAATTGATGGGGAAAACGAAAGTTTTGGATGTATTTCGTGGTGGGGAAGCTAGATCCACTTGCCAAATAACAAAATCATGTATCAAACACAACAAAATCTCACAAGAACCAATAAAATGCAATTTTTTTGATGAGGCTATTTTTGGTGGGGATTTTCGAAATTGGGCAAGAACAAACAAAATTAGGCTAGAAAGTGGGGGGTAGGACTCCAAATTCGTGATCAACGTGGCTCATGATACCAAGATGATGTAGGGTGGAACCCTAATTGACGATCTTTCACGAATTGGAGGTCGATCCTACGAAGAACACGAAGAACACGGGGAAATCACAAGAGGAACACTCAAGAACAAGTCCAATCACACATCCACTAGACTCAAATCCACACAAGATCCACAAGGTACATGAACAATCAAAGGGAAAGATACAAGGTAGAGTTCATCCCAAATCCAAGAGGAGATGAGGTCTTGATGATCTAGGTAGATCCTTCTCCCTTAGGAGGTCTTGATGATCTAGTGAGATTCTTCTCCCTCAAGAGGAATCCCACAAGGGGAGGTACATGAGCTAAGCTCCAATGTGTAGTTCTAATCTTAGCTAACCCTAGAATGAGGAGGGGAAGAGGTATTTATAGTCTAGCCACGAAGTGGGAGGGAAGAGGAGAGATACATGGGCCTCGGGCCCTGTCCACACGCGCAGGCGGTGCCGGATGTCCGGCTGGGGGGCGGATGTCCGGCCGTTCACGGGACGCCGGATGTCCGGGGCTCGGGCCGGATGTCTGGCCTAGCGATGGCCTTTGCTGCTGTACATGTGGCGCCGGATTTCCGGGGGAAGGCCGGATGTCCAGGCGTTGCTGAGGCTCCAGATATCCGGGGTCGCGCCGGATGTCCGGCCGCTAATGCTTTTGGTCATCTGTTGGTGTAGTTCCCTCGCAGCTTGCCTGGCGCTGGATGTTCGGCCCTTGGCCGGATGTCCGGCCGCTGTAGCTTCAGCAGCTCTGTCTTCTTCCGTCTCCACTTCCATCCTTCCCTCGCGGATGGTGTAGTTGTTCCTTGGTGCTTTCACTGCTCCTTGACATCCGTGAAGCTCCGACAATACCTATGCATGCACACGAGAGGAGTGTCAAGTAGTATACCATCCTCGAAGGGGTCAAGTGAGCACGTGTAAAGGAGATGATTCACCTTTATGTATGTGAAGTAGATGTCGCACGTGTCACTTGCCAAACGGACTCTTGACATGGTGATGTCCGTAGGATGCTCCACATCACCTATTAATTTGGGATTCATTGCTAATTTTTGTTTGGTTTATGAGGAAAAAACTGGCGCGGTGATTGGAAGAATTCCCGGTCCGACTCTTTTGCCTCCTCCAATCCGCAGCCACCGGGTCACGCTACTCCACCTTAGGTGACTTAAATACACCTAGACAGAGGGAGTACCACATGTCAATGAAAAAGGCAAGCCGAGGCGCGTTCCCTTGGGTTTGCGGCGTGCCGGACCGACTGTGTGAGGGTGCGGTGCGACCGCGACAAGCGTGCGTAAGTGTACCGCCTTTTCATTTTGAACTTGTAAATTGTAACATTTGGTTTGCGAGTGAGCGACTTCGATTTTAGTACTGTGTTAAAAAGAAGTGCGGGGTTTTTCCTTCGCACGATCGATTGTTACAAATCCTGATTAGAAATGCGACGGCGGGGCAGGCTAGTTTGGCCCATGGTCGGATTGCTGACATGCGTTCCCACATGCCAGTGAAATGCCAAGCCAGTTGGCGTTGGGCGGCGGGGTAGATCGACCGTGTGCTGGTCTGATGCGAACGCGACAGGCGTGCTGTGAGTGTTCCTTTTCCTCGTTTTAAACTTGTGAAGATAACCCCCTCACAAAAAATGTGAAGATAACACTTGGTTCTTTGCCTTCGCGCGATACATTGATGGAAATCCCGATTATAATGACGCTGAATTTTCTACTAAATCCCATAAAAAGGCGTCCTCTTCGCCCCTCCGGCCGCAATCATCGTGCTAATCATAATTTCTATTTGACTTCCTTCCCCATTACGGTGACATCGACGATATCGCAATCACTGTGGCTTTGGTGAAGTGCGTTCGACGCAGTGCACCATTGAGGCAGACGACGGTCATGTCGTTCGGAAGTGCCGCTTGGAAGTCGAGACAACCGCCTTCTTTGCATCCAGGAAGTCCATAGGAGACAACAATTGTTGTGTCACCATGACCGTTGGATGCAACGTGACCACGTCGTTCGAGCTCGAGCTGCCGCAAGGGGACTCGAACGTGACCATGTACCCTTACATGTGAAACATCGACACCATTAGGGTTCCACCCTACATCATCTTGGTATCATGAGCCACGTTGATCACGATTTTGGAGTCTTCCCCCACCGTTTTCTAGCTTGATTTTGTTGTTTTTGGTCCCAATTCAAAAGTCCCCACAAAAATAGCCATACCAATTTTTTTTGTGATTTGTGAGTTTGATGATGTTTTGTTGATTTTGATCATTGGATTTGCTGTGTTTCGAGTGGATCTAGCTTTCCCCCATCTTTTCCCCCCTTTCCATCCACGAAATTCGTCCAATTTTGCCCTTGGAATCATCTATTTCCGCCCCCAATTCGAAAATTTCCGCCCCAAACAAGATCTGGATTCGTCGGGCCGGACATTTGGGCCACCGGCCGGACATCCGGGCCATCGGGCCGAACATCCGGGTCCCTGGCCGGACATCCGGCACCTGGAGCACAAAAACTGACTCGTTTCTGGACTGACAACCCCGGACTTCCGGCCTCGTCTTGGCGACGGCGACGTTTCTGATGGTGGGGGTGCGCAGCATGGGGACCATGCCCGTGGCGCTTGAAGACTTGGGGTGATCATTGGAGTCGAAGGTGATTGCGTACTGCGACCACTTGAGGGGCCGTGCAGCCTCTGGCCTCGAGAGGGTGGCGTTCAGCTCGCGAGAGAACAACTTGAAGTGGCGGTTGGACGCGGGAGCCTGGGCCCCGCCAAGGATGCAAGCCACTCCATGAGGCTCCTGGTAGCCCCCAACGCCCTCGTCAGGCTGGTTGCCGTCATTCCTTCGTGGTGGCGGTGGAAGAGAGACGTTGGCCTAAGGGTTGGCCTCACGAGGCTGATCACGCCAGGCGGTCTCGCGAGGCTGGTCGCGCCAGCCCTGCCGGAAGTTGGCGTTGCTGTTGCGGTCTCCCCAGCGGTTGCCATTGCGGCCGCCTCCGCGGCCGGTGCCGCGATCATTGCGGTCGCCTCGGCGGCCCAGACGCTCGTCGCGAAGCAGCTTGAGCTCGTTGCAGTCCTCGGTGCTGTGGGAGTGAGAGTTGTGGTAGGCGCAGAGAGGGCGGTTGTCCTTCTTGGGCTCGTCACATTTACGGCCACGTTTCTGCTCGGGCTCCGCCGCAAGCACGGCAGGGCCCTTGCGCTTGGCTTCCTTGTTCTTGGCCTTGGTGGCGCCTGGCGCCGCGTCGGGGTCGTTGTGGGCGAAGAGATGGCCTTCTTCGGCCTTGGCGCATCTATTGGCGAGGTCGAACAGCTCGAGCAAAGAATCGAGCTTGTCGTTGATGGTGAGCTCCTCGCGCATCCGGACGTCCGTGAAGTCGTTGGAGAACGCGGAGACGATGGCGGCCTCGGAGGCGCGCGGATCTTGTTGCGCACTTGGCTGAAGTGCTGGATGTACTTGTGGAGAGTCTCGTCAGGGCGCTGGCGCACGGCACGCAAGTCATTGAGCGTGAGGGAGCGCTCGTGGGTGCCCTTGAAGTTGGCGACAAACTGCCGGCAGAGCTCGGCCCACGAGGAGATGGACGCCTCGGGGAGGTTCATGAGCCATGAGCGTGGGCCGTCCTTGAGGGCCATGGGAAACCAGTTCGCCATGACCATGTCGTCACTGTTCGCTGCCTCGATGCTCAGGGCGTAGAGCTACAGGAACTCTACGGGGTTGGGGGTGCCGTCGTAGCGCGGAGCCAGGTCCGGCTTGAACTTGGTGGGCCACACCACGCAGTGCAGCTCACGGGTGAAGGCGCGGCAGCCCCCGCAGATGGAGGGAACGCCACCAGCATGGGCGGCACGGTTCTGGCGACCGGCGGCCGCGACCTCCTGGATGGTCCTGTCTTGGCGCTGGCACTGCCGCTCGAGGAGCATGCGGGCGTTGGGCGGCGCACGCCGAACGATCTGCCAGCTGGGTTCGCCATTGTCCGGCGAAGACGCGCCACGGGACGGCTCACGCGCCCGTGCGTCGCGGTGGCGCCTGGCACCCTCGCTAGGCAGAGCAGGCAGAGGAGGCGCATCACGCGCCACGTCCCCGGCGCGAGATGGCGGAGGGTGGAGCGAGTGAGAGGGCGCTAGGGCGTCCCCGGCGGTGTAGACGAGCTCCGTGATGCGGCCGAGCCAGGCGTCGTAGCCGGCGTCGGTGGGGCGGTAGCGCAGGAGCTCATGCGCCATGAGCAGCATGGCCTGCGGGGCCAGCGCATCGCGGCGGGGCAGTGTGGCCATCCGCCTGCATGGACGGGTGGAGGGAGGAAGCCTGCTGCTCCCACATAGCGGGGTCAGTGGCGGCGCCGGCGGCGCGGCATCGACGGTCGTCACGGGCGACCGGCTCCATCTGGGCCACCCTGGCAGCCCTGCACGCGTAGCGCTCACGACGAGCGTCGGCCATGGCAGTGAGGAAGTGGGAAGAACTGAAGCCGATCCCCTACCTGGCGTGCCAAATGTCGAAACCGGGGCTTCGGGGACCCAAAGGTTCAAACACTGGGGGTGAGCTGGTTCCTACCAATCCAAAGGTGACCACGGCTAGGCTACGGCGAGAGCGCTAGCATGGGGCACGACAGGGGACACGACGGTTACCCATGTTCGGGCCACCTTGCGGTGTAAAACCCTACTCCTGCTTGTGTTGGGATTGCTGTGGGCAAGAGAGTGTTCTCACGTACAAGGTTGGAGACGAAGGAATCGATCACCTCTACAATGGCAGCCCTGTCCCTTTTATAGCCGCCTTGGTCCTCTTCCCCTGAAAATTTAGGCAGGAAGGGTTGCCACACTTGGCGGGTTTTGAAAGGGGACAGGCGCCCAAGCTATCCTGACTAAAGTTGGTCTTCGTTTGCAAAAGCATGATCCATGATGCGCCGATGGGGTCGGTGATGACCTCCGCCCTGCGCGCCTTGCTATCTTGGTCTTCTTTCACCAAACGGGTAGTCCTTGGAACTTGCTTTGGAGGAGGGCAGCTTGGGCTGCCCCTTTTGCACCAAAGAGGAAAGCCTCTCTGACCGCGCCTGCTGGCGCTGTCTCTGCCGCCGTTCGTCACCGACATATATTAGGCAAATTAATGCTGTAATATTCTTTCAATTACTCTCATATTTGCATGACATCATGGTTACACTATCTGTTTAACTATAAATTTGTGTCCTTTGATTTCAACTTCTGTGTACTGTTCTTTCAATTACTCCCATATTTGCATGTTACCCTATCCTTTAACAATCTTATCATTTCCTGCAGTACATCCCTTGCTTTGCAACAGCAACTGTAGTACACAATCTTGGCCTTTACATAACTGAAGACTCCAGGAATGTCATATTGAACACAAACCATGGATTTACAATCGTTGCTTCTGTAAAACTTGATGAACATGGTCACTCCTATTTTGGCGCGGGCCTTTGGACAGAAATTTCTAAGTTTTATGTAGTGAAATATGGCACTAAAATTGCACTGCACCTAAAAGAGCCTGGTCATATGATATATGCTAACTTCCCCGACGATATCATCCGTCCAGACTTTGTTCCAAGTAAGTGTTCTTTTCAAGTATCTGCATGTTGACTTACCTAGCAATATCAAAGTAATTGTGTGGTATTTAAGCAATCAATAGGGATTCCATTTTCTGACTCTGTTAAGTCCGTTCCTACCTAGTAACTTCTAGTTACCAATACACTTTTCTTCTGCCCTGTTCTAACTTAATATTCCCTATCCTCCCACTCCTCCAGTCCTATCAGATAGCGTCGCCGCCGAGGAGACTCCGGAGGTGGAGGACGAGGCTGCCAACAAGCGGAGGCGGGTCGAGCAAGAACCGCAAGCGACTCCGGCGGGCCTAGACTTCATCAGCAGCCTCCCCGATGATATGTTGATCTTCATCATCTCCCTCCTCCCAATCAAATATGGTGCGCGGACAACCGTCCTTTCCCAGCGGTGGCGACCCCTATGGCATTCCACCCCTCTCGACCTCATCGACGTCCACAAGCTCTACCATGGCTATCGCAAAAGCTTGGACGCGTTGTCCCAGATCCTCGGCAGGCACCTTGGCCCAATCAGAGGCCTTATCATGGGCAAGTTCCATTCCAACGGCAAGGACTGAGCCAAGCTTGATGAGCTGGTTCCGATCCCCCGCCCTAGATCACCTCGAGGAGCTCAGTTTTAATGATGGACATATGCGCTTGCTGCCACCGTCCGCGCTCTGCCTCGCACCCACGCTGCGGGTCGCCAGGTTCATGAACTACCATTTGTCCCCAATTAATGATGCGCCCGCTCTTTTTCTCCCTCGACTGAAGCACCTCAAGCTCGTCGCTGTCTACATCCCCAAGGATGACATGGAGCGCCTGCTCTGCGGCTGTACTGCACTCGAGTACCTTCGTCTTCAGACGATCAATGGGTTGAGTAGCTTCCACATCAGCTCCATGACTCTCCAGACAATTTATGTGTGTTGCTGGTGCTGCAACAAGAGATCACAGAAGGTGTATCACAGTATGGTCATTGAGGACACAACTTTACTTGAGAGATTACTTGTATTTGATCAACAAGGTCCAATAGGAATCAGTGTCATTTCTGCGCCGAAATTGACAGTGGTGGGCTACTCGTCTGTCAAATTCTCTGATCTTGTTATTGGATCCACACCCGTTCAGGTACAACATTCGCCTTCTTCTTCTCCTTCTTGAATTAACATTTTTTCTAATTTTGAAGATGTATGTTCGTCTGTCATCCAGAAAATGAACCCGACAAGCTTGACAACGTATCTGCGCACATTGAAGGTCTTCGCAGTAGAATCTATCGGCCCCAACCTGGACGAAGTTGTCAGTTTCCTAAGATGCTTTCTATGTCTGGAGAAGCTATATATCGAGGTGATGCTCCTTTCCTATTAAATGTTAACCATAATGGAGTTCAATTTTTTGGTACCTTTTCCCAAGTTTACAATGACGAATGTACTACGATTTTTGAAGGAATTTTGGAGGATTTAAGTACATTGATGTTTTTCCCCTACAGTGGTTGCTTGATTCATAAGGTTACAATCCATATGCATTTCTCCTTTTGATTCATCTGTACTAGTTTTTGTAGGTAAATTTCCATCCACTCCAACCTCTTGGGAACAAGCCTAGGTTTTTCTAGATTGTAATAAAATGCCCATGTTAATCATGTAGGATCGAAGATGGCATGTCACACTATTTGTGTATTTTAGAAATCCTGCAAATCAAAGAGGCCTGTAGTAGTGTTCAAAACTGCATGTAGGCACTAATACGTTCTCTTCTTTTGCAGATAAGATTAGGCCCCGTAGTGGATAATGTGATACAATATAACAACCACATCGAATGCCTTGATCTGCATCTCTCAGATATTACTTTGAACTCCTACCGAGGGACCTTACCGGAGATTATATTCGCCAGGTTCTTTGTTGTGAGAGTAAGGGTGCTAAAGGTAATGAGGCTTGCCCTACATTTGCTTTGCAAAACTGAACGGTTTGCTGATCAGCGCCGACAGCTACGGCAGAATGGAAAAGGCTCTGCAGAAGCTGAATTTCATTTTGGAAGTTCAGCTGACAGAGTAATCGGAAGTCATTATGTGCCCATACATGACTTGTCAGTGGCTGATCCCTTTGCAGAAATGTTGAGGTTTTGAAACGGGTGTTACAAGTTGTAATATCAGTTTGAACCTCTCATATGTCCAAGTTCAGCTGATCAGCACGGGCATCTGCAGCTGCATGAGCTGAATTTCATTTCTAATATCAGTTTGAACCTTGTAATTAATCTTCGAATTTGAGCCTTCTAACTCTGGAATTTGAACCTTGTAATATTTTGGGCTTTTGTGGTACAATCTTTGAAATGGCATTGTATGAGACTCGTATATTGGTAGTACTATTTTGACATTCATATGCAATGGACGATTAATATCTGGACCTCAATGGACTTGATTTTATTTACCATTCTCGAATGTGTTTCCCCTATGGATCTCAATCGCAAACAATCTATATTGCGGACACGACAGCGATCTTCGACATTATTGTACACAGTTGGTTTCCTCAACTGTGTGCCCAGAGTTATCGCACTCGAGTGTCCATCATTACCCGTCTGTGTAACTTTGACCTCATCACCCAAGGGTAAACTTGGCGCCTCTTCGAGCCCACGCGTGGTCAAACGAAACGCGTGTGGGGTGCTCAACAGCTCAAGCGTGCACTGGAATCCTCCGCTAGGAACGCGGTGACAAGACGTGACGATTACAGGCCGTCCGGCCCCCATTTATTACAGCAGCCATTTAACCCATGTGTCTCTTCAACCTTTCGATCGCGCCCCAGTATTGCAAGAAGCACACCCACGACGACAAATACAGAGAGGGTATCCTGCGCAACTCCAATGGTGGTCCCAGCGGCTGCCGATGACGAGCGACAGTTCACCATGAATGCCGTAGTGGACACCCACAGAAGGTTCACGAAGCTCTCGGTGGTGTACACCAACAACCCGATCTGGGTGGAGAACTCCATCCACACTATGGAGTTGTTGCTTGCTGTGGAGAAGTACAAGGTGGTCGGGTTCGACCTCGAGTACACCCGTGCTCATGCCGGGTCTTGTCACAAGGTCATCGTTGCCCAGATGTGCGCAATCACGTCCTCGTCTACCACTACTGCCTGGCCACAAGGCCTTGCGAATGTTTCGCCAGGTCTGTCAACAGCCCCCACTACATGTTCGCTACGGTGAACATCACCAACGATGTAAAGGTGCTCAAGAATTCGGGCATCGCCTGCCAGAATCTTGTCGACATCCAGGGCCAATACAAGATCTGGGGCAGCTGTAAGCATGAGAAGGACTCATTGGTTCACCTCGGCGAGGCCATTATCGACCCCTACTATAGAGACATGAAGGATTCCTGCAACAAGGACAAGCGTGCCTGGCACTCGGCCTGGATGGAGAAACTCAACGAAGCTCACGTCGTGTACACGGCCAAGGAGGCGTACACGAGCTTCGAGATGTACAGGCAGATCGTTGACATGAGGAAGTGCCTCCTTCTTCCCCAAAACGGCCAGGGATCCAGCCGGAAGCAGAGCAATGGCAAGCATCGTCACAACAAGAAGTAGATGATCATTTCTCCTAGTTTAGTTTGCATGTAATTGTTTACTTTGGTGTGTGTAGTCACTTATGTAATTGGATGTTTTATTTGGTTATGCAACAATGTTCTTATAAGTATATATGTTGCTGTTGTGTAGACAGAGCATAGATGTTGTGCGGACAGAGCAAATCACAACGGCCACGGGCTAAACTAGGGAACCCGTCGGTGACGATTTCATCAATCACTGACAATTGTATACCAGCAAGTGTTTGCCCACAACACACACGGGTTATTAGCAGGAACCGTCCGTGTTGTTATCCGTCTTCCCACACATTTCGGATTACTGACCTGTTTGCCGCGTATCACACACATCTTGTTAAGTTGAACCGTTTCTGTTGTGTTGGGTAATCGCAAACAGTTCATCCGAGTGAACCGCATGCCGTATATCGCACACACCTTGATCTGCCTGACCGTTTCTGTTGTGTTGGGTAATCACAAATAGTTCATCCGAGTGAACTGTATGCCGTATATCGCACACACCTTGATCTACCTGACTGTTTCTATTGTGTTGGGTAATCACAAACAGTTCATCCGAGTGAACTGTATGCCTTGTATCGCACACACCTTGATCTGCCTGACCGTTTCTGTTGTGTTGGGTAATCACAAAGAGTTCATCCGAGTGAACTGTATGCCGTGTATCGCACACACCACGAACTGGCTGACCGTGTTTGTTATTCTAGCTTATCGCAAATAGTTCGTATGGATCAACTGTATGCCACGTATCGCACACGCGTCTCTAATCTGAATCGTGCTTGATGTCTCCGGCATCGCAAACAGTTCGTCTTATTGGCAATGGTTTTATTACGACACCGTTTGCGATGCATGCATCGCACACAGTTTGGTCGCGGGGTCTCTGATTCATGTGTTTCGTTAGCGGTCGCCTGCAGTAGTGCTTGTCCCTCTAACATATATTGCAGGGAAGAAGGCAACACATCTTGGGGATAGCGATACAACCCCAAAGTCATGTCTTGGTGTAGTTTCGAAGTTACTCGATAATAGCAGTGACACAAGCTCTATGAAGTCGCCGCCTGAATCTGTTCGACTTCTTCAGTCTCAAATTCAAGCAGAAAGACATGCTTTAGCTCAACTCATACTGGAACTCCAATCTCTATCGAAGATTAACCAGAAGTACAGGACGTCCATTGATGCTATGCAGCTAGAGTTGGAGGATATAAGCGTCAAACAAGCACAGTCTCATCTGCTTGCTCAGCTGCTTGCGCTGCAGCTGCCGTGCAGGCCTAACCTTTCTTAACTCTGTTGAAGAGCTGTTAGTTCTGTATATTTTTTCAGCGCGTTTATTTGCACTCATGGTGACCTTTGATGCCCAGTGTATGCAATCTGCTGTCTGGTTGCGCTTTATTATCACTGGTGGCGAACCTTGATGCTCAGTTGATGTAATATCCCGTTATTTCTTTATTGTATAGTCTAGGTTTATTCGTAGTCACTATGATGTAATTTATTTACTTTTTTTAGAAGAATTTATTTACTGTACATGCTATCGTCGCTAGGCCGTAAGCTTCGACGGAGATCAATGGGCCAAAACGTTATTGGTCCGTCAGTGCTATATATAAAAAAATTAGTCTACGCAAACGGGCCGGCCCGCAACTCTATATATGGGTCAAAATGTGGGCCCACAATCATCTCGGGCCGTTAGCAGGCCTGAACGTAAACTGGGCCCAACTAGTTTCGGGCCTTTAACAGGCCGAGTAAACCGCGTGCCTTAGTTGACTGGCCGACAGCAGGCCTAAATATACCTCGGCCCATGATTGACCCAATTATATGACGGGCCGTTCACAGGCCAAAATTTATCCCGGGCCGTGGTTGAACCAATAACATGATGGGTTGTAAGCAGGTCGGGTGCAAAGCAGGCCATAATTAGGCCCAATTATTTCATGGGCCCTTAACAGGCCGATAGTCAGAGTGGGCTTAAATTTATCCACGAAGACCACGGGCCGTTTAGAGGCCAAAAGTCACTTGTACCAGAAATGGGCCCATATGCTGCACGGGCCGTTAAGAGGCCGAAAGTAAGTTGTACCAGAAATGGGCCGAAATGCGGCACGGGCCGTTAAGAGGCCGAAATTCAGATGTACCAGAAATGGGCCCAAATGCCGCACGGGCCTTTAAATGGCCAAAAGTTAAACCGGGCTAAAAATGGCCCAATTGCGCGAAGGGCCGCTAACAGGCCAAAACTATCATTGGGTCGAACTGGGTCAAACTATTCAACGGGCCTTTAATAGGCCGTAATACAAACCAGGCCTTAGATGGGCCCAAAACACAGTGCACTGTTAACGGGCCATATCTGATATGGGTCGTAATTTGGCCCAAAACATGGCAGGCTGTTAACAGGCCAGTCCACTAGTATCTGACAAAATCTTGTGGGCCTTTGGCTGGGCCGGCCCGTTTAACCTGAGTGGGCCACTATTGGACCGTGCCATGTGTAGACGTATCATAGGCGTCTCTCGTCCTTGGAATAGATGACATCTGTCCCAACGCCGAACTGACACGTGGTTCCGTTGGCGAATGAGAATTTTACACGTGGAAAATCGCCATTGGTCCTGGCTGATAATGGGTTATCGGATCCAAACCCGCATCCGATAGCTTAACGGCGACCCGTTACGGTGGATGCCATGTGTCGGTCACCCTTGACGAAAACACTTCCATGATGCGTCATTTATCGTCATGGAAGTGGACACTTCCATGATGATAATTTCAGCATTGTCATGGAACACTTCTACGACAGCACATGTATGACTATCTTGATTTTGTCATAAAATCGTCACGGATGTACATGCATGACAGAAAACGTGACCTACTGTGACAAAGACGTATCATCACGGAAGTGTTTTTTTTGTAGTGATGGCACTTCTCCCAATTCAGGACAAGATTAGTCTCTTCACATCTCTGCAAAACTCTGTCAAGATTGCTCAAACAATCATCAAAAGAAGTTCCGTAAACGGAAAAATCATCCATGAATACGTCAACAATTTTCTCAAAGAAATCAGAGAATATAGCAGTCATACATCTTTGAAAGATAGCGGGTGCATTACATAAACCAAAAGGCATACGTCTATAAGCATAAGTTCCAAAAGGACAGGTAATGGTAGTTTTCTCTTGATCTTCTTGTGATACAGGTATTTGAGAAAAACCAGAATATCCATCTAGAAAGCAGAAGTGTGTATGCTTAGATTGTATTTCTAACATTTGATCAATAAAAGGCAACGGGTAATGATATTTTCTAGTAGCATTATTTAATTTCCTGAAATCAATTACCATTCTATAACCGGTTACAATTCTTTGTGGGATAAGTTCATTTTTATCATTAGGAACAACTGTAATACCCCCTTTCTTAGGGACACAATGGATAGGACGTACCTATCTACTATTAGCTATAGGATAGATTATACCTGCCTCCAGAAGCTTTAGTATTTTAGTTCTTACCACATCCTTCATTTTGGGGTTCAAACGACGTTTATGATCAACAACCGGTTTAGCATCAGGTTCCATATTAACCTTGTGTTGACATAACATTGGGCTAATGCCCTTAAGATCATCAAGAGTATATCCAATGGCAGCATGATGCTTCCTCAGTGCTTGCCTAAAGAATATTTCATTTCTTTCATTCATATGCATATCATTTTCATGGTCTAGCAGATATTGTTCTAATGCATCAGTCGGAGGCACAACAATAGAAGCAAGACCAATGATTTCATCTTTACTAGGTAATTCTGTATCACGAGGTTTTCTACTAAACTTGGAGAAATTAAATTCATGAGATATATCACCAAACTTGACACTGACCTTCTCTTTAGAACAATCAATTTCAGCATTAACGGTATTCAAGAAAGGTCTACCAAATATAATAGGACAAAAATCATCTTGCGGTGATCCCAGTACTCGGAAATCAGTAGGGTATTTAATCTTACTGCACAAAACTTCAACATCTCTAACAATCCCAAGCGGTGAAATAGTATCTCTGTTTGCAAGCTTAATAGTAACATCAATATCTTCTATCTCAACAGGTGTAATATCATGCATAACTTCTTGATATAAAGGAAACGGAGTAGCACTTATGCTGGCACCCATATCACATAAACCATGGTTACAATGATCTCCAATATTAACAGAGACAACAGGCATGCCAACAACCGGTTTGCTCTTATCTAATTTATCTTGTGTCAACTTGTTTAGCAATCCTAGTTGCTTCCTTACAGAAATAAATGACATGTCCATCGATATTACCAACCAAGAGATCTTTGATCATTGCAATATTAGATTCTAATGTAATTTGTTCAGAGGGTTTAGGTGTTCTGGTATTGCTCTTATGAACCACAGTTGTAACTTTAGCATGTTCCTTAATCCTAACAGGGAAAGGAGGTTTCTCAATATAAGCAGTAGGCACAACTGGATTAGTCATATAGGAAACAGTTTCAGTCTTAGCTATAGCAGGTTCCTCACAAATTTCTTCCATAGGTGGATGAAACTTAAACCAGTTCTCCTTAGGGAGATCAACATGAGTAGCAAATGTTTCACAGAAAGTAGCTAATATCTCAGAGTCAAGACCATATTTTGCGCTAAGCGTATGAAAACCATTTGTTTCTATAAAAGACTTAACACAATCAAATTAAAGATTTGTACCTGACTCATTACGTTTGTTAGTCTCCCAATCTTCAGAGTTGCATTTAATTCTTTGAATAAGGTCCCCTTTGAATTCAACAGTTTTCTTCATGAAGGAACCCGCAGAAGAAGTATCAAGCATTGATCGATCATTATGAGAAAGCCAAGCATAAAAGTTTTGTATAATCATCTCTCTTGAGAGCTCATGATTGGGGCATCTGTGCATCATGTACTTAAGCCTCCCCCAAGCTTGAGCGATAATTTCTCCCTCACGAGGCCAAAAATTGTATATATAATTCCGATCACGATGAACCAAATGCATAGGATAAAATTTCTTGTGGAATTCCAGCTTCAATCGGTTCCAGTCCCATGTTCCGATATCATCCAGTAAATTGTACCATGACAATGTTTTTCCCCTCAAAGATAAAGGGAATACTTTATTCTTAACTCCATCCACTGATAAACCTGCAAGCTTAAACAATCGACAAATTTCATCTATATAGATCAAGTGCATATCAGGATGTATTGTTCCGTCTCCCATATATGGATTAGCAAGCAGTTTCTCCATAACACCCGAAGGAATTTCATAGTAAATATTTTCAGTAGGTTCAGTAGGTTGAGGGGCAATTCTTACCACTTTTGGTCGAGGTGGCAATTCTTACCACTTTTGGTCGAGGTGAAGATACCCCGAACAAGCCCCTCAAAGGATTATCTTCCATAGTGACAAGTGAAGACAAATTCCAGCACGTAATAAAAATGTTTCCTTACCAAAGGCGCTTCACTCCCTGGCAACGATGCCAGAAAAGAGTCTTGATGACCCACAAGTATAGGGGATCAATCGTAGTCCTTTCGATAAGTAAGTGCGTCAAACCCAACGAGGAGCAGAAGGAAATGACAAGTGGTTTTTAGCAAGGTATTCTCTGCAAGTGTTGTAAATAGTAGTAACAGATAGTTTTGTAGCAAAGTGATTCATAACAAGTAACAAGTAACAATAGTGACAAGAGTGCGGCAAGGTGGACCAATCCTTTTTATAGCAAAGGACAAGCCGAAAGTACTTCTTATAACGAGCAAAGCATTCTCGAGGACACATGGGAATTCTCGTCTAGTCACGTTCATCATGTTTAGTTGATTCGTGTTCACTACTTTGATAATTTGATATATGGGCGGACCGGTGCTAGGGTGCTGTTCTTACTTGAACAAGCAACCCACTTATGATTACCCCCTCTCGCAACCATCCGCAACTACGAAAGAAGAATTAATAAATCTAACCATTGCCTGAAACATATGGATCCAAATTAGCCCCTTACGGTATAACGCATAAACTAGGGTTTAAGCTTCTGTCACTCTCGCAACCCATCGTCTACTTATTATTCCCAAATGCCTTCCCCTAGGACTAAACATGGTGAAGTGTCATGTAGTCGGCGCTCACACGACACCACTAGAGGAAGAACAACATACATATCATCAAAATATTGAACGAATACCAACTTCACATGATTACTTATAACAAGACTTCTCCCATGTCCTCAAGAACAAACGAAACTACTCACAAATCATATTGATGTTCAAGATCAGAGGAGTATTGCATATTATTAAGGATCAGAACATATAATATTCCACCAAATAAACCAACTAGCATCAACTACAAGATGTAATTAACACTACTAGCAACCCACAGGTACCAATCTAAGGTTTTGAGACAAAGATTGAATACAAGAGATGAACTAGGGTGTGAGATGAGATGGTGCTGGTGGAGATGTTGATGAAGATTGGTCCTCCCATGATGAGAGGAATGTTGGTGATGTCGATGGCTTCGATTTCTCCCTCCCGGAGGGAAGTATCTCCGGCGGAATCGGTCCGCCGGAGAGCAAAAGTGCTCCTGCCCAGGTTCGGTCTCGAGACGGCACCGCTTCGTCCCGAAAGTATTCTTATTATTTTTTTTCTAGGGCAAACGGATTCCTATAGCAGAAGGAGGGCACCAGAGGGCATATTTGGGCCAACAAGACATCAGGGCGCGCCCTGGGGGGTTGGGCGCGCCCTGTTATCTTGTGGACAGCAGGTGGCCCCCCTCCGGTAGTTCTTCATTCCAGTATTTTTTATATATTCAATAAAAAATCTCCATAAAGTTTTAGGTCATTTGGAGCTCTGTAGAATAGCTATCTCTGTTGTAGCTCTTTTAGGTCCAGAATTCCAGCTACCGGCAATCTCCCTCTTCATATAGATCTTGCATATTAAGAGAGAAAAGGCATTAGAATTGCATCATAAAGTGAAATAATGACCAAAAAATTATAAATAATAGTAGGAAAAAATGATGCAAAATGGACGTATCAACGCCCCGAGCGCGACATGCCCGCCCATGTGCCGCCCTTCAAGAAACATCTCTCACGGATGCGGTGTCCGGTCTGGGGGTCAGGGTTGGAGATGCGCGCGGCCGGACGGGGGAGTTTGCCAACGTATAAGTTCAAGGGGTTTCTATTTCTGTGCCCCTGGTTGCTAAGTTCTCCTCAGTTTTGCCCCGCCCAACTAACGATGCTCACTTTTGCCCTCCCCCTCCACCACCCGCTCACAAAAGCCCAAACGGAGCACTTCCGTCCGGTCATAGCCTTTGACCGTTACCTCCTGACTAGTGGGGCCGCTTGATATCCTGACAGGTGGGGTCGGTCTACTCTCTCTCACCACAGTGCTGACACGGTAGAATCCTGACATGTGGGGTCGATGCAGCTTATGACATGTGGGGCCACGTGATACCCTGGCAGGTGGGGTCAGGCCCCTCTCTCTCCACACAGTGCTGTCTCGGTAGAATCCGGACATGTGGGGTCGAGGCAACTTATGACATGTGGGTCCGCTTGATACCCTGGCAGGTGGGGTCAGGCCGCTCTCTCCCCACAGTGCAGACGCGGTAATATCCTGACTTGTGGGGCCGAGGCAGCTTTATGACAGGTGGGCCGGCATTGCATATGACAGGTGAGGTATATTCTCTCTATCATTTGTCAACGGCCGACCGCGCACTATCCCCACAAAGCAGCCATAGCCATGGCCGCAGCTTGCCCGCATCACCGGATTTGATTCCGGCGCCGACCAGCGGCCTGCGGCGGTGCACATCCGCCACGGCATCAGCAATATTTCTCTACCTGCATTGTCCCTTGAGGCCAACATACCGCACGCAGAGCTGCCGCCGCCACACCCCCATTCCCCACCATCTGGATTTGCTCTGCCGTCGAAGACAACCACCGACAGCCGCGCGGCATTTCTTAGTGAGCTCTCGGATCCTGATCCGACTTATTCAAGCGCTTCTGAACCCTTTCCCTTAATCTCGTCTGAACACCTAACTTCAGGGGCGCTATCGCGGTAAATGTCCGGTCGCAGCGGTTACAGCGGTGAGTGTGGCGATTCGATCATGTCTTGGCCACGCTCGCGTACACCAGATTTGGAGGAGGTTCAGGTAGTTAGCGCTCACGGCCTATTTGAATGATCCCTCGTTTAATTTGTAGTGTTAATTTACTTTTGGATGGATTATTACAGTTTAACAGGCAGACTGATGATCCTTGGTATATTGCATACCAAGATGAGTCAATCCAGTGCGGTAGAGAGAAGATGGCATTGGAGGAGGTGGTGGCTAATTTGAGTGTTGAATTAGCCAGTAAAAACAGATTGATTGTTGAGCTGAAGCATACTATTACGGAAGAAGGGAGAATTGCTCGCAATGATAAGTTGAAACTAGAGACTGATCTGGCCATATTTGATCATGTGGTAGAGGAGCTGCAAATGGATGGAGAGGAGAAAGCAAGAGTCATACAAGGACTTGAAGTGAAGGCAGAGGAGAAAAACAGATACATGGTGGCGCTTACAATAGTTGTCATCTCTTTACTATGTAGTTAAGGTAAATTGAAATAAATTAATGTAGAGATCTCCAAATATGATGGGCTGTTGAGCAAGTTTGTACCCGTGCAATCTGGGCAAGATGTGACATCTTGTTAACCCCTTGGAATTTAGTCCACATGATATGCAACTTTGTTTGTAAAAGTTTCAAGCAAAAGATGCCCTTCCCTTCTTTTTAGGGCTCCCATCCCTTCTTTTTATTAGGCGTCCACACGATATCCAGTTTCAATACAAATCATATGCTATTTTGTGTCTACAAATTGGAAATTTAAGGAATTGAAAACATCGTGGTTTGTGAACTGGTCCACTTCAAATTAGCCTTGCATCCAAATGCTTAGGGATCCCAAATGTTTATTACACCAGCATGTTCAAGACAGCAGCTTGACAAACATAGCAAATAATGCTACTACTGAAACACATTTCAGAACAAATTTCTCTCTCTCTAATTTCTTCTGCTTAACCCTTAGCTGGTTAATAGCAGCAGAATTTTCAGCATCTTTCGTTAATAACACCTCAATTTGCATATCCTTCCTCTTGATCAAATCATCTGTCCAAGCCTTCTTCTGCAGCAACTCTTGATTCCATGCTTTGTAGGCCTGTAATTCAGTAAGAACTCGGGGATCCTTTTCTCTTTTGAGCTGATGCACCATGTCATGCAAATCAATCAAGTGCTGCTTCAAGAACTCGGGAACTTCCGGATCAGCCCATTCGAAGAACTTACAGCCACCAACCTATGATATTAACACTATTTGGAGTCAAGATTATATTTTCATTTAATGACCAAAACAACTTTGGAAATGAGAAGAAATAGGAAATCACCCGAACTCTTGTGCAGCAGTAATATCTCCGTCCTGGGTTGGAATCACTCCAAGAAATCCACCTGGAAGCCTTCTCCTTCGGTATTGGGGAAGAAATAGGAAATCACCCGAACTCTTGTGCAGCAGTAACATCTGGCCAATACTGTTGAGGCTTTTCTCTGTACGGTATTGGGGAAGAGGAGGGTTCCTCGTGGATGTACCATGTAGTGTTGTTGACGCTAGAACTAGACATGTCCTGACTTTGTGCAGACTTATGAAATTAAACAAAAATGTCAATGGTCATAAAGCAGATCATGGAGCAGCTCAATGTGTAGTAGTAACGGTGGTGAAAAACTAGCTCAATGTGCAGTGGCATTGGTGAAAAACTAGCTCAATGTGCAGTGGCATTGGTAAAAAACTAGCTCAATGCGCAGTGGCATTGGTGAAAAATACTCTAACCTTCTTACTGGCGCCAAACGCTCAGATCCGCGGAGATCCTCACCGTGATGCCCCGCTCAGATCCATGGAGATCCTCACCGTGACGCCCCGCCCAGATTCGTCCAGATCCGTGCAGTAGACACGAGGCGGCGAGGAGGAGGTTGAACTCGCCATCGCCGACCGGGATTTAGGGTTTGAGTAGAGAGGGGGAAAGGGGGAGATGCGGTGGCGCAAGTGAGATTAAGTGGCTTGTCCCTCTTCTGTCACTGCCATGTGGGCCACGGAACACCCGACCGAATCCAGCCAATCAGGTCACCTCTCGCGGATCGACCATGTCTAACCCTAGCGCCTGATCCAAACCATCCCCGAACAGCGATCCAATGGCTCGGATGGTGCGGGGTTTTGAGAGGGGTTTGAGGGGTTTTGAGAGGGTTTCAGTGATTAGGGTTGAGCATAACTAATTTAAAAAAAATCAAAAAAATATGAAACTTGCACACATCATTGTTTTATGTTACTAGGTTGCTAGGAAAAATAAGAAACCACGTCTACGGATATTTTCATGAAATTTCACATAACTTAGCTATCACCAACAAGGTTGCATGGTTTTCAAGGGAAATGAGCTAGGGTTTAGGGTTAAACGTAGCATAATTTGTCCAAACGGTCCCATATTGGGCATGGACCCTATATTTGCAAACTAGACGTTAAAGTTTTTTATTTAGCTCATTTAGAGAAGGTCAAACAAAATTTGCTTAGAAATGGGGCTGTCTATCCTAGCTTTGGAGCTCATTTGGAGCACATTTTTCATGCCCCAAACGAGACATCTTCAAAGTACTTCACAAAAAAGACGTCTTCAAAGTACTTTACAAAATAGACGTCTTCAAAGTACTTCACAAAAGTAGCATTACATCACACAAAATGACAAATATCAAATTGTTCCTACTGAAATCCAAATTCACAACATTACAAAGTTCAAACTCAAGTTCAGAACATCGAACGGTACACAACATTACAAAGTTCAAGCTCAAGTTCACATCATTTCAAAGTTCAAACTCAATTTCACACCATTTCAAAGTTCAAACTCAAATTCCAATCCTTTTCTGGCTCCTTGTGTTTCTTGCTGGATTCACCACCTTGCTCCTTGTGTTCCTTGCTGGGTTACTGGATAGGTTCACTGACTTTGTTCTTTTGGTCCTCACAACAGGTTCTGGCGGTGGAGGTGGTGAAGGAGTGCTTCCAGTAGCAGAACATGTGATGGCCAATGGGCAAACAGCTTTAGGTGCCACAGGTTGAACTGATATTTCTTCGGCTTCTAGCTCTTGAAAACCATCAAGAGCCATTCTTTGAAAGTCATCATTAGATGTGGCTTCAATAGTTGGTTCACCTTCCGTTCATGTCAAATCAACTTGTACTATGTTCCTTTTAGTCCCTTTGTTTGCCTTTGTTATATTCTTCTGTGTGCTTATCCTAGAGCTGTTGATAGAGAGAACATTAAAATCGGTTTCCCTTAAAAAAATTATAACAAATGCATAAAGAGAAGGCACACATACCAAGCTGTACTTGCAACCAATGAAAGCTCAGATGGCTCCAGTGGCTCAAGTTGCTCAGGTGGCTCAAGTGGATCATGTTGTGTTTGTTTTAGTTCTTCTAGTTGTTCTACAGCTGCTTGTCCTTCTGCCCCTTCTTCTAGTGCTTCATGGTCCTCTGCATTTTCGGTGCCCCACTGATTATCCTCTCCAAATGATGGATCCACTGGATTGGTACAAATCCTAGCAATGTGGCCTAGTCCTCCACATCTTTTGCACTTGTGCCTCCTACGTGTACCTCCCTCTGCACTTGATCTTATCCTGTTCTTCCTCGGCCTTCCTGGTGGTCTAACTAAAACTGGTGCGTGAAGCTTAAAACCTGGATCGATGATGGTCCATTGGTCTTTTCCCAACAATGCAGGCACGTTCTCAGCATATGTTGCCTTAAACTTCGCAACAGAGAAGTATTCAGACACATACTGATCAACCTCACCAATTTCACCCCGGATGAGTGTCATGAAAAATAGGGCAAGTATGCATGGCTGCCCATGGATCTGCCATTGTCTACAGCTGCATGTCTTACTACTTAAATCCACTGGGTACCTCAATTCCCTGTTTTTAGTGTCAGTATATGTTACCTCTACCTCGTGTGTTGATCGTCTAATGCATTTCATCCTCAATCCTCTTGCCCTAGCATGCAATGCCTTTATCATAGACGGGATTATGACATGGCCAACATATTGTGTATCTGCAATTCTTCTACGCAAATCCATCTTTATCATGATCATTTGCCTAATCTTGTCAAATGCTTGCCACAACATAAGCCCTTTCACTGACTTAATTTTTGAATTGAAACACTCGGCAAGGTTATTGGTCACATAGTCTACCTTGCATATTTCATTGAATTTGCTTCTTGACCACACCATTCCATGATGTGCTTCCATGTATTCCCGCACAGCAGAATTTTCAGCATACAAAACTCTCAAGTGGTGCTCATGTTTCCTCAAGCTGCAAGTGTATGATGCTGGCCATAGGTTCTCATCATGTGACACCCTGGTTTTCGCTCCTTGTTTTTTTTTCCTTCGCGGGATTTGGCTCCCGTTTTTTTCCGATGTTATCGGGTTTTCTCTTGCCTTTGGGTATATGAAGATGGTCACCAAGCCTTGCCTCTCCCATCCAACTAGAGATTCTCTCCAACCCAACCTTGCTATCCCAGATTTCTTCTCAGGATTTCTCTGCCGAAACCCTACTCTCCGGTCTACCGGAAGGGAAACCCTAATTCCTTCCGTTACAAAGGAACCCCAACTTCCTTTGATCTATTGCCTCCCAAACTTTTCCCAGTGATCATCCCACATCTATAAACCCTGGATATGCAAAAATATTGCTAAGTCCTTTGCAATATTTTTCATTTAGAATTAATTCCTTTTTCTGTAGTTTAAAGGGATTAAATCCAGGAAAATATCTATCCATCTCCAAAGTTCATGAAAACTTGTGGAGATATTCTTTGTGATCATATTGAGCTCCCATAAAAATATTGGCAATAATTAAATGAGGGAAATTGCCTTTTCCTATTTAAAGCCAATATTGCATTTTGGGCACTTTCCAAAGGAACTACCATTTTGATAGCCAGGAAATATCCCAAATAATTTGTGGAGCTTCTCCTATCCATATATTCACCATTTCCATCAAGATCCCAAGTTCCATAGTTCAAGTTTTGAGCACATCTTCCAATTTTTATTTCTGGACTTATTTTGAGGTTGTGAAGCAACTATATTTTATATTGCTTCAAAAATTCTCAAATTAATCCAGGACCTCAAACTCCTTATATGCTGTGACCATACAAAAATTCACATCATTTCATCTAGCCAATTTCTCCCAAAAATTTTATGTAGTTTCTGTCCAGATTCAAGCTCTGTGAAGGAAGTACCACTTTGGTATATCCAAATGAGCTGAAAATTTTCCTGTACCTCCATGCATCCAAATAAATCCCCTCCACCAAAATTCAGTTCATTTCATCAAGCCAGATGAGTGCAGCTTCAATGTCAAGCTTCTGGACAAAATTTGGCATTGCAAAGGAAGTGCACTCAAACTTGGTCCAATTTGCTT